>OY744529.1:802500-895000 GCA_963556195.1 Sepiola atlantica
TTTTTTTTGAAAATGAATAATTGTATTTCGACTACTTTTAAATACAATATATCATCATGTAAATTATCCGTTGAATGTATCTCTTAATATGTTTAATTAACGAACTTAATAAAACTAATTTTTATAGAAATGTATATGAAAACTTGCCGAATACATTTGATACTAGGGAATGAAGCATCTTTATAGTTTGTTCTTTTTTTATTTATTAAAAGCTGAAATAAAATATAATATTTTTCTTTGATAAAAATTCTGATATATTTTTCTCTCTTTCAATTAGGATCGCAAAAAGTTGAGAGGCAGAAGCGCCCCCCTACAAAGACGATGGTGCCATCTACGAAGGACGGTCACCTCAAAAGGGTTTTTAATACAGCACGTATGCGGAGACGAAAACGAAAGTACCTGCAAGAACAGCAATATTTTTCAACACCAATACTTTTGAATTTTCATATATAGTTTAGAGGACATTGGAATTATATGCGTTTTCAGGATTGGGATTAACTTATTGATTGATCGTTTTTTCTATGAAACTAAAATCGAAAGTAAATACACATTTTGGAAAATATATTTTAAATTAATACTTTTCTAACGCGCAATATTTGTCTAATTTGACTTATGATCTGGTTTTGTTATCCATTTTCAAATAATTTATCTTTGGAAAAGTTTTGCTTTACTTTAAACGAATTCTTGCTACTGTATATTTAATAAGTAAATAAATACAGATATCATGAGATTAAAATCATTGTAGATGATATCGAAGTGAACTTGTACGATCGGAAAGAATCAGTTGTTTAGAAGTTTACTTCTTTTTCTAAGACTTTTACTAATTGTTTGCTGTGATTTCCATGGAATATTATCATATATACATTTCTAATTATTTTTAAAATAACAGTTTACACTAACTAGTAAATTTTATATAAAAATCCTTGAAAACTTCATCACATATAATAATCAGAGAAATAGAAAATAGAAAGTTTAAGATGACAAGTCGAACTTTTCTGGTGTAAATCCCGGTTTTCATGGTTTATTTCTTTTATTTCTTTGTATTTGTTTATTCATTAAATTATTAAGCATATAAAAACAATAATAATATATTGAAACAACAAAATGGTAATGTAAAATCACAAACAAGAGGAAAACAAAAAACTACCATGATACCATACAAAGAATGGGCGAGAAGATGCATCAAATTCTCGGACGATACTTTCAGGAATCTTGTCAAAAAAGATAAAGAATGAAAACGCATGAGAACGTTAAAAGATAATGGTTCAGGAAAGAGAATTAATAGAAATTATGAGGTTGTGGAGCGATGATGAGTCAATTATTATGTATTAAGTTACGCAAATAAAATAAAAGCGAATCAAAGAACAGCGGAAGTCTTACAGAATTTTTATCTCATTCAAAATAAAAGGCTTCAAAGTGGATTTACCTTTTACAAGAATGTCGGACATTTTGTTTGACAGGGTTGACCCCAAGAGGCGACCACGAATAGATGATTGCATCATGTCAACCATATTGCAACCTTCAGAAAGTGAGTATTTCATTATTATATTTTCCGTCTATTTACCTGTGATTAATATGAACATATGTTATATGTTACATAGAAAGCATTTGCAAATTCAATAGATACAACAAAATACAACTATATATATATATATATATATATATATATATATATATATATATATATATATATATATATATATATATATATATATATATATATATATATATATATATATATGTGTGTGTGTGTGTGTGTGTGTCCGGGAGTTTCGGTAATATTGTTTTAATGTTTACTTATAAAAATGTCATTATAAAAACAAGAGGAATAGCTAACAAATTTAAAGGCGCAAAAATGAATTTCACAACGAAAATGATTAAAATGCCTTAAATGCATTATAGTGGATTTAATAATAATTTCTTTCTAATAATTGATACATTCTAAATATGACATTAATTTCATGTAGTAATTCTTAAAAATGTCTTGTTTAACGTCTAAGAAATCGCAATGCATTTCACTGGATTTATTGTTTAATTCTTATTTTTTTGTGAATTAATTATATTTTCTCAATTAGATTTTTACGAGGTTCTGGTCATTTGAATGCATTATGCGTAAGTTTTTAGTTTAATTTGAAAAAGAATAAATGAATAAAACTAATCACCTCCAGTTGGATTTGAACCAGCCACTTTCAATTTATAACCGAACTTAAAATATATATATATATATATATATATATGTTAAGTTTTTTAATTCTTTATTTAAAATCATCTAATAATTTAAATCAACATACCATTAGTGTTCAATCTTCATCTGTGATGAAGTGATACCTGCTTGGATGCTGTAGGTTATACCAAGAAGCGAAAGCGATTACTTTACTCCACATGTTTTGAACTTTACTTTACCGCAACCTTGTTTATTTCTCTTTTCCCTCAAAATATTCTATTTGATTATATTACATTTGCAGAAAAGTTCTATACGATTTTTGAGCTGTGTCTGTGGTGAACCTAAATGGGTCACCATACTTTTTTATTTAGAAGTATTGAAAAATATTGTTTCGTCATTTGAAACTGAAAATGTTACGGTCAATTGTGAATCAAGGTCATATGTAGGTTCGTAGGTACATAAACATTCTGTATGACATAAATTTAATAACTTGTCAGCTAAAAGGTGTGTCACATTATTGTTGATTAGCAAACCAATCAAAACAGATGAGGTGTGTCCATCTACACAAGTTCACCACTGGTTCGAGAGTATCTGCATCGGTTCGATTAACTATACGATGCAAGTGTATTTTTATGAACGTTATTTCTGAGCTAGCTGAATGGAATTGAACGAAGAGTGTTTTAAGACGATCCTATAACTTAGTCCACCATGTACGTTATGTTATAATGAAAACTATTTTTATACAATATATATCTACCCTTTTGTTTGCGCACATTTAACAAACCAAGTGAGACATAACACAAGGAAACAGCCGACCTATGGATCAAAACAACTGCAAGACCGTCGCATACCAAGATAAAAAAAATTGCTGATGTGGCAATTACTCAGTTGCGTCAATTCAAAAATTCTGTGGACCGTTTCAATACAGCGTATACACAACCATTGGCAATGCACCCAGTTGGAACGCATAAAGTTATCGTGGCAAAGGGCCACAAGTATTTTTAATTCATTGATCATTTTAGTTTGTACTAACCTGATTTTTTTTAAATACATTAAACTGATACAGTTTTAACAAAAATACATATAATTTTCAAGTGAAGTAAAATAAAATTTTATTCGCTTTTTTAAATCTTAACCATAAAAATTGATGTTTCTCGTTTAATTAACACCTCATTTAATAAGTCATTTGCCTAACTAATAAAACAACAGGTTTTAGGCAACATTCGATCTGATTAATCATCACATTTTGTTTTAGGGTGATGCACTGATTTCAACGTAATAGTTCGATGCAATTTTGGTAGAACGATTTGTCTTTGGCCTCAAAGTACGCCCCCTTTACTGATATCACTTATTCAATGGACCCACACCTATTTCCTTAATCACTTGGGGCCAGAACTGGTTAGTGGGGTGAGTGCGAAAGAAAGTAGATGTGCAATTAATTTAGTTTTTCCATCGACGTGTGACATTGCACATTGTTTTAAATGAAAGAGCATTTTTTGAATTTTTCATTTGTGGCTTTTTATTGACGATCCTCTTTACCCAAAAGTATGAATAATGCTATATAATCCTATATAATATTAGCTATGAATATTTCTTACTTTCTCAAGTTAATCGATGAAAAAATACTTTGCGTATTCCAAAATACGAAGGTTACAACCTTACCTTCTGATATTTGGTCGCGTTGAAGAACTTTCACCTTCTCTCCACTCAGATGACTGCCGATTTGACAGAAAAATGAACTAGTGAATCCATCTTTTATCCATTGTTACATGTTGATGTAAAACACGTTTTGTTACGTTGACGCAGTTGCAAACAATGCTCGAAATCATCGACGCGTTGTTGTTGTTTTTGATCAAAACCGAACAAACGCGGCACCCCCGTTTTAAAGTAATCGTTGCTTCCGACAGAGCAGAGTCTACATAATTCTTATCAATCCATTGCTTTGTCTGAACAGTAAATGCTTTATCAACACACGAAATTTAGATTTGTTCATTGTTTTGAACATATACAACTAGTTTCATTTACATAATTGTACTTTGTAAACTAATATTGGGTCAAATTTGACACATGCAATTAGGAGGTCAGTACTGTATAAAAATGATATGGATGTTTTATTCATCGCCCCATCTATATGTCAGACCGGCAACTTATGGAATAATGCATTATTTTACAATTTATACTTTTAGTCGTGCGTGAACCTAATGGATATTGATGAGGACTATGGAATCAGCAAGTTGCTTTAATATCGTTTTTATTGCATTCATTCACGAATGTCACTAGAGAAATATCCTTTGTCCATTTATTTATTTCTTGTCAAAGAATCGTTTGTAATAAGTTTTGTTTCAACATTGAATAATCAAAAGTGGTAGATATGCCGTACGAAGATAAACACATCATAATGGAAATAAAGCTGAAAAATATGAAAATATTATTTATAGCCTCATTTACAACTTGTTTTTATTCTGTAAACTATCTAGTACATTAAAATGGTTCTATATAACTCTTCAGGTTATGCAGCTGTAACTACTTGACTAGCTAAAATGTACTAGATACTTTCTATCTATGTATATGTTTTTTCGTATTTCTAATATAATTGTTATTATCATGAACTCTTTCAAGTATTTAGACATTTTGGCTGCATTCTATATATGTATCGGAATGTCTGAATTACTTGTACTTCTTTATCGAATAGAAATGCGCAAAATGTATTTTCGTAGCACATTGTCTTGGTACTCATAATATACATTTCGGGAAACTGATATAAAATACACATATCAAGTGTATGTGTATTGTTATCTCACTATTGAATATAGAATTTACACAAGTTTTTCATGGAGTTTCATGTAATCGCCTAAAAAAAGATAATCTAATTTTATTTCTTTTGAAGGGTACGGTAGGGGAGGATGTTAATCTTCAATTATACCAAAATATAAATCTTTTTTTTTTGTAAGTTAGACAAATCAGTGTTACTAAATTTTCGTTTTCATTTCTCAAATAGGATTTAAATTGCTGTAAATAAATTTACGCTAAATATTTACTATGACACCAGGCGTAATTTACTCCCTACAAAAACTTCAAATTCTACTTTTTGGAGGCGATTACATGACAAAAGCCTGAAAAAATCTGCAATAAAGAAAATATTTAACATTTTAAGGTGGGGGATCACTTGCCTATATAAATTTAACGTAAAATGATCACCCATTCCTGCTGAGTTAGCGATAAATTGAGACGTATAACCGAATAGTTTCTCAATTTGGGGACAGGAAAATTAAGGTGGAGGCATTTTCTTTTTTTTACTCATCAAATTAATTTTCTTCTATTTTAAATATAAATGGGGTGGGGGATTTCTGTTAGTTTTCAATTTTTTAGATTTTGGGAGAGGGGATTTTAAAAAATTTTTAAATTAACGATCAATTGACACAAAATAAAATTGACCATGATGGAAAATACCAGTGTTAGCTAAGTAAAAGATACGATAACGTTCATTAACGAACTTCACCAAACAATGTGTACACAATACGAACCAAACTGTTTTTTTTTAATTTACCCTAACCTAACCATAAACTAAATTTTAGTTTTAGTTTGCAAAGTCGGTCTAGTTCGGTTCGTATTGTGTAGAAGCATCCGGAAAATAGGAACTGCTTGCGTAACGATTAAAAAGCACAAAAATACCTCTCTCCTTCTCCCCATCCACACAAAAAATAAGTGGAAAAGCAAAAAATAATAAATAATAAACATTAAATATTGTTTCCGCACTTTAATTTATTCTAGCTGGCCCCCAAAAATAAATAAAATAAAAATATAAGCTTATGTAATACACACATACCTCCATCTAGCACACATTTTGATTCCCCTAAAACATTGAAATGCAATTTTTGTTCCACGTCTCCATATTACTGCTAAATGGCACGACAGTGGATGCTCATTTTCTGTTCAATTTACATAGGAAAGTATTTTTTTAATTCCTTATTTTGCGGATATTTTTTATAGTTAAATATTTTTGTATATCCCCTGGGCAACGCAAGGACACGGTCCTAGTAATGGATATTACTCATAATTCTCAATGTATAAAAACATAATTCGGTAGTTTAAAGGCTTTGACATTCTAAAAATGTGGCAACAAACTTTGTACCTCACATGGTAATTTCAATGATGGAACGGGATTGACACTATCGGGGAGCTGATAAAAGCGAGTCTGCGTAATTTAAAATTGAAGAATTTAGCACTACAATATATGGCGTCAGTCTCAAGGAGCGGGTATGCAAATTAGCAATGGTTTCGTAAAAAATTCAAAAGTACAAAAATAAAATAAGTATAAATAACAGATATATATACATCTGTTATTTATAGTTATTTATCCTGCAACCTGTGCGTGATCTATATCCGGATTCTGAGACATCATTTATGTGCTCTTTTGATGTCTCTAGTCTCTTTACTAATGCACCTTTAGATGAGACTATAACTATTTGTGTCGACGCTTTCTATGAAAGTTGCCTGACTGCCCCTTGTTTCCCTCGGGAGATCTTCATAGAATTGATACTTCTATGCACTAAATCAGTCGAGTTCAGCTTCAAGAATATAATGTATCGTCAGGTTGACGGGGTCTCAATGGGTAATCCATTGGCCTCCACTTTAGCTGATATCTTCGTCGGATATTACGAAATCGTTTTATTTAGGTCTGTAAAGTTGCCCACTACTTATGTAAGATATGTGGATGACATTTTTGCATTCTTTCATAGGTTACATTCTATTCATGAGGCTCTAAACTTTAGGATCGAAAGTGAGACGGATAATTGTCTTCCCTTCTCGGATGTTCTTGTTGAACGTTACAGGGGTGGCTTTCTCACTTCCATATACAGGAAGCCTACCTTTACTGGCTTGTATGTAAATTGGTCTTCTTTTGTGCCTAAGTCTAGAAAGGTAGGCGTAATTTACATTTTGGTGCATAGAGCCCTCATGATTTTTTCTCCAAGTAGAATACAGTATGAACTCTATAGGATCAGGGATATATTCATTGATAATGGTTATCATGAAGACCTTATCAATGATTGCATTAATAAACAGGTTGCTGACTTTAAATCCCCTAAAATATTTGGGCCTGAAAAATGCCCCATTTATTTGAAATTACATTGGATAGGGGGAAATAGTATTAAACTAGGTAAACAGATTTTTGATAGCATTAGTAATTGTTTCTACTCTGTTTCCGTACGATTATTTTATGCTACTAGCCCTGCTTTTCCTTCCTTTCGCAAGGATAGTGTGCCCTATACAAATTATAGTAATATTGTATACCAATTTAAATGCCAATGTGATGCTGGCTATATAGGGCGCACTTCCTTGCATTTGCAGACCCGAATAAACCAGCACGTTCCATCAAAATACGTCAGGGAAGGGTAGGCTCCTTGTGTTACCCCTCTTCTAATTCTTTGGACTCTGCTATTGGCCAGCATTTGGTTGAACACCCAAGCTGTGCCAGTAGCAATGAAATAGATCGTTTTGAAGTCTTGCATAGAGCAGATTCCAAGAACCATTTGAAAATATTGGAATCTGTCTCTATCGCTATTCGAAAACCTTCCTTGTGCCGGCAAGAGGGATTTGTCAGATCGCTAAATCTCTTTGGGGAACTTTGAACTCCCCCCCAACGTAGTGCCTTTTAATCGTTTTTTTTTTAACGAAATCATTAAATTGACTTTTAATCGCGCTATCGTTAACTTTGGCACTTTCAATTCCCCAGTGTTCTTATTCTTTCGACGATATTATTAATTAAAAAACTATCGATTTTCTCCTGACGAGATGATAGTCGAAAGGGCCTTTGAGAGATTTCCGCGCATCTTTTTTAAATGTATATATATATATATATATATATATATATATATATATATATATATATATATATATATATATATATATATTAGAGAAATAAAAATGGAGGACAAAGAAGAAATTCCCGTTGATAATTAGTCGCTGTAAGAAAAAGGAGAAGGAGGAAGTAAGAGCCAATTTTAGGTTAAAAGGCCACGATGTCTAGTCGTAGTTTTCTGTGATGATAATCGTAAGTAGTTAACCTTACATTGCCTCTTCCTTCTTTTTTCTCCTCTTTCTCACAGCGACTAATTATCAACGGACATTTCTTCTTTTTCCCTCTTTTTTTCTTTATTTTTAGACAGTGTAACGTTTTTTCTCATTATTCAGTTCCGAAATGTGGTTGTTGACGCGTCTAGGTCGTAATAATTTATAATGCGGAAAGCCCTAATGTGTGTTTAGTTTATTTCCTTTAAATTTACTCCTGCTTTGTTAATAGGTACATTGAGCTCTCTTACTCGAATTCCCATCGAAACCATTCAACTCTGCACACTATATCAGCTCCCCACTACACGTGAGTTGAGCTATTTTAAGACTTCGAGTACTGAATTTACATCATTACTTTGGACCAAGTTTACACCGTCTTATTCACTAAATGACACCCATTTCCCTAACCTACACAGTTTTACTTTCTCCCTAACGGAGAGGGTAACGCACTTAATTATCAGATTGAGGTGGAAGGCATACTTCTTCATAAAAGCGGAATCGACCAACGAACAAAAGAAATGTATAACCTTAGAACCTTAAATCCAGCTAAACCCATAGACGCACTCAATTTGAAACAGATCTATTTGAATTGGTGAAAAAGATTAAATTTAAGAACCATACCAATAGGTTTCAGTCAGAACTCGCAAAGGACATTAAATGCATAAAAAATCCAACAAAGTTTTGGTCAAAGCCGACAAATCAGCTAATATGTATAAAATGTGACCATTTGAATATAAAAAGTTAACTAAAGATAAGATCTCAAACGCTTATTAAAATATATTTACGATACAGAGGCTAAAATTAACGGGGAGACAAGGGAGTTCGCCTCGAAATTGAAGATTGAAGACAGAGTGGGAAAATAGACAAGAAAAATGCTTATATTTTAATCAATGACCATAAAAAATTTCCCAAATAATAAACAAACTAGATTAATCAAGACTACCAAACCTGAACTGGAACATGTAACCAAGAAAATGCAACAGCATATGATCAATGAGACCCTTACAGCGACTCAGTCTGATCTATAAAAGGACTCAGTATACACAATTCAATGGTTTAAGGAAATGGAAAATAAGGAGAGAGCCTTTTTGATTCAGTTTGTCATAATGGAACTTTATCCTTCGACATCTAAGGAATTTCTAATTGAAAACATGAATTATGCCAAGAACTTTGTTGACATATGAGACGAACAAGTCAACATAATCTTGGCGTGCTGTAGATCTATTCTAGTGAATGATCGGAAGAATTGTATTAAGCAGAATATAAGCGACTTCGATGTTCCGATTGGTATTTTTGCCTCAGCACAAACGGAGGAGTTAGCGGTCATCTATATAATATATATTATTAGTAGAATTGTTGACCCCAAACTGGTTGGGCTAGACTAATTATTGTCCCTAATTATAACGGCCCCGTGGTATCTAGTATACATATATAAAAAAAAGTATTCAAGTATTAGGGTATCAAAATTGAAATAATCCTAATTCTAAAGCAATAAACTTTCTAGATATCACGCTGAGCTTATCAGAGGGGACATATGAACCTTTTAATAAAGATAATCATACTCCAGTGTATAGTAGCACTAAATCTAATCATCCTAAATGCATAATCAAACAAATACCTACAACCATTAATACCAGGATCCCTAAACTTTCAGCCAATATAAAGCTTTTTGAGACTAATAAGCAGATATACGTAAAAGGTAATACCGAGAAATTAAAATATACTGAGAGCATAAAGAAAAACAAACCCAAGAACAGGAGCCGCAAAATTATCTGGTTCATCCACCATTTTGTCAACTATCTAGTATTAATATCGGGAGGGCATTCCTAAACCTGATAGATAAACACTTTAATATGAATAATCCATTCAGCCAATTATTCAATAAGAAAAACTGTTAAACTAAGTTATTCTTGTACTAAGAATATGGACAGCATAATCAACACACACAATACAAAAACTGTTAAAATAAGTTATTCTTGTACTAAGAATATGGACAGCATAATCAACACACACAATAAAAAAACTGGACACATCGATTAATGAGATTAAATCGAGCGACAAAAATACAATTGCCAGATTAAACGTAACTGTCCACTTAAGGGTGATTGTAATGTCGAGAGTGTTGTGTTTATACACATTTACTCAGAGAAATTTTAAGATATATTCTGTAATTTAAGATTCTTTGAAATAAAAAAATACCATTTTGAGGAATAGAAATAGTATGAGGTAAGATTATAAAGATAACAGGGTTCTTGATTTCTAAATCGTCCGGGTTGTATCTAACATCCCCGACATTATACGTACACACACAAACCTATAAATTATTATCATTATTTATTTGTTTATTTTTGAATTATTAAGAACAAGGGAAGGGTGATAAATTGTAGATAGATAACACTGTGGGGGTTTCGTCTCATTCTACGCACTTCAACATATTCCGCAGTGCCATAATTACTTTTGTAAACTAAGTTTTAATCGGAATTTTAATCGTGAATGTTTTTAATTTTCTTTCCAGCATTTATAATATACTTCACATTAAAAAAAGAGGAAGGTAATGTATTTTCCCAACTATTAATAACAAAAGAAAAATACTTAGTTTTAAATAAACTTTTTGTAAATTTCATCTACTTCTACGCATTATAAGCTTCGCACTATAACATATCCGACATTTTTCGTTTTATAATTATTTTTGGCAACTAAATTTTAATCGAAATTTTACTCGGGAATAGTTTTAGTGTCTTTTCAACATTTACAATAGACTTCGCATTAAAAAGGGGGGGTAACTTCTTATATTTTTACGAGTATCATCAAAGAAAACTACGACTAGACATCGTGGCCTTTTAACCTAACATTTCCTCTTACTTACCCCTTATTCTCTTTCTCACAGCGACCAATTATCAACGGAAATTTTGTCTTTTTCCTCTATTTATTTTCTCTATTTTATGACGGTGTGTAACGTTTTTTCTCATTATTTAGTTCCGAAATGTGGCTGTTTACGCATCTGATGAGACCCATCTAGGTCAAAATAATTCATCATGCGAACAGCCCTAATGTGTGTTTAGTTTAGTTCATTTAAATATATATATATATATAATATTAAATATAATATTACAATCTAAAATAAAAATAAAATTGTCTTTTAAGTGTGTGCCTTGTTGTGTACAATAATGTATGCACTTTCGTCGACTGAACTTATAGAATTAATTTCAAGCATCTTTCCCCTAAATTACAGGCTCCTGTTTCATGTCTGACATGATATAAAATTTATTTTGGATAAAAAATTAAAATGATAACAAAATTTTAAATCAGAGATTTTAAATCTGATATCCTAAGATTTCATTAAGTCTCACTCAATGTTATTTCCCTTGCACTTTTATTGTTTTACGGTAAAACTTTTAAGTTTTACTCAGCTTCATCCACTTCGATTAAATAATATATAGGCTATAAATTCCTTTAATTAGTAACATATTCAATTTATTCTATAATTCCATTGAAGAAAACCTTACAAACAATATTCTTACTTCAATATACGATGATCAAAAAAAAATATTATAAATATAAATAAAATTTTATATAAAGGAAATGAATAAATAAACAAATAAAATAAATAAATAAAATAATATTAATTACTAACAACATTTTATTACTGACCTTATAATACTCAGTTATTTAATAGTACACACTTAGTACACACTTATTTTTGAACCCTATATCTATGTGTAGGATATAATTTAAAAAAATAATGATTCATTATTTGCTGCGGGACTTGCGTGTTTTAATTTCTAATTTATTACATCTATCTTACTGAACAGTACGCAGTCAGACTTTTTTGTGTCCATGTTTTAAATTTAAATCATTCGTTTATATTCCCCGGGCAACGACGGGGCACAAACCATGATAGTAAACGAATAATCGGAAACAACTAAATTGTGACTGTTTTGCGCTCTGTGCGCGATAGTTCATGTAATTTGTTCTGTGTTCTGTCTGAGAAGAAGAAATTCTTTTAGACTGAGAATATTATCAAAGAGGTTGTTGTTAACAGTCGAGAAATCGTAAATCGTGAACCAACAACAATAAATGCCTGATATAAATCGGCGGAAATCAATCAACGTTAATTACATTTTGAATAACCCACGTTTAATGTATTTACGTTAATAAGAAAATATCTAATAATTTTATTCGAACGAAATGGTGACATACATTGCGATATTCTTTTATTCCTCGAATGCAGTCATAACTGCTGGAAGGCCGAAAGTGAAATTAAGGAAGCGCTCTTTCCGTATATCAAAGATTGAACATGGTTCATATATTAAGAAATGAAGTATTTGTTGTTGTGAAGTGATTATTCCTGAACCGTAAGAAACAATATACAAGCAAAAGGAAAGATCAAAGAGACACAAACACGTTGTTACTTCGTTGCTCGTCTGATGGATACTCCGAATGACACGTTGCAAACCGAGTATTTATTTACTTACAAAATGGTTCAAGGGGAACAACTCTCAAATTCAAAGCTACAACGCTACATTTGTTAAAAGTAATATTTTTGTAAAAGGATAATTATTGCAGTAAAATATTATTTTGTAAATGAAGGCGTTTTACTGAATGATGAAATAGTTGACGTCATGTTTTAATTTCAATTGATTTTTGTTTAGTGTTCGTCAATTATTTTCGATTACACAAAATAGGATTGTAACTAGCTCATCAAAGCACCGTAAAAGTTGAACTAGTAAGTTCTACGGAGTAATCCGTGTTTAGTTAGTGAAAGTATACTGGGTGAAAGACAATGGCACGGAATTAAACATGAAACAATGACGGACGTAGCTGAAATCTATCCTATGAAGAATAAGGTCATGTGTAAGATGGTGGTGGTAGTAGATTGTTGCGTGTGTGTAAAAGTTACTACGTCTTCCTATATGTATGACTTGTTTGAGAAAGTCAGGTATTGCGTTTCAAAAACCTATTGTGTCTGGAAGCAAACAGGAAAAATCGAGTTTACTTTACTATATATATATATATATATATATATATATATATATATATATATATATATATATATTGTGACATATGAGCGCACGTAAAAAAATAAATCGTTAAAAGAGAAGCATCAGTAATTCAAAAACAAAACACAACAAAACAAGAGCGAACACACAGACACAAAGAAACTAATAGATCCAACTTTAATTTAACATGGCCATTCCCGTGTAATCAGCAGCAGCGGAAACTCCCTTCCTACTGTGATAAACAGATACGCGAGAGTGAGAAGCTTGTGCATTTCAAATTACGAACAATCTGAGATGGACAGAAGGAAAACGAAAAAGATAACGAATAAATTAAGACGCCGAAATCAGGAAATAACGAATCGGGTAATTCATAAAAAGATCTCCAACAAACTAGGTGTAAAAATAAATCGCTCTTTCCGAAATCGTTGACAGCAACGATATGAAAATACATGTTGAACCGGTTAGATCCCGGCGAAATATAAACAAAGCCGAAGTCGACGATACGAAGGAAATATATGTGAAGCCGATGATATACTTACATCAAACGATAAGCGGCAAATATTCCGGATAGAGTGATTCAGCGGAATGAACTCCAAAAACCAAAAGATTCTCCCATGAGAGAATTTAAAATTACAAAATCAACATGACATGAAGCGAAACAAACAATCGTAAAATACAAAAACAAAAGGAAAAAAGAAGGAGAAGTTAAATGCAAAATAAAAAAGGGCGCTTCCCCATTCAGATAAGTGGCATGTCTTATATTGCCAAAAACATACAAATGCTGAACAACCGTTTATTTTATTTATTTTCTTGTTTTTATTCAAGCTCTGTTTACCTTATGACAATAATTTATTGGTTATTTCAATAAATGTTATATGTATTTAGGAATTCGTTGTTTGTTGTTCACACATTTTGTTGTCATTCCCGTAAATATTCGAACCTGAGAAAAAAGATTATATTTTTTTATAAACGGAATCATTGTGAATTCCATACACATCGCATACTTCCCCTGCGATGTGATAAAGCGATCAGAGGACATACCTAACAATATATTACTTCGACTTCCTGTATGTGTGATTTGTTTTAAAAAGTCAAGCATGTCGAGATTAATGCAGAAAATTATGAAATCTAATGGAACTGACTGATAATTTCTAAAGACAAGCATAACGCGTGACCATATTGGAATTCTATTGTTTAAAAAAAAAATTATTGTGTTTCGAAGCAGACGAGTAAAATCGAGTTTACTTTATTGTATATATATATATATATATATATATATATATATATATATATATATATATATGAGGGTAAGGTATATGATAATTCATGAAAATGAAATGTCATGATGGACAAAATGTGTGAAAAAATGACAAACGAAAAACAAGCTAAAGTGCAGGAGAAAAACAAAAACAAGAGATTTTTTGACCGGTTTCGGTCGTGGCGTTTCGTTCTGAAGACGTTCGCCACGAACGAAACCGGTAAAAAATCTCTTGTTTTTGTTTTTCTCCTGCACTTTAACTCGTTTTCCGTTTGTCATTTTTCACACACACACATACACACACACATACATATATATATATATATATATATATATATATATATATATATATATATATATATATATATATATATAATATATATATATATATATATATATATATATATATATATAATATATATATATATATATATATATATATATATATATATATATATATATATATATATATATATATATAAGGAACAGGAGAATAAAAATATGATGCACACCTTTTAAGTAGAACCTATCATGAAAGATGTATGCTCGATATACGAGATTGAGTAATTATATAAACAAGTAAATAATTCGAATAAAAATTGTACAAAGTACAATATCTACTTAATCATAAGCTGTTCAATGCAAGTGTTTTCAATGAAATAAATTTTCTAATTCTTTTCTCAAGCCATAGCTTTTTAAAGAATGATATATTATTTTATGAGGCAGGACAACAGATAAGTTGGTAAGGGAAAAATACCAATAGTCAAAATTCGAAAAGATATAAAATATTATAAAATGAAAAAGAAAAAAAGAAAAAAATTGAAAATATAGGCAAACCTTCGCCGTTGAAGGCACCATGAAGCAGGTTGGAAGTAATGTAGTAATGTAGTCATATTTTAGGAACAATTGGCATCTGAAGTTGTAAATAGCCGTTGAAGTTGTGGAAAGGCAAAGACTATTAAATTGCTCAGATGGAAATATTCAATTCAAAGTGAAATAATAAAAAGTCATTTCAATCTAAAAAGCTAGCCGTAAGAAACAGATATGAGTGAGTGTGGAAAGTAGTATACTTGGAACTATACAAACAACTGCATTTCAAACACTCGGACAAATGGTGAAAACATAAGCCAGATACAGTACTGGAAAACGAAGAACACAAAATCCTCTGGGATGAAGGGGCCGGGAGGAAGACACGATCTCGGGGTTTAGAGAAAACAAATATATTGAACAAAGTATAATACAGCAGAGACAAAGAGTGGTTGTACGTCAGTCTTGATTTTCAGTATAGACTGCGGTCGCTTAAACACTGAAAAACAGGTGCTCCCAGTATTTATTGTAAGTGGAAGAGTCCAAGTAGTCCGTAAAGGAAAGGTACTATAATACCTCCCTCCAAAGCCTTACCTCCTCAGGAGTCACAGTATCGTTTCTTTTTATTGGATTGACGCTATTCTGAGGCTGCTTAGAGTAGCTGTGTGTCAGAATGTCGTATCTTAAAAATCTTCCCTGGGAGTGCTGTCTGTGTCTTCCTATAGTCGTCCCTTAATTTTATTTCGGCGTCTATTATGACAGACTTAATCAAAATAAGATATTATATCTCCCATCGTTTTAATTCTAGACCTCTTATTTTTTTAGCACATCTTTAAACTTGGAAAAAAATGTTTTCTATGCTTTGATGTTTAACTTTCAGACAACTCATCTTATCTTTTATTGTCTTTAGCTATTTAAAAACCTTTTTGTGCTACACCTTTAACGATTCCACCTCTCTGGAGTTCACGATTTTACCTCTCTGGAGTTCACTCTCATTAGCCTTCAACTGGTTATCCTAAGTATTTTACTTTATTTTTTTAGTGTAGTGTTAGCTATTTGCAGCATAAAGTTTGTGTTCATTATGTGCTTTCATTTGTGCCGACAATTTATTTTGCGTCTATTTCATACGATTCTTAATGGTTGAAACAAATTCTTTCTTTCGTTTTTTCTGGCCAAAAATGTTGTTGAACCGCTGCAATACGTCTAGCGCAGATAAATTGCTGGTATATTTTAATACGAACATTTTAACCTTTTTTGTAGTTCTGTTTAAAGTAATAATTTCACCATCGAATTTAATTTTTTCACCAGTAACCCTTCTGGCTATTTGGTTGGTTCTTACCATGGTCGATTTTCCCAACCTTCTTTATTAATGCATGTTGATAATCTGAACCAGAATCATATTGTAATTTTATATTTTTATTTAGGATTTTTACCTGTACATATTTCCTTATAATTCTGCCGTTC
This sequence comes from Sepiola atlantica, assembly GCA_963556195.1. Taxonomy (NCBI): domain Eukaryota; kingdom Metazoa; phylum Mollusca; class Cephalopoda; order Sepiida; family Sepiolidae; genus Sepiola; species Sepiola atlantica. The sequence goes on from OY744529.1 coordinate 819,263, forward strand.
TGTTCGTTTTTGTGTATTTAACACGAGTTTTATTTCCTCTATTCGTTCTGAATGTGAACTCTTGTGTCCGACTTTATTACAAGTTAGACAGGTTTTAAAATGCTATGAGAAATTCGTTATCAATGAAGGAATCCACAACAGAAACAGAGACACGGTGGTAATTTATCCTGTTTTTTTAGGAGTGACTGACTTGTGTTTGTAAAAGCGTGAAAACAATCCCTCTCTTTGCTTTAAATTGTTTTTGAAAAAGAGGTAAAGGGTGTTTTTTGACGTACCTTCTAATGTGCGCAATGCCCGGCTCTTCAATATCTTTCGAATCTTGTTCACCACTTATGAATCTCTGGCAGTCTTCAGCTAATTTCTGTAATATTAAATTTGGTTCACTTTCGAATCCTAAGTCTGATTTCTATCTCTTTTCCTGATTCAGTTCCTTGAACAAAAATTAAACATTTAAAGGTATCCGATCTTAGTTTAGCTAATTTGGAATCGTCACAGTGTTTATTAACGATTGACGCGAATGTTGAATGTTGCGATGTATTCACCATCTTTTTTGGCTTAATTCAAAAACATCCACTGTTTGTGGAACAAACAAGTCTTAGGGCTAAATAATTCTGTTAAAAGATTAACAGCTTCAGAAAAAGTCAAGTCGCTCGTTTTGGGGGGTAAACTAAAGTCCACGAATTTAGTATTTAGAGTATGGCAACTTTTCAGAATCTATTTGTATAGATCCTCATACATTCTTAAAGGTGTAATCTTCGTCTGGGTAATAAGTGCAATTATCAATTGCACTCTAAACGGCATTCTACCAAAAGTCATTATCGATTTCGTTACGTTGACCTCTGTTCAGCATTGTTTGTAATAATATTTCGATTTTTTATTTTGTTCCATGAGTTTTTCTTCTGTTTTGTAGCCTTCTGTCGACTTCTTTTTTTGTTCTAGTACTTGTACGTCTATCTTAACTGCCGGTATAGACTGGGGTGGCTCCAACGATTAGAAGTAGGTGCTCCCAGTATTTATTTGAGTGGGCGAGTCCAAGTAGTCCGTATAGATAAAGTACCATAACATATATCGAGGTGCAAACAGATACACTCATACGAGATCGGATGTCATAATAGTCGACAAGAAAGAAAGATCCTGACAAATCGTAGATTTTGTCGTCCTAGCAGACAATGGGTGAAAATCAAGGAGACAGAGAAACGAAAACGGAGACAGAGAAACGTAAATTGCTAGAGAATTGAAAGGGATATGGTGTGTGAAAAATGTCAAAATAATACTAATGATCCTAAGAGCACTAGGAACAGTCCCGAAAAAATGGTAAAACGGCTAGGAGAAATTGAAATCAAAGGGAAGACTGAGACCATACAACGGACGGCAATTACGAAAACATCTGTAATCTTAAGGAAAATCCTTGAATGCGGAAACCAACACACATAAGCTACGAAGAATAATCAGTCGCATGCTAGTTGCAATAGGAAAAACAAACACAGAAAAAAATACCACAAAAACAAAGAACAGAAACTGCGAGAAATCTCATAAATGATACCACCAGCCTAGGTTGATAGCACAAAATAGGCGTGAAAAGTCAAGGACGATGGAGGGCCGAGACCGAGAGCACTAATCAGATCTCTATTGGAAGAGTGCAGAGAGTTCTGGGACCTTGAGGAAGCATATTGCAATCACAGAGCAGACCAATGGTCGTTGTCAACGAGAAATCGATGGTAAGCGTATGTTATGATAACGCATTTTCAATAGTCATCGAAAGATGTGAATAGTACTGGAAATCTGGGGAAACTCGTTGTCACTCAGCCTCCAGGAAACACTACCGGTGATTATCAGTGAACAATCACTGATGATGATCTGTGTGAGAACTCCTAGCGAGTACAAATAATACCATCAGCATCACCATCACCATCATCATAATCATAAATTATCCTAATTATTATTATTAATAATCAGTCGCATGCTAGTTGCAATAGGAAAAACAAACACAGAAAAAAATACCACAAAAACAAAGAACAGAAACTGCGAGAAATCTCATAAATGATACCACCAGCCTAGGTTGATAGCACAAAATAGGCGTGAAAAGTCAAGGACGATGGAGGGCCGAGACCGAGAGCACTAATCAGATCTCTATTGGAAGAGTGCAGAGAGTTCTGGGACCTTGAGGAAGCATATTGCCATCACAGAGCAGACCAATGGTCGTTGTCAACGAGAAATCGATGGTAAGCGTATGTTATGATAACGCATTTGCAATAGTCATCGAAAGATGTGAATAGTACTGGAAATCTGGGGAAACTCGTTGTCACTCAGCCTCCAGGAAACACTACCGGTGATTATCAGTGAACAATCACTGATGATGATCTGTGTGAGAACTCCTAGCGAGTACAAATAATACCATCAGCATCACCATCACCATCATCATAATCATAAATTATCCTAATTATTATTATTATTATTATTATTATTATTATTATTATTATTATTATTATTATTATTATTATTATTACGCCATTGTTATTCTAAACTCCATCGAAACTGATCCGAAGGCCGTCATACCTTTATACATGACAAGAGCATACCTTGTACTAAAGCATTTATAGTTAGTGTAATTCTTCAATGTAACCAGCAGTTACTTTCTTTGTACTTAACTAAATGTACTCAGATTTTTTTTTTAATACAAACATTCGTTTACAAAAGTTTTTACCCTACCTCCATATTGTTGTTAGACAGAAGAAAACAAAACAGTTATAACCGCGCTTGTAAGCGCTTATTTTGAAATTTCCTCGTTCAAATCCTTTGTACTTTTTATTCGTACGATAAACGGCCACCTGCTTCTATAAAATGCATTGTTTAAGGTAAGCAGCAAAGTAGAATGTTAACAGAAATAGAAAAATACACAAATCGTGATAATTTCTACTCCTAACAGCAGCCGGCGTGTTAACACGGAAGGAGCATACGATGGTCATAGTTGGAGAGTTCCATTTCAGCGGGAATACGCTAGTTGTGTCTTACCACACAGACAAGAAATAGACAAGGAAACAACTCTTTGCACGAAAATGGAAATAATATTCCAACGTAATGGAAAGTGAAAAAGGAAAGCTAGAAATATTATTTATGTACTCATCATTGTTTCGTCGTTATTTAAAGACTTCCTCGGGATGAGTGTTGTGAAGAAATAATCCACAAGTACAAATATTTGAAAACATTTTGTTCGTTTTGAAACGACCATAGAAATGGAATGAAAATAAAGACGAAACGTTGCTGAATAGATAAATAATATATTTGGTTTTCCTTCAGTCATTCTCCATATATATATATATATATATATATATATATATATATATATATATATATATATATATATATATATATATATATATATATGTTAATGTATATATATATATATATATTAATATTTTTATTTATACACACATATCAAAAGCTACACGTCCGTGCAAACATTTCGATCATTAGTTATGATCTTTTTGTTATAAAGTATTTACAAAACCCTCTAGAATCACCCCCCCCCCCTAAAACATTGAAACACCAGGGCCTCTATTAAGAAAAGAACTTATCTAACCACAAATAAAAACTAAACAACATAGTTATGTATATATCATCTATATAATACTAAAAGTCTATTGATCTTGTATGTTTGCAATCAGCTTTCAGCTTTCAGCTTTCCGGTTTTCAACATCCGGTTGCGCATGCGTAAATAGCATCGTCTTCAATCTGTTATTCCAATTCCGTTATTCTCTATTATGATTAACGAACGCATGAAATTTTTCATTCTGGAAATTTTTATATCGCTTTTAATATAAACAATTTCATTTAATTTCATCAAATAGTTTTTTGGTTTTCTTCACGGCTAAAAACATTCAACGGGAGGACTTCGTAAAGTCTGTCGCAGTTTCAAAAAAACTCCTCCCTTTTAAAAAACAAAAACAAACTAACAAAAAAACAACACTCATTATTAATATCAGCCATACTAGCGGTCGGTGAACGAAACCACCTCCCACTTTCCCTCTCATAGATTTCACCACTCCTACTCCCTCTGTTTTCGTTACGTACGCGATAAAGCCTGCTGTACCCCCTTCCTTTCTCAAATCGCCCTGGAAAAGAATTGTCTTAATTTTATTGACCTTATTATTAACATACAAATTAAATATTTTACACAATGGGTACTGAATGTTTGCTTAAATTAAATGAAATAAGTTACATTTTATTTTCATTTTCTATTTAAAAAGCCATTATTAACATGTGGAGAGTGTTTTTTTATTATTCTGTACTTACAACTAACAATTTCATTTAAAAGATGATATATCAAAATTTGAATTTAACTATAATAAGTATTATGGTACCTGTTCAGTGCATATTTACCTATAAGTATGGCCAACCATTTATAATTCAGTAACTGTAATTAAAAAAAAAACAATTATAATAAACAGAACGACTCATAGAAATCTATCTATATTTTTTTTTCATTTTAATATACTTTCATAGAAATGCTTCTGTTATGTAAAAAAACCTATTTTCTTTATGCCACAAGTGTCACGCTCATACCTGAATTCCATAGCTAATATAACAAACTGACCCAACGGGTCACGGGTGGTCTAGTATATTATAACATGCTCGGTATGATTATGATATCCAATCATATATTAAATTATAGTTAGAATACATTATTAATGTGACCATTAAAACTATTAATATTTAAGTAGAATTGATTTTTCGTCTGTAAATTTGGCGAGAGTAAAAACATAACCACATGCATAATAGGTTACTAAACTCACAACTCTATTCACCATATTTATTCGAGCGTGTTTAAGGAAATGTATGACTATTTTCAACATCTAACAAAAAATACTACTTTCAGACCACCATCAAAGACTCTCACAAAAACATACTACATACAGATGGTAACAAATCATGTTCTATTTCATCTTTATGTACTCCTACTATCCCACTTAACGTCGTTAACTAAATTACATCGGATATTTTATAGAATCATCACCGTAAATATTTAGTTTCATCCTTCTACTAATTTCATACATAATATTCAAGATTCTTACATCAATTAATAACCCCTCCCTGACATTACTTAAAAATCACAAAATATCGGATTACATATACTTATTTATTGTCCGCCGTTACTTATAACTATTAATCATATACTTAAACTCATTCAAGAATTTCCGATTTACATAAACGAACTGAATACATTATTTCGTACATTGATTCAAGATGACATCACGTACTTATCAATCTCCTTCAGAAAATTAATTTCAGTTGCGAATTTTCGATTGTTACACGTATACTTCTTTTCTATCATTTATACTTTCATGCCTAAAACACTTCGGCAATTTAATCCATAAAACTTTTAAAGTGTATAGCTGAATTTAAAAAAACTCACTGCGTAAACCGAACAGTAGTTCACGGTTAACAACCATCCATTTCCTCAGAGATCTTACAGAACCCCGTAATAGCCTTTTTCAACGACGTTGGCCAGTGAACCCCCCCCCCACAAAAACAGGTAAATTATTTCACTTTGTTTTACTTATCGAACATCATTCAAACTATCGCAAAACCTTAGAATATATTATTATTATTGTTTTTCTTTCATATGATTTTTTTCCTGTATACTTCTAGAAAAATTCCATACTTTGGGTGATATTTAATATTAGTATTTTCATATATTTTCTTTCATTTTTTTCATTTTAACTTTTACCTATTAAAGCCATCCGCTATCTACGTCTCTCTTTCTTTCTCTCTTTCTTTCTTTCTTTATTTATTGCAATAAAAAAAGATACTATTCTCATAATGAAGAATAATTCCTTCTAAACTGCAGCGATTTTACTTTTATCCCACTCCCATGGATTAGAGCCATGCCCCCCACTACTATCTCTCTTTCTTGATTTCTTTATTTACTTACTACTATAAAAAAGTTCTTTTAATTCGATTTATTTTTATTTATTCATTTTTAGGTTTCTAAATATACTTAATTTTACAGAGTAGTATCTGTTACTTAATCGTTTCTCTTATCTGTCAGTGACCACAAATCCTTCTAGACTGCGGCAATTTTTATTTTTTCCCATGGGATAGATTTTGAACACATTATACACCACAACTGATTTTTATGGTTTCTAAATTGATTTTACAACTAAACAGGGCACTACGGATTGGGATAAATATTGTATCAGTCTAGAAGGATTTTTTCTTTACCGAACATTAACGCATATTTTTCGATCACATTTACTTATTTTGGGGGAGGACTGGTTTTTATTTTTACAAATAACATGATACTTACAATCGTAGTGGAGTGGGGGGTCTCACAACACAAAGAAAAAAACAATTTGGTTGATTCAAAACATTGATAAATTCTATTTTAATCACCTAAATTACTTAGAGGGTTCTTTTCAACTTCTTTTTTACTCTAATATCTCTCCCGCACAACGCCGGCACACAGGTCCTGCTATATTATATAATACATTATTTACCTCTTTATGGTGGTTATGCAGTTTACGGACCATGCTTACTTGCCTTCACACGAGGACACCGTTAGACAAAAAGTCGGTGTTTGAGGTGGGGAAAAATCCATCTCCCCAAATAGGGACACTCCGGATTCGAACTAAAATAATTATTGCCACAGTCTAGAAGTATTACTCTCAATAGCAAGATTGCAACAACTAACCATGACAAGAAAGTTATTACTCCACGTATTACATTAATTGTTTCAGCGGATGTTTTACATAAACATTGTGAGGTCCGTATTCGCGCTGGTCAATTAAAAGCAGCAAATAATTCAATAGTTACAGATTTTGCAAGGAATTTCATGAGTTATTCGACTTTCCTAGAAGCGCTGGGACACAGGCCAGCTTGTAAATAAATATTACGGTCTTGTTTTTTTTAATTTTTCCTCAATAATCGATTAGTCTGCTAGGGTTTTCTCCCACTGATCTTACAAATATATATATATATATATATATATATATATATATATATATATATATATATATATATATACATTTACATGTATATTCGAATTTATTTAATATCTCAAGAATTCAAACTCAGTGAGGCCGTATATTTGTGTTAGAATTGTAACGCTGTCACTAAGAATACAGAGTAGGTATATGCTTCTATATTGTTAGCAATGGGACTGCTTCTGTGAATAGCGTTTCTTGCGAATCGACGATATGAATTGTTTGTTTGACTACATTATGTTATTAATGTTGAATACATATTATTGTTTATTTTTCTTTATGTATACATGTATTTCATATAGAGATCAAGTGTTAGCCCCAAGAAGGGACCCCTTGATTTCTGAGAACTTCAACTTCATATATATATATATATATATATATATATATATATATATAAGTGTAGATTTGTAATCCGAGGCTGTAGCAATGCGATGTAGTTGCCAGAAGGTGAAGAGGATGAACAGAAACAAACGAGAAGAGAAAACGAATCTCAAAACGATTCATTAATATATATATATATATATATATATATATATATATATATATATATATATATATATATATATATATAGTAACACTTATCTCATTATTGTACACACGCGCTCCAGCGAGCTCTAGCGCGCTTCACTACAGATCGGGCATTTAAAAAAAAAGTCTCTTCGATAACACCAGAAGATCGTCGATCCTCGGCTACGCTGTAAGACTTCGACATTGAAAAAAAAAGAAGAAAGAGAAAAAAAGGAAAATATTGTATGTATTACCATGAATAGGGTTTTATAAACCGAAAATAATGATATGAAAAAAAAAGAGGACTAATAAATATTTAATTTATTTGACAAAATCTCATGTAAAGTTGCCTGGTTTCTAAAATGTCAAAGTTTATCATTTCAACGACGTTTCTTACTGTAGTAACGCTTATCTCATTATTGTACACACGCGCTCCAGCGCGCATCACTACAAATCGGATATTAAAAAAAACAGTCTCTACGATAATACCAGAAGACACTCGATCTTGGACTACGCTGTAAGAAAAAAAAGAACCAGAAAAAAGGAAAATATTGTATCTACTACCAAGAATAGGGTTTTATAAAACCGAAAATTGGATTTAAAAAATCAAGTTGTCTGGTTTCTAAAATTTAATATATATATATATATATATATATATATATATATATATATATATATATATATATATATATATATATATATATATATATATATATACTAGAAGGACTCGTGTCCCGACGTTGCCCTGCGAAAAATATAACATTCTGATTTTAATTTTAATAAAATCAATTGTAGAATATTAACAGTAAAATACCCAGAAAAATATTAATAATGTAACATTTTTCATCGCTGAAATAAAAAGAAGCTAATTCGACAAGAAGCTTGGCGCTATTATATTTGAAAACAAAATGAAATAAGCCCACTCTCCTACTACGATAGGTGTGCTTGTAAAATAGTGCTTATGAGCTACTTTTCACTATTCTCATTGAGAAATAAAAACCAAAAGTTTAGTAACACTAATTTGTTTAACTTACGAAATAAAAAGATGTATATTTTGGTATAATTATAGATTAACAGCCTCCACTACTGTACCCCCCCAAAATAGATTATCTTTTTAGGCGATTACGTTAACCCCCATGTAAATCTAAGTGGAAAGAAAAAAAGATCATTTTAGAATGTAAAGCGTTTTTCATGGGAGCTAAATCAGCTGCGTTTATTGCTTTTCTGGTATAAATATGTTAATTATTTTTTAACGAAAAATACAAACCAACAATGATATATAATTATGGCTGGCGAATAGGTCACTAATTGATCGATGATAGAAATGTAATGTTCTAGTTTAGTGACGGTGTAAAAATAATTGTACTTTGTCAATCGAAGAAAAGCTGAAATAGTGCGACAATTATTTAAAATAAATAAATCTGACTCCCCCAATTATATTTTACTTTTTTTAGGAAATTACGTGAGAACACCATGATAAACTTAGTGGAAATAAAAAAGTTTTTTTTTAATTTAAAGTAGGGATTAGTTTCGTACATAAGTTAAATATTAAATCATTTTAATAATCCCCCATTTCCGGGACACCCTAGCGTTTTTTTCTAAGGTAGTTAAATACAGTTCGTTTACTTTTTATGGTATAAATATGTTACTTAATGTTTTAACGAAAAATGCGAACCAATAATTATCCATATTATTCTTTAATTTAAGTTGTTCGGAATAAAATTCGCTCGAATGTGAAATCGTAATAATGAAGAAGACAACGTTTACGTGGGTATGCAAATATCGGTAAATAATCGCTTGAGTTTCATTAAGAAAAAATGAATTCGAATAATTACAAGCATTAAAAACCTACAAAGGAAAAAGAAAAAAGAAAATATTATTTTAGTGTAATATGACTGTTTTTAAGTGAACGAATATTGCAAGTTAGTAGGAAAAATAGTGTTTGTGACTTGGCCGTTAAGAAATAAATTTAGAAAAGTTATAGATTATCATAGATATGTAAAGATGTGTGTGTTAAAAAAAGATTATATAATGTTGACATGATTATTTTAAAAATGACATTAATTATTTATAGTAAGAGGCAATTCTGAGCGAAATCAGAAACCATCTACTGTTTTATTTGAAATTAATCATCTGTTCGTTGTTAAGCACACCTAAATTTCTGAATAGGTAAACGAAGTACAGTAAATAGTAAATAGTAACGATCGAACTATGTGATCCGATATTCACATATTATTAGAGAAAGAAGCAATTATTATTTGATTTTGGACATCTATTTATTATGCAGAAGAAAATAACGATATTAAAATAAAATAATAAAGATGTGTTAAGGTGTTTTAACAGAATTCCTGTTATATTAAGGATGAACCCTGTGTCAAAGAGGTGTGTGTTAGTAGTAAATGGATAGATAGTGAAACTCTTTGCTACCTTCTTTGTTGGAATACGTATTTGTGTTAATAAGTATATTCGGAATAATTGTAATAATTTGTAAACGGGAACGGAATTTACACATAGTTTCGTGAAACACTATTTATAAAATAATGGAATATTGAGTGTGAAATATTTGCATAGGAAGTGTTCTGTTTTTTTCCTATGATGATTTAATAGACATGGGAAAAACCGACATTCATATATATATATATATATATATATATATATATATATATATATATATATATATATATATATATATATATATATATATATAATGTAAATCATTTTGGGTGAGAAAAATAACGCAGACTGCATAATTCCCGTGATGAAAAACAGTATATGTGTGTATTTAAAAAGATAATTACATGTTTTGTGTAAAATTTCTAAAATCTAACTTCTTCGGTTCGTGAAAATGGTTGAGGAGTCATTTATACATGCCATAAAGTACGAAACAATTTGCTATGACGTATTTCAACATGTATACATTTATATGTGTGTTTTTATAAAGTCAAGTATGTTTATATAATTTGATTTACATACTTCATTCCTAACTAATTAAACACTCATAATGAATTATGGAATAAAGATGCTAGGTGTTAGGGTGTAAATGTTGGGGTACCTTTTGTTAAATTTAGTTTCATGCCAATGGAGTAAAACGGCGCTAGAAACTCTTCGTAAAAACTCAAATACATCTGATATATATATATATATATATATATATATATATATATATATATATATATTAACATAAAGATAGAAGCAAAATCCGTTCGGGTTACTTGGAAAGCATTGGCGAGTGAAAATTACGTAATCAGATTTAAAACCATATTAGCGATGCGAGTTTTTTTTGTCAATAAATGAAACATTTGTCATTTTTTATTGAAATAAAATATTTAAACATAAACTGTTTTTTTCAGTTTTTACAGACATTTTTATTTTTTATTTTCCATTGGTGATATACTGAAACAGCCAGGCCGATCAGAGATCACGAAATCTCTCGATTCCCATGAAGTCTTTTTTGTAAGTCTGAGAGTAGAATACACGCTGGTACGTGCCAGTTTTATAAATCCGTTTGGGATACATGAAAAGCATGCACAAGTGAAATTTATGCAATCATATTAAAAAATAGATAAGCGATGCGATATTTTGGTCAATAAATGACATGTTTATTTGTTTAAATCAGATATTTTGACATAAATATGTATTATCCAGTGTCCACATACATTTTTTCGTTTTTTTCTATTTTATTTTTGAGGTCTACCGATCGACGAGGCCGATCAGAAATCGCGCAATCTACCGGTGGGAATGGTGTGTTTTTTGTAAGTCCAAGAGTAGCATATACGCTGGTACGCAGCTGTTTAATAAATCCGTTTCGGCTTCTTGAAAAACATCGAAAAGTGTAAATTGTGTAACCAGATTTAAAACCAGATAGACGATGCGACATATCTTTCAATAAATGAAACATTTAATTCTTTTTATTTAAATCAAATGTTTCATTTATTGAAAAAATCTAGCATCGCTAACCTGCTTTTAAATCTGACAACATATATATATATATATATATATATATATATATATATATATATATATATATATATATATATATATATATATGATAAGTCAATGAAAATAATTAGACCTGCAAATGGAAGCAAATCATAATCTTCGGATGTTTAGAACAAGGACATTTTGTGAATAACAATATTTATTTTTCTTCTCTTTCATTCCTTCAGCCAGGCTTTTCAAAGATTAACATCTTATCATCAGATGATCGATAAGTAATCCTGGATTTACCAATACATCTAAACCCCACACTACTTGGATTTCCGTTTTGAGTGACACCCCTTTACACGGGAAAATGCCCGTTTGAACTTTAAGACTTTTTGAAATTTCGAATATTGACATTCCTCATCTGTCACTTATCCATGATGAACCTCCTCTGATGAAAAGATTTTAATCTTTGAAAAGCCTGGGTTAAGGAATGAAAGAAGAGAAACATAAATATTGTTATTCACAAGATGTCCTTGTTCTGAACAACCGAAGATTATGATTTGCTTCCATTTGCAGGTCTAATTATTTTCATTGAGTTATCATATTTTTGCTTTATCCAGTATATTGAGCTTTCCTTACCTCACAATAGGTCCAACGCTCTAAAAGTTTACCTTTTAGTTATAAATTCTCATATATATATATATATATATATATATATATATATATATATATATATATATATATATATATATATATATATTATTTATAAATACAGATTTTAATCAGACATGTGGACCAGTGGTTTCTGACAAGAAAAAGGTTGAATCCCCAATTCCGTCTTCGTCAGAACTGTCTGAAATGATAAAATGATGGAATTTCTTCAATAAACAGTCATTACCCGTTATGAAACGCTATGCACAAAGAATTTGAAATGAAGAGGCGGTGAGACGCTTAAACCGGTAAAATAGCCGTTATGTAAGAGATTCTATATTTAGAAGTGAGGAAAAGAAGGAGAAAGAAAGAGAAATTAAAAGAAGAGAAAATTAAGAGAAAATGAAAATGAAATAAAATAAAATATAGAAAAAAAAAAATAACAAAAATAAAAAATAAAAAAATTGGCTAAACGAATTTGGGAACTAAAAGAAGAACGAACCCCTTTTTCTATAAATTGGAAAATCACAGAGAGAAAACTCATTTATTCACCTATATCTTAAAGTTTGCCATTTGTGTAATGCTGAGAAGTTCCATATTTTTAAGGGCATCATGAATCCTAGCACCAGATGTCTAAATGTGCGCGATGAGGTTTTTAAGGGGTGTGTACATCGTAAACAAGCACTCCTTATTAATTGGATGGATCGAGTGACTTACGCCTACCCAGAGCCCCCCTTAAATAATTTTTCAGACAGTTATATACTTCAACTGCAGACTTCTCTTCTACGAACCTGATCACAGTTCATTTACCTTTTTCTTTTTTCAAAGTTTTCCCTTTTCTCCTTCGGGTCCCTTCTACCAACCGCTTTCTCACCAAATTCTTTAAACATTTTAAATTTAATTTTCTGATTTTTATTTTTTATTTTTTTATTTTTTATTTTTAAAAATTTTATTTCATTTATTTTTCTATTTTTCTAATTTTTCTAATTTTTCTAATTTTTCTAATTTTCCTGATTTTGGTATTTTGAGGAATTTTTAAAAATTTTGAAATTTTTATATTTTAAATTTTTTTGATTTTTTTAAATTTTGAAATCTTCAAATTTGGAGTTTGCCAATTTAAATTTAAATTTAAATTTATATTTATATTTAAATTCATAATCTTTTTATTTTTAAGGATATAATATTTTTTCTTAATTTTTATATTCCCTCTAATAAACTTTTATATTTTTTAATTGGAAATAATATACACTTTTTTAATTAAAAATAATATAATATTTTGTTTTAAATGAAATTTTGAAAATTCTCGGGAGCTTTTAACTTTTGAATTTTTTCGAAGTTTAAGGGATTTTAAAATGTTTTTTAATTTCTAATTCTTTTGATTTTCTTGGATTTTATATTTATTTTTATATTTTAAAAAAATTTTATATTTAAAATTATTTTAAATATTTTAAAATTTTTATAATTTATACAAGTTTAAATTTTTTAGATTAAAAATTTTTAAATTTTCATATTTTTAATTTTATAACTTTTTATATTTTTATAATTTTTATTTTTATAATATATATATATATATATATATATATATATATATATATATATATATATAGCCTTATCCAGTTTTTATACTCGGTTTATTGCACCCGCACTTGTGTCAAATACACGTATGTATACAAATACGCGTGCGCGCGTGCATAAAAAGAAATATATTTAAATATATAATTAATAAATATATGTATATATAACAACGTGTATGTGTGACATGGTAATATAATATAATAGATAACGTGATTTACTTTTTTGATTTACTTACTTTCTTGATTTATTTATTAATTGAAACCACCGTAGAAATGTATATATATATATATATATATATATATATATATATATATATATATATATATATATATATATATATATATATATATATATATATATATATGTAAAGGAGTAAGGCTACCAACATTTGTAGAATGTTTTTTTCAACATTTATTTATTATTTTGTTGTTTTTTCAACATTTATTTATTATTTTGTTGTTTTACCATTTTATGATTTTATATATAACGCGTTTCAAGCGGTGGCCCGCTTTCATCAGATATGAAAATCCATTTGAAGAAATGTCTTTCGATTCGAGCAAATGTTGTTTCATTTGAGGAATTTGTTATTGTTTTTGCGCATGCGTGGGTTTGCGGGTGTGTGGGTATCTTTGATTTTTATTTTCATTTTTATTTGTCATTTTTCCTGCTTCTCTTGGTCAAGTGCGTGTTACCCATCTATGATCCATCGGTCATCCCAGCCTCCTAGGGTGCGGAGAATTTCTTTTGAAATTTAATACTTTTTATTGCTTTTTGTCGTCTCCAAAATGAAGTGGTGTCTGCGTGCGTGTGTGTGTCCGTATGTGTGTGGTCTAATCTTGAGTCTTGTGAATAGGTGAGCGATACATACACACACACACACATAAATACGCATACACACACCCATGCGCGCGCACACACAGGCGTGTGGTTATAGTGACAGAGAGGGGGATAAAGGTTGAATTATATACACATACATACATACACACACACATATATATATATATATATACATATACATATACATACATATATACATACACACATACATACACACATATACACACATATTTGCAAAAGATAAATTAAATTAAATGGTCCAAATAGATTTGAACTTGGTTTGGCCGATTTCATAGTTCGGTATTTTATGTGCAAATTTAATGTCTATTGTAAATGATTCATTTAACACAAGTTGCTATTTGACTCATAGCTGTGTAGAAGTGCGCAATAAGAAGTTATGTACTAATATTATCTTCCTTGAATAAGAATTTTCCAGTCTATAGATAACTATAAATAGTTATTTATGTTTGTACTTAACTAGAGGTGGATAAAGTGTGATCAAAGTGTGTGTTGTTAGAGTTATGATCTGTTTAATGTTGGATTAAATTTAAGTATGAAGTTTTTTTCTTGTGTTAGTAAGTAAGTGTAGTCTTGGTTTTGGAAAATTGGCATTATTTTGAATTTTCCTCCGCTGCATGAGTGCACATGTTTTCTTTGATTTTAATGTTGCTTTTATGTAAAGATACTCTATTATTAAATGTTTTTGTCGCACCTATATAAGCTTCATTACATGTTGTACATTCTAGCACATAGACAACGTTCTTGGAGGTGCAGTTAAGGTCTTTTTTATTGTGAATGTTTGTGTTGGGTTTTTAAATGTGTATGAGTTCCCCTCCATTATTATGTCACAGACCCCACATCTTTCCTTGTTGCATTTTGTGACCCCTTGTATTGTGTGTTGGTTGAGTTTAGATGAGGTTAAAATTTGTTTGAGGTTTTTCGGTTGGCGTTTGCTTTTTATTATTTTTGTTGTTTTTAATATGTCGTTTAGTTTGTTGTTATGGTTGAGTAGGGTTAGGTTTCTTGTTATTTCTGTGAATAATTCTGGATTGTTTTTGTTGTGTGTAGAGATGTATGCCAATATTTGTTCTTTGTTTCGTTTTTTGGGGATTCGTAATTGTTCTAATGGAATGTTTTCTGCTAGTTCTATACCTTTATGTATTATTTGTAGCGGGTATTCTCTTCTTTTTAAAGTTTTCCGTAGTTCCTCCAGTCGGACAATCCGGAGGTCTTTGTCACTGACTATAGTACAGATCCTGCGTGCTAGGGAGTAGGGTATAGATTTTAGGCAGCTTTTGGGGTGATGGCTTCTAAAATGGAGATATTGTTGGGTGTCTGTGGGTTTGTGGTAGATGTCTGTGATTATGTGAGTGTTTTTAATTTTAATCAATACATCTAAGAAGGGTAGTTTTGTTTGACTGTGTTCAATGGTGAATTTAATCTTGGGGTGTAGGTTCTGTAGTATGCTGTGTAATTTATTGATGTCCCCCCATGTGGGTTCCCAGAGGATAAAACAATCATCCAGGTATCTTTTCCAAGATTTTATGAAGAGAGTTTGAATATTCTGTCCATATATTTCTTCTATCTTTTCATATAAGATCTTCTCTAGGTAGGCTAGTGTTAGGGTGGCATATGTTGGTGCCATTTTGGTCTCCATTGCTGTACCTAGAATCTGGATGTAGTTTTTGTTATTAAACTCAAAAGAGTTGTTGTTGAGAATAATGTCTATGCTGTCGAGGATGAATTGTTTGGTGAATCTGTGGTGTAGTATTTGTGGGTGTTTGTCCATCCAGTGTGATATTGCGTGTTTACCTAAGTCATGGGGAATGTTGCTATATAAGCTGCTGACGTCAAATGTAACTAATTTAGTCTCGGGATTTACTAGTTGTGGTAAGGAGCCTAGGAAGTGTATGTCGTCTCTTATGTAGCTTTTGACTTGATCGGTGAATGGTTGTAGTAATATGTCAATTAAGTTACTCAGTCTGCTAGTTGGGCATGATGGTCCTGCTACTATGGGTCTAAATGTAAGGTCACTGGGACTCGGGACACTAATATATTCTGATGTCTGTGTGTTGATGGCATTCCTTATCTCATTTGATTTATGTATCTTAGGTAGTCCGTAGAAGTTGTTTGTTTTAATCATGAAGTTTGTTAGGAAATCTTTTTCTTTTTTTGTTAGTATATTATTGTATGTTGTGCAAAGTTTTGTGATTTTTGAAATGGTGTTGTTATCAATGTTGGTGCTAATTGATTTGTAGTAATCATTGTTTTCTAGTACCTCTGTAATTTTCGATTTATAGTAATGTTTGTCCATGATGACTACCGCACTGCCTTTGTCAGCTTCTTTTATAATTATGTTATTATTATTTAGGATGTTATCTAGTGCTTGGTTTTGTTTAGATGTTAGGTTACTAGTAGGTTTAGTTTTACTCTGAGGGTTGATGTTCCATAGATTTTCAAAGTAGGTGTTTAGTTCTTTCGTATTGTTATGTTTGTTAGGGAAATATGTTGATTTGTTTCTCACTAATGACTGATCTGTTTTGTTATCTTTATTGTTTAGTGCTTCTATTAGTCTAAATTTGCGTTCAAATTCTTTAAGGTCCTTCCTCAGTTCCTATGATAGGTTTTTTTTATTGTAAAAAAACCTATCATACACCCTACACCACACCAACAAACCACCACTAAATACCCTTACTCAACAACCCCTACCAAAATCACCCAAGTAAACCTTACAACAATTACCCACACCCACCACACCAACAGATGAAACCTTCATACAACAACCTCCCACCCTACCACACACAACAAAACAGACCCTACAACCACCCAACACACCAATGGATACAATCGAAATACTCCAAAAACTACCCACATCACCAAACAAAACAACCATATAACAATTCCTACAGACATAAACTTACACAACAATACAGACCCCACAACTACGTCCACCATCAAGAACCTCTACCAAGATACCCCAACCCGAAACAACTAACTCACAATAATAACACATTCAAATATACCAAAATAAACCCTTATAGCAACACACACAACGCCAATTATAACAACACGCACGACACCAATTTTGCCAGAAACCAACACAATCCTCACAAACACACACAATATATAGAAAGCAATCACTCTTCAACAACTCCTCAAATCAACGAAACAAACAACACTCATCCTCATTTTTTAGAAACCCCTCCCCGGACAACAATCCCAGATTAGACAATTTAAAACCCAAAATTATCAATTTATCCACATACACATTTACAAAGGAGGAAATAGTAATACTAAAATTAGGCCTCAAATTCTGCCCAACTCCCAAAAGTAATATCACGGAACTGAGGAAGGTCCTTAAAGAATTTGAACACAAATTTAGACTAATAGAAACACTAAACAATAAAGATAACAAAACAGATCAGTCATTAGTGAGAAACAAATCAACATATTTCCCTAACAAACACAACAATACGAAAGAACTAAACACCCACTTTGAAAACCTATGGAACATCAACCCTCAGAGTAAAACTAAACCTACTAGTAACCTAACATCTAAACAAAACCAAGCACTAGATAACATCCTAAATAATAACATAATTATAAAAGAAGCTGACAAAGGCAGTGCGGTAGTCATCATGGACAAACATTACTATAAATCGAAAATTACAGAGGTACTAGAAAACAATGATTACTACAAATCAATTAGCACCAACATTGATAACAACACCATTTCAAAAATCACAAAACTTTGCACAACATACAATAATATACTAACAAAAAAAGAAAAAGATGTCCTAACAAACTTCATGATTAAAACAAACAACTTCTACGGACTACCTAAGATACATAAATCAAATGAGATAAGGAATGCCATCAACACACAGACATCAGAATATATTAGTGTCCCGAGTCCCAGTGACCTTACATTTATACCCATAGTAGCAGGACCATCATGCCCAACTAGCAGACTGAGTAACTTAATTGACATATTACTACAACCATTCACCGATCAAGTCAAAAGCTACATAAGAGACGACATACACTTCCTAGGCTCCTTACCACAAATAGTAAATCCCGGGACTAAATTAGTTACATTTGACGTCAGCAGCTTATATAGCAACATTCCCCATGACTTAAGTAAACACGCAATATCACACTGGATGGACAAACACCCACAAATACTACACCACAGATTCACCAAACAATTCATCCTCGACAGCATAGACATTATTCTCAACAACAACTCCTTTCAGTTTAATAACAAAAACTACATCCAGATTCTAGGTACAGCAATGGGAACCAAAATGGCACCAACATATGCCACCCTAACACTAGCCTACCTAGAGAAGATCTTATATGAAAAGATAGAAGAAATATATGGACAGAATATTCAAACTCTCTTCATAAAATCTTGGAAAAGATACCTGGATGATTGTTTTATCCTCTGGGAACCCACATGGGGGGACATCAATAAATTACACAGCATACTACAGAACCTACACCCCAAGATTAAATTCACCATTGAACACAGTCAAACAAAACTACCCTTCTTAGATGTATTGATTAAAATTAAAAACACTCACATAATCACAGACATCTACCACAAACCCACAGACACCCAACAATATCTCCATTTTAGAAGCCATCACCCCAAAAGCTGCCTAAAATCTATACCCTACTCCCTAGCACGCAGGATCTGTACTATAGTCAGTGACAAAGACCTCCGGATTGTCCGACTGGAGGAACTACGGAAAACTTTAAAAAGAAGAGGATACCCGCTACAAATAATACATAAAGGTATAGAACTAGCAGAAAACATTCCATTAGAACAATTACGAATCCCCAAAAAACGAAACAAAGAACAAATATTGGCATACATCTCTACACACAACAAAAACAATCCAGAATTATTCACAGAAATAACAAGAAACCTAACCCTACTCAACCATAACAACAAACTAAACGACATATTAAAAACAACAAAAATAATAAAAAGCAAACGCCAACCGAAAAACCTCAAACAAATTTTAACCTCATCTAAACTCAACCAACACACAATACAAGGGGTCACAAAATGCAACAAGGAAAGATGTGGGGTCTGTGACATAATAATGGAGGGGAACTCATACACATTTAAAAACCCAACACAAACATTCACAATAAAAAAAGACCTTAACTGCACCTCCAAGAACGTTGTCTATGTGCTAGAATGTACAACATGTAATGAAGCTTATATAGGTGCGACAAAAACATTTAATAATAGAGTATCTTTACATAAAAGCAACATTAAAATCAAAGAAAACCGTAAATTATTCGTCTCCCAACATGTGCACTCATGCAGCGGAGGAAAATTCAAAATAATGCCAATTTTCCAAAACCAAGACTACACTTACTTACTAACACAAGAAAAAAACTTCATACTTAAATTTAATCCAACATTAAACAGATCATAACTCTAACAACACACACTTTGATCACACTTTATCCACCTCTAGTTAAGTACAAACATAAATAACTATTTATAGTTATCTATAGACTGGAAAATTCTTATTCAAGGAAGATAATATTAGTACATAACTTCTTATTGCGCACTTCTACACAGCTATGAGTCAAATAGCAACTTGTGTTAAATGAATCATTTACAATAGACATTAAATTTGCACATAAAATACCGAACTATGAAATCGGCCAAACCAAGTTCAAATCTATTTGGACCATTTAATTTAATTTATCTTTTGCAAATATGTGTGTATATGTGGGTATGTATGTGTGTATGTATATATGTATGTATATGTATATATATATATATATATATATATATATATATATATGTGTGTGTGTGTGTGTATGTATGTATGTATGTGTATATAATTCAACCTTTATCCCCCTCTCTGTCACTATAACCACACGCCTGTGTGTGCGCGCGCATGGGTGTGTGTATGCGTATTTATGTGTGTGTGTGTGTATGTATCGCTCACCTATTCACAAGACTCAAGATTAGACCACACACATACGGACACACACACGCACGCAGACACCACTTCATTTTTGGAGACGACAAAAAGCAATAAAAAGTATTAAATTTCAAAAGAAATTCTCCGCACCCTAGGAGGCTGGGATGACCGATGGATCATAGATGGGTAACACGCACTTGACCAAGAGAAGCAGGAAAAATGACAAATAAAAATGAAAATAAAAATCAAAGATACCCACACACCCGCAAACCCACGCATGCGCAAAAACAATAACAAATTCCTCAAATGAAACAACATTTGCTCGAATCGAAAGACATTTCTTCAAATGGATTTTCATATCTGATGAAAGCGGGCCACCGCTTGAAACGCGTTATATATAAAATCATAAAATGGTAAAACAACAAAATAATAAATAAATGTTGAAAAAAACAACAAAATAATAAATAAATGTTGAAAAAAACATTCTACAAATGTTGGTAGCCTTACTCCTTTACATATATACTTTTCTCTCGTTGGAACTGCACTAATACTGCACTACCCTCTTTTCTCTCTCTCTCTTTCTCTCTCTCTCTCTCTCTCTATATATATATATATATATATATATATATAATATATATATATATATATATATATATATAATAAATAGTTACCTCCCTTTTTTTGATAATTTAATTAAATAGAGTTACGTACCTTTAATCATAGGATTTTATTTATACATATATTTTCATATTTTATATATGTTTTTTATTTTTTTATTTTTTTTATTTTTAAAATTTTAATTTTTATACTTTTATATTTTATTTTATTTCATTTTCATTTTCTCTTAATTTTCTCTTATTTTAATTTCTCTTTCTTTCTCCTTCATTCTACACTTCTAAATACAGAATCTCTTACATAACGGCTATTTTTCTGCTTTAAGCGTCTCACCGCCTCTTCATTTCAAATTCTTTGTGCATAGCGTTTCATAACGGGTAATGACTGTTTATTGAAGAAATTCCATCATTTTACCATTTCAGACAGTGCTGACGAAGACGGAATTTGGGATTCAATCTTTTTCTTGTCAGAAACCACTGGTCCACATGTCTGATTAAAATCTGTATTCATAAATAAAAAATATTACGCTCTTAATTTAATTTAATGGAGCACTCTGCTGGTATTTCCCTTTTATTTTTTTTGAGTATACCCTTATACTTTATATATATATATATAAAGATAGATAGACGAAGAGTGATAAACAATCACATTTATTTCAAACTTCGATTGTTCAATGGAAGGTATATTCTGTAATAAAATAATCTTTATTATTCTTTCCTTAAGCTAAGTCTTTTCAAAGATCGAGATCTTATAATCAGAGGAATTATACAGATAGATAAGTCGGCGATAGAAAAGCCAAAATTCAACATTTGAAAAAATATTAAGAGAATGATGGGTGAAAAAAAGTTCGTGTAAAAAGATATTAGGTTTGCCCAGGTTGTAATTGTCCGCCGATAAGGTGTCCAATTGAAGGAAGTTTCGATGGAGAAGAAAAAGTTTCGTGGGGGCATCACAGAAAGGCGATCAAAATGAAGTAAATCCAATGGTGAAAATATAGTTCAAGTCGTAGACGGATCGCACTTAAACGGAATTAAAATGAAGAAATTTGGCCATTTAAAAGCGATGCTTCCTCGGCCAAGAAATGAGTCGTAAATGGACAGCAACAACAAAAAGTATGGAACGCCGACCCAACAACAACAAAATGAGAGCAAGTAATTCAACGCACACAAATTGATTTGTTCATCCAGCTAACAAAGGCTATTTATTTCACGAAGATACACAAATATAGCTACGTGGACGAGGCCTAACTCTAGAGTCAACAACACACAAATATAGAGATATACGCCAAAGCTTCAAACTGTAATACACATTAATTATTCACCGGTTAATCATGGAACTCAACCCAAACAAATGTGCAGACCCACTTGCACTTTCAAATTTCCTGCCCAACTCACAAATCTCTTCGCAACATCCATGCACCGGAATCTGATCAGTATTTCACCAGCAAGACGAAGCCATACCGTATATCCCGTTCAAGACAGATTCTATTCCATCCAAACTTGATGCTGACTTAACTGCATCCAAACTATGTGACGACTCACGTGGACTTCGTCATTTAAAGCGTGCGAACTAAAATGCACTCAAACATTACACTGGCAATACACATATGCACGCAATCATTCAACAAAGATTCGAATTATCAAATCAAACGTTGACCAGACGGAAATCTACGGAAACAAGTATCGTGTACACGACTTTTTATTTTCAACAACAAAACAAATACACGCACAAAGCATATGTTTCTCATTACAACTAAGCATATTGATAAATATTTTCAAAACTTTTCAACCTGAGGAGTGATTATAGGATTGGGATTTATCCCAATCCTATAAAGTTGACTGACCGACGGCGTGGGCGAAAATACAAGCAACACCCCCAAATTCCATCTAAAAACAAAATCAGAATTTTGTTTCCAAAAACCAGTTACCAATATCAACTTAGCAAAATTACTATAAT
The DNA here is from genome assembly GCA_963556195.1 of Sepiola atlantica. NCBI lineage: Eukaryota > Metazoa > Mollusca > Cephalopoda > Sepiida > Sepiolidae > Sepiola > Sepiola atlantica. The sequence goes on from OY744529.1 coordinate 842,268, forward strand.
ACCAAAACTGGCTGTCACGTAAGGTGCTCTCAACTACGTCCGCGCAACCACTGGTCGTAAAATATAAAAGAATATCACGTCGACAAAATATCTCTTTCTCTTCGATGCTTAACAGGGAAACACGTTTCTAGACTGTCCTCGTACTTCCTGGTGAGTGATGCCTCGTGTTTCTACCATTCAACTCTCACACACATGCTTACACACACTGCTGACAAAGGCACACACACAAATGCCTACACGACCTATCAATTCTCAATCACCTATACATAGTCGTACACTTACGCACTCCAAAAACATCTCAATTCACGTGCGCGCGTACATACACATTCATACAACTACGCACCACGCATACACTCCTAAATTCCAGGCATACACATTTTATTACTTCACTAACTGAACATTTCAAATGAACAATTAATTTCTTGTATTTTGTATATATATATATATATATATATATATATATATATATATAGTGTTTCTTTACATAATCTTTCTTTTTCCATTAATCTTTTATTCATTCATGTTTTCTTTGTTTGTTTACTCTGTTTCTAAAATCTTATAACAATTTATGCCCGTTCCAGCGTTCGTTCCAAAGGACTTATATCTAAACGAATTGAAAAAGAAGAGACGTAACAAAAAGCAAGTCAAAATGTACTGTTTACGAAAAGCTAAATGACTTTTATGTTACTCACAATATAAAATATAACATGATAGCACGATTTGTTTATTTTACTTCCGACCATAGCTTACCCAAACTCGAGATAGTTTTCGGGCCTCTGGTGTAAATTAATCGAGCATGGATTCGAGAGTTGTTTTATCGTTAACTAAGGCGCTTATGATCTTCGCAATCGTATTCATGAATTAGTTTTTTGTTATATTGTTCTTATTATTTACGGTGTTTTATTATTTTCTTTGTAGTATTACCGATTCAATTACACTTGCCGAAACGACTTGCATTGGTATATATATATATATATATATATATATATATATATATATATATATATATATATATAAATATATATATATATATATGTGTGTGTGTGTGTGTGTGTGTCTATATCTGTGTGTGTGTTTGTGCGCACATACGTTTGTTGGTGTTAATATTAAATATTTGGTGTGATCGTCAAAGAGAACACGCCAGTACCTATGTATGTATAACCTCGTCGTATATGATAGGAAGTATCCCCCCGGCTACACACGCATAACGAGTGTGTTCACGCATGCAATTAATCTTACTGTATGCTGTCTAACTACTTGCATGCATCTTATGAAGTGCCAATCTGGTGAACCGGTACCCAATAGACGAGAATTGCCAGTCCATTTTTAAAACGAGAACTGCTTCTTCTCTCCGCGTAATTATTTTTCATTTATTAACTTCTCTGCGATTAGTTTACCCTATTTTTCCAAATAATATTTGATTCACTTCACTTGGTCAACGGATGCGGTGGAAGCAAGAGAAACAATCTACTTATACACGGTTGGTGTGATGAAGAGCAACGAATTATTACTAGCCAGCATTATTTTTAACCTACACATCTCTATTTTCTAGCTTTCCCCCTCTCTCATACACACGACGGTATTTTCTCTTCCTCTTCTGTCCCAGATCCACCACGACTCCGTATTTGGTCAACACTCTTTTGTTATTCATCCAGCTGTGCCTATTTCCTTCTTTTTCGAGATAGTATTCAAACTTAAGCACCGGACGCACATGACCAACAAGGCATAAGCTTATCATTCCAGATTGAAGATAAGGGTGCTCCAACTTTAAATATGAACAGAATCATTAACATCTGTAAAATTGATTTTAAAACAGCACCTTAAAACTCACACATTAATAAAGTTTAAAAAGAAAAAAAAAGAAACATTTTTCTTACATGCTGTGCATAGAATCAGTAAATATATTTATTTACTCGTTGAACACTTTTATGTTTATGGGACTCGAAAGCAAACTATTACAATATTTTTTCAGATTACTCTCTTCATAAAGACATCTATGAGCAACGTATTATTACAACTACTATTATTACATCTGGATGTGTATTCGGGATGAGCTGGATGGCATTTAGTCTAACCGATATCAGTTGTTGATATCATTAGAGCCTGTGTATGTATTATTAACGAAAAATATAACAGGTCGATTGGTATTAAATAATTCATATTTATTACGCAAACATCATAACAGTGGATTCATGTTCTAATGTTGATAACACATAGTGCGTGAGGATTCATTCACAGTAGGAATCAACTGTTGCTGGTAACATTCATAAAAAAAGAAAAACTGTGAGTATCTCTCCCCCTCTCTAACCCTCTTCTCATCTATCGCTCAGCTGTGAGTCGGCTGTTTTCCTATCATTCGTCTGATTTGCTTTCTTCCGTTCTTCTTCCATTCATTTTAAATCACTCTTCAACATTTTATCTTCCAAATATTTTAAGGGATATATAGTAGCTATGAATTCAATCAACTGGGAAAACTAGACGTACGCTTTAGAAAGGCAAAGCTTATTTTTGCCTTTTCTAACTGTAAATATTTTCAACTGAATTTCATTGCGTTAGATTGAATAGTCAACGTGTTGTCAATAAGTTTATCAATTTAAAGTCTCTTTTCTGTGTTGCTGTTAGTATGTTTTATTATTTGTTCTTCCTTTTTTTAATTATGTTCGACAATGTCAATATATTAGACATTTCTTCTGTGTTTTCGAGCGTAATTAATTTAGAAAGGAACCTATTATTCATCTGAAGTTTGAGCTAAAACAAGTTTATTCCTCTATTTCATTAAGTAGATTATTCATTACTTCCAGCCCCTAGATTAAATAAAGTAAAGCCAATTATCGGCAATCATCATCATATATTTTTGTCACTTGTGTAAATGACACTTCTATCCTTGCAATATTTAAGTTGACCGCAATCATCTGACCAGGTTTAATGGCAATATGTTTGTTTACAAAACTCGTGATTTCCCATCGATATAAAGCACATACTACTACTATTTAACAGCTAAACTAGCTTCAGATTATGCATACAATACAACATATTTATAGCAAGACAAGATGTACAAATATACCGCCAATTTAGCGATTTTTCCATTTGTTGAGTCGAACTGCATAGTAATAATAAGCATTGTGTCGGCTCTTCTACGAAACTAGCATACAAATTATACACACCCGATTCTTAGTGCCCCCCTTTACACTTCCATATTCTACTACCAGTCAGTATTTTGCCAGTCCTCTTTTTTAATTCATACTATTTGGATAACTAAACGTTTGCAGGTATAAAAAAAACGAAATAACATATTTAACTTAGGTAAAAAGCTATATTTTATTAAGTGTTATACGGAAGATAGACTTGATTTATAAAAAGAACTAAATTTAGATAGAATAAGAGGTATTCAAACAATTATTATATATATGTTTGTGTGTGTGTGTAAAGAGAGAGAGAGAGAGAGAGGTGCATATGAGTTTTATATTTACTGATTAACTTGACTAAATACAACTCCTATATTCAATGTTTAAAGTTAAAGTAGCAAGCTATCTCTTTCGTACTCACAATACTAACAAGTTGGATCAATTCTTGTGTATGCCCTGACTTTACACAGAATGAAACATTCGTGCAGTTATGTTATTACATTTCTCAGGGAATATTAGTTACTTAAATCGAGACATATTATCTGTATGTGTATTCATCGTATTAATGCTCAGACATTAGTCCAAAGATAGTGGAGATAATAACAAAGGGAACAGGAAGCTAAAGGTAGAAAAGTGGGTATATAAAGTTTTCTGAAAGACAAGCCAGTCATCTCTCTAATTTGTCATTGTTATATATATATATATATATATATATATATATATATATATATATATATATATATATATATGTGTGTGTGTGTGTGTGTGTGTGTGTGTGTGTAATCAGTCAACGGAAGATCATAAACGCACAAGTGGGAGAAAACAAATAATAATAGGTAATAAAAAACTGCGAAAGAATAAACAAATCAACGTGAAACTTACAATTTCGTGCCGAATTTATTGGACGATTTTAGAAGCAAAGTAAAGTAACTCCCAAATTCAGTTTTTACTTTTGTTTTTTGGAGATACTCTGTAGGAAATTCTCGAGAACTATTCCATTCTACAAACCTTCTAGGAAGTGTAAACAGAGTTCTTGGAAACGGCGAATATTATTAATATTTCACAAACTGGCCACCAGGGGTCGCCTCTCAAGGTCATATCTGGGTGTGTTTGTTGTCTGTTTTATTTCCGGTACACATGTACCAGGAAGGAAAATAAAAGAAATAAAAAAAGAGTGGAGTTCTGTAATTTAACTGTCTGCTCGGTGTGTGGATAGGGTTTTCTCGTTAAACGCCGGCGGGTGGCCTGTCTCACACACATCCGGTATATCGGAGAAAGGGAATTGAAAAAAGGGAAATAAAAAGGAAGCTGATGTTCATTAGATACATCCAATTATCTGCTGTAGGTGGGGGTATTCGTCTGATAGGCAATATGTTTTTTATATAAAGAGTTCTTAATAAAATGTAGACACGTGTGTGTTATTTGATTGGCCCTGCCATTTCTTCTCTACACCCCCTCTCTAACAGACGTGATGTTGCTAGTCTCAGTCTTTTCTATAAATACTATTCTGGCATGTGTTTTCCCGAATTATGTGATCTATTCCCCGCTTCGTTTTTCCAGCTTGTTTGACTTTTTGGTCTAGTGGTCTCCATCAATTCGTTGTTTTGATACCTCATTGTAATACAACTTCCTATTTCAATAGTTTATTTCCAAGAACCACAGGCTTGGGGAACTCTCTTCTTGCTGACTGTTTTCCTCCTACCTGTAACCATGGTTTTTTTAAGAGTAAGGCAAATAGGCATCTTCTGTATTTGTGATAGTGATATTTGTTCTTGTTACATCAAGTGACTGCATGCGATTTCCATTAAAAAAATGCTATATGTATTGGTGAGAATGCGCAAAATCTGGCATAGAGCCTATGTGGATTGAAGTTTGTAGACATAGGATTATATATATATATATATATATATATATATATATATATATATATATATATATGTAGAAGGATGAAAAGGAATTAGAAAAGCAAAAGTCAAATCTTTTTTCAATTCAGTTGCTCATAGCAAGGTATATTCCGCAAAAAGCCAATTTATTCAAGTTATACTTTTCACAATAGGTTTTACCTTTCCTAAAAGTTCGCTTCTAGTTCACCACTTTATATATATATATATGACAAACTGCTAGATAAATAAACAGAGAGCTGCAAAAGTACAAACCATAAAAAATAATACAAATACAAAATACAAATAATAGTACGCATGACTAAAATCCACCCAAATAAATAAGTATTAATTAACTACCGGTCTCGCCAAACAAGAATAGTTAGGAACACTCGATGCTTACATGACGAAATTAAGCGAATATATACATTTACGAGACGGTATAACATATACCAACACGGACAGATTAGCATAGAGCGATAGAATATTATTTCAATAATAAGGTGATAGTAGGCGAAGAAGAAAACAGAATTACTAAGAAGAAAAACACGCTGAACATAGAGTGACACTAAACAATAGATATTTTAGACAATAAAGTTTTCCACCAGAAAGTGGCACAATACGGCACTTACTATCAATCGATGTTGCATGGGTGAATTAATGATAACAGCAACAAATGTCATTATATTATCCTCCGATTTACATGTTACGAAAAGACTTACACATCATGAACTATATACAGAAAGTATCGAAGCTTTACTCAGTAAATACGTGCTTTTTTCATTTTGAATATTGTTGATAGATTATTTGAAAACAGCAGTTCTTATTTCATTATACATAAATGTTCATATTGGTAACGAATGGAAAATGTCAAGTTTGTGAAGTTTAAAGGGAAATAAGTAGAAATCACATTCTTTAGTGTATAAAAATAGTATAAACCTTAAAGAACGGATTTGTCCGCGGAAAGTCATAATAAAACATCTTTTAAAAAGCATTGAAGTTATTAATAGATGTTCATCAGTATTCGATAGTATACATGCACACACACACACACACACACACACACATATATATATATATATATATATATATATATATATATAAATGAATAAATGAGAAGGTTCTTTCGTCTATCCTTACTATAATAAAATTATATCGTGGGGTCTGCCTCTGAATAAAAAAATCAGTCTTTTATTTATACCTTGAAAATTGAGATATAAAATTATATCGTGAGGAAAGCCTCCGTGCCGAACAACTTTATTTTATTTATAACTTGAACATTGAGATAGACTGTGGGGGAATCGTATAAAATTATATCATGAGGTAAGCCTCCTTGCTAAACAACTTTATTGTATTCATAACTTTAAAATAGACATAGACTACCATAACAGTATATATTCTGAAACTACAGTACTGAGATAACTATATTTAATTTTTATCCAGGAGGGGGGGGTACAAAATATATTGTGGGGCTTTCCCTACGCCGAACAATTTTATTTTATTTATAACTTGAAAATGGAGATAGACTACCATAACAGGATATATTCTGAAACTACAGTATCTATGGTACTGGAATAAGTGTATTTTGATCAAATGGGGGGGGGGACAAAATTATATTGTGGGGTCTCTCTCCGCACCGAACAACTTTTGCCCCGGGCAACGGGATGAAAAGGGCGGCGGGCAGGTGTGCGGGGTGAATGAGGCGACCCGGGAAGAGACAGATTTTGCTACGGGGAGATGGTAGTGAGGTAAAAGATAGCTTAAGCCCAAGGCAACAGGGACCAGGGCAACGGGAGTGCGGTCGGAGAAATTGGGCGCTTAGGGGAAAAAGAGCTCCGGGTAGAGATACACATAGAATGCCCACCGGGTAGATATATATATATATATATAATGCGCACCGGGTATATATATATATATATATATATATATATATATATATATATGTGTGTGTGTGTGTGTTTCGTCCTTTATAAGCGGGACTCATCAGCATAGAGATATGACTATTCATTACTGGTCATGCGATTCGAAACCCGGGATTCCGAGTATTTTGCAACTCAAATCCCGACGTCTAGAACTACACGGCCAACGCTGAATAGTGAATATACAGTAATAATTTTAACACTTTATCCGGCAGCTTGAGTCATAAGAGCGTTCTACTTAATGAAAGGAACAATGATCGTGTGAATCAGATGCACGCATTTTTGAATCGATCTCCCCCTTCACAGCAAAGTTTTGATCTGGTCCGACCAAGTCAGCGACAACGGTTTGCAAGCGGTTCGCAAGAACTCTTGCCAAAATTTTTAACTCTCTGTTTAGCAGAATTATGGGCCTATAGTCATCAAACTTCTCCCCACACTGCCGATCCTTCTTCTTCAGAAATGTGATAACTCCCTTGGTAACCTGTCCAGGGATGGATCCCTGTACAAACCAATGGTTGAACACATCCTTCAGAAGAGGAACCAACATGGGCGACAGCCTAAAGTAGAATTCGTAGGGCAGACCATTGAGTCCCGGAGATTTGTTCCAGCCGACCTGCTTTAACGCAGTAATGATCTCGCGCTCCGTAACCATACAATCACAGCCAGCCACTCGGGCGGCTTCCAGGGTGGGTAACTCGGCTAAATAGCTGTCAAACACCTTGACGCTGAGTCTTGGTAGTCGGGTGAAGCGCTCCTCTAAATGCTCCCGGAATCCCTCGCAGATCTCACGAGACGACGCAAGAGTATCTCCTTCCAGGTTTTTGACTTTCCGAACATAGCTATCCGAACCACGACGTAATGCAGCCTTACGCTCAACAGCATCAACGTTCACAGCTTCGTTCGAGACTCTCTTCAACCTAGCTCAAACTACCTGACCTTCGTACCGCTCGCTAGCCGAACGGTTGATATCCCCTTTAGTTAGTGCTGCAGTTAAGGATTCCGCCAGCGACCGCCCGGGTCGGCTTATTCTCTAAACGCTTTTCTGCCTTTGCCTTATCTCGGGCGAGGCGTTGGGCATACTTGACATCAAGGCGTCTAACCTTAGCCTTCGTCTTCACCTAGTGCCTGCTCCCGATTACTGCCCCCACTAGAGACCGTTGGTAAAGTAGGAATAACTTTCCCAAAAGTATTGTATCCCCAGTAGAGAGGTATTCAACTTCCAGTATCCATCTAATCAAGGCTAAGCGCTTAAATTCAAACTGGCCATAACTAATTTATGGTCCGAATGATCTAACCACTTGGATGTGGGACAAGATAGAAAATATATGTCGTCTCTTCTAACTAGCATCCGATCCAAGTAAGTACTCGAATGGGAAGGCAAATTATCAGACCACGCCACATCTCCCGCCTCTAGTGATCGACACGGTATCTGTCGACAAGATCGCACGAAACCATCAAGTCAGACAGGCTGTTTTCACATCCGCCCGACCCGCTACCTGCCCCGACCGTGTCTATCTTGGGGTCGAGGATAGCATTCCGATCCCTCATTAATACTACCCGCTCCGGACCCGTGAGGAAGCCTCCAACTGCCGAAAAAAGGAAACCCTCTCCCTGGGGGTGTTGGGCGCATAAACTGCAACGATCTAGAACTTTCTGTTATAAACGGCAACATCGAACACGACCAACCTACCTTCTGTACCGGTATGCACAACGCCAACCGTCGCAGACAGGGTGGGTCTCACTAGCACAGTAACGCCACGGCTGTGGATATTGCCATATGCTGAGATGACGTAACCCTCGTCAGCCAGTATATGACAATCACCACTGGAATCGAAGTGTGTCTCCTATAGCGCAGCTAGATCTACCTTAAGAGCCACCAGATACCTCAGCACGCGAGCAGCTCTGCTTCAGGATCTCCTGCCCCTCACATTCCATGTAGCTAGGTTCAAAGACATGATCACTGCTGTTCAGTGTCACACACAGGACTGAAGTCCTCGGGGGTCAGGACGCCTGATGAGTGATTGATGTTGCCGGTTAGCAGTTCGGGCGTAAGCCGCCCGTCTCGCACAATTCCTCCGACGTCCATAGGGAACGTTAGTTTTAAAGCCCTGTAAAAGGAGGGGTGGACATAAACTGGGACCATCCCCTCGCAGTGCTTCGAGATTTCAGTCAAAGATGGGTGATCAACCTCGATGATGCTGAGTCCTTCAAATGCCCCCTTTGCAGCCTTGAGCATTCTCCAAATGCTCTTGGTAGGCCGCACTATTGGGGTCTGATAAATGTCACTAACTTGGGGATATTTGAGAAGTGTTGTGGGTCGATGACTGTCAACTCTCTTACTTGTTTGAAACCCTGTATGGGTTCCAATTTTTTCCGTTGGACCGGTGTGAGGTCGGCCATCGCATGTAATGGGTCGGCCTCACAAATCCGGGCCTAAGGCTAGAAGGGCAGTTTCTTTGTCCTCACTTCCTCACTTCCTTCACAGAGGAAGAAGTCGTGTAGGGTTGGGAGAGTTCTGTTCTAGTTATTTGGAGCGGACCGACGAAGGGGCGTGTCACCGCGGGGAGGGATGGCTCGTTCGTCCGGAGTGGGGAGGTTGTGGGTTGGGATTGAGTGATGGGTGGGTATGTTCTGTTCTGCTGAAATGGAGGAGGGTCATGATTGGTATGGAACAGGCTGTGCATGGTAAGAAATATTTTTTTATTTACTTTGGGGAGGGGTTGAGGTTCAACCTCTTTTGGTCTTTTTGTCGGTTGAGTGTCTTTGATTTTGCCTTTGTGGCTGTTGGAGCTTTGCTCACCCTCAGACTAGGATGTGGGCGTGTGCTGCTTCCTTTGAGCAGCAGTCGGCTTGGTGGATGTTTCCACTTTGGTGGACGACTGCTGTGGCTGCTCTTGAGGTGGCTGCCGTGAAGGTTGCTTCCCCTGTAGCGAGACTCTTTGTTTCGGGGTAGGGACGATATTTTTGGGTCCCTTACCCTTCCGGACGACTGTGCTCCAGCCCTCTTCTTTGTCCTATGCAGGAGCCGCTGTTGCCACTTCTGCTACTGTAGCTTGTGTTGTTGCGGCAGGGGTTTTCTTTGGGGCTGAGACATTCGCCGGGTTTCTCAGAGAACAATCTTTGGCCATGTGGTCATTCTTCTCGTAGTGCCAACAGTGTGATCTCATGCCTTCTACAATCATCGACAGCGTGCAATTTTTTGCACTTGATTCTGGCCGGGAGGTTGTCAAAGCCGGGATCGTCCAGTCGCATCTTGAGGTGGTAATCCCCTGTCAGAATGTTATGGGCAGCGCGGGCTGGAACCACCTCCTCGATGTCGACATACTGGCTTATAACTGCTCCCAGTTGTTTTGCGTTCAGGTAGCATGGGACGTCGAGGATGGAGACAGTTGTTCGTCTCTTGGCTAGATATTCAGTGTTTAACTTCAAGTGTCCCTACTTGATGTCACACATGTCGGCCAGCTTTTCGGCGTCCTGTTGGTTTGGGAGCAGGATATCGTACATGGCGTAGCTTTTCCTAGCCAAGTACGATGCTGGGATTTGGAGCTCCCGCAGCATTTTGAGCATTGTGTCTCTGAAGACTCCGGTCAGACCTTTTGTTTTTAAACCTGTGGTCACCAGAGACACTATTCTTTTCTGAACCTTTCCACAGTACATGGGTGCACTTTTATTTCATTTTCGGTATTCCTCCGGTAAGAACTGGGCCTGGAATCTCCAAGCAGTAACCCTCCCCTTAACTGCTGCTGCCGTTGTCCTTTTGGCTGTTGTTGTAACCGGGGTGGTTATGCGTTTGAACGCTGTCTGTGCGTGGCTGCTGGCATAGGGGAGTTGTGGCCAAGTCGGAAAAATCTGTTGGATCCCATCCGAATGTTATCACTGCAGAATGTGGGCGGTATGCCCCTTGAGTTAGTTTGCCTCCCCTTTTTTGAGGAGAGCAGTTCTCTAGGGGGAAGCCCCCGGTAGACTTGTGGTTTTTCCCAGGCGGTAAGCCACGTTGGGGTCAATTTTGTTTTTTTCGCGCTCATCTAGGAAGACACCCTCTGGGGGAGCAACTGTAATTTGTTTTGTATTTCCGCAAGGGGAGTCTTTATTTAGGGGTAGCAGGCCCTGGTACGGTCATATCCGGGCGGTACGCCTTGTGAGTAAATTTTTCGGGGTTTGCTCCCTCATTGGAGGAGTCACCCTCCAGTGGAGCAGTGTCTTTTTGATGTGCATTCCCGCTGGTTGAGTCCTTTTTAAGGGCGGCAGCCTCTGAAAAGTCTACCTCCGGACGGTATGCCCTGCCCTTCTATTAGAAGAGTCGTCCTCTAGGGAAACCACCGTCTTGGTGGGGTCCAGGCTGAGGGATGTGTCCCCTTTCCCGGCGTTCTTAGTGTTGACCGTCGTAATTGGAATGTTCTATTCTTCCATTTCTCCGCCAGTTGAAATAATAATAAAGGAATAAAGGGAGGGTGAGCTAAAAAGTTCAAGATTTCCACTGGCGTTGAGACGGCGTCAACTAAAGACCCGGTTTTAGCGCGCTTACAGGGCGCCAACACGGACAAGAGAGGAGATAGAACTGATAGAGGGAGGTAGGAGTGTTAATGGAAGAGAGAAAGCGGGTTTGAACCCCCCCCCCTTGTCGCTCGAGGCTTACGGGTAAGTCAGTGTTGCATCTCGACCCGGAGGTTGAAAGAAATAATAGAAAAAGTGGGTCAGGCGGTGGAGGTGCCCCTGACAATACAAAGGAAGAGAGTTGTTACTACATTCCCAACCATTACCACTAGGGCGATGAATCAGTAACTGAGAGAAACCTACAAGAGAACAAATACTAGTCTTTGATTTTAGCCAAAAGGCCGAGAAAGAAAGAAGGTGTTTATCTTTCTTCCCATGGCGGTAAGATGTGACACAAGGTTGAGAAAGTGGGATTTGAAAAGCCAGCGCCCTCGAGAAGGGAGAGCACTCTGACCTACAAAAAATAACTGGCAGCCCCGTCAGCATTCCCTGGTAGGGGCGCTTCAGGCGACTAGCAATAAAATAACCCCTCCTCAAAGAGTGAGATGGCAAAGCCTTGGAGGGTTGACCTCCTAGAACTTCACAGAACAAACCAACAGACCGGAAAAATCAAGGCCCGAAGGCCAAGATGGTACCGGTCTATAAGGTGTAGTATCCATCGGGACAGATACTATACTTCGATCTTAACCAAAAGGCCGAGAAAGAACGAAGGGATTTGTTTTCCTTCCACAGCGGTAAATGTGACACAAGGTCGGTAAAGTGGGATTTGAAAAGCCAGCGCACTCGAGAAGGGAGATCACTCTTGCCTAGAAAAAATGCCTGGGCAGCCCCGTCGGCATTCCCCGGTAGGGTCGCCTCGGGCGATTAACAATAAACTAACCCCTTCTCAAAGGGTGAGAATTTATTTAGGGTGATGCATTCCTCGGAAACATTCATTTCTATATTAAATGAAAATTACATCCCTCGGAATGCACTACACCTTAGGCATAACGCCCGTTGTGAAAGGGGAAAAGTTGGGGGTCGGGGGTGTTTGTGACATTTAAAGCCAACGGCATTCATCGGTAAGGGCGCTTCAGGCGATAGCAATAAACTAACCACTTCTCAAAAGGTGAGAACGTAAAGTCTGGGAGGGTGAACCTCGGAGAACTGTGCGGGATAAACGAACAGACCGGTGGAATCAAGGACTTAAGGCCAAGACAGTACCGGTCTATAGGGTGTAGTATCCATCGGAACAGATACTACACTTCGATCTTGCCCAAAAGGCGTTATTTAACCCCTACCCACAATAGGAATATGTGACACAAGGTCGGAAAGTGGGATTTGAAAAGCCAGCGCTCGAGAAGGTGAGCGCTATGGCCATTAAAAATTGCCTGGGCAGCCCCGTCGGCATTCCCCGGTAGGGGCGCCTCAGACAGTAAGCAATTAACTTACTCCTCCCCAAAGAGGGGAGGTAAAGCCTGGGAGGGTGGACCTCCTAGAACTGCACAGGACAGATCAGACCCATAGACCGGCGGAAATCAAGCCCCGAAGGCCAAGACAATACCGATCTATGAAGTGCAGTATCCATCGGAACAGATACTACACTTTGATCTTGCCCAAAAGAACGAAATTTCCAGATTTCAGGAGAAGTTATAAGATATCAACCTTATTATAACGTCGATCCACTAGCGTGTTCGAATTACGTTAGTAAATTCATGGGTATCATAAGGATAGTTGAGTTTGGACAAAGATTGTATAATACTATGTCACAAATTCTTACAAGAGTTTTTATGATACACAAAGAGGTTGAGGCTCACCTAGGCCGGTTTTCCTGAATTCAACTTAGCTTTTATCCTCCATTTCTCAATTTGAGAAAAAATGTCAGTCATCATACAACCGGAAATGATATCAGAGGAAGGGAGTGGCAAGAAGAAATTCACTCCCACTACACCCCCCCCATTTTTGTCCTTCCTTTCTTCTTTCCTTCTCACTCCCCCCATTTCTACCTTCCTTTCCTCATTAATAGACGCTAATATTTCAGCTACGTCCGTCCGTCAATCTTTCCACTTACGTCCGTATATCTGTCGACCTATATATTTAAAGATAATAATAATAATAATAATAATAATAATAATAATAATAATAATAATAATAATAATAATAATAAAGAAAATAGCAATGACGTTAATCATAATAGTTGTAAATATGATAATGAGACGAAGAAGAAATCAATATCATTAGAAAATGTAGAAATACATAGCTAATCTTTAAACAAGAACAATGAACAAAAAGTAATCAATTGGGATCTTTTGATGTCTCTATGGGCATTTTGGCCTCAGCAGAAGTAACCGACCTAGTTGGTCTCTAAATATTACACAACCTTACTTAATACATTAACATAGATAACATATTATATAAGGATGATGGCTTATTGGTGGTAAAACAAACTCAAATGAACAAAAGTGTGAAAGAATAAAAAAAATATCATCAGAGAGATAAAAAGATTAAATCTTAGAGTTGAAATAACACCAAATATTAAACTAGCTAACTTTTTAGACGTGACACTAAACTCAAATAAAGAAACGTATGAACCCTATATTAAAGATAATGCCAATCCAATTTATTCAACCCACTCTCTAACCATCCAAAAACTATAATCAGATATATCCCAAATTTATCGAAAAGAGAATAAGCAATAATTCGTCTAATGAAGCAATCTTTAACACTCATAAAGCCTTTTACAATAAAACACCCTTTTGAGATCGGATACAAAAACACCTAAACTAAATATACGAAACCTACAGCTCCCAGCAATAAACGCAAAAATACAAGTAGAAAAATGTTCTGATTTACAACCCCATTTAATCACATGGTTAAGGCTAAACTTGGTAAGAGATTCCTAGATTTAATGAACCAACACGTAGCTGTTAATAATATACTACATAAAATCTTTAATAAAAAACCCTTTAAATTAAGTTACAGCTGTGGCGAAAATTTAGAAATAATAATACAAAACATCATAAAATTCTAAATGGCAACAAAAATATTGAAAGAAAGACAACAAAAACTAAAAGTTGCAACTACACAAACAAAACAGAATGCCCCTTACAGCAAAATGCCAAATAACCCAAATAGTATACTAGGCTAAAATTTCAACCAAAGAAAACCCAACCCAGAAAAAATACTAAATATGTATGGCTGGTAATACTTTCAAAGAAAGTTGTACCGGCCATAAATGTTCATTTAATAATTATGTCTACCGAAAAAGAACGCCACTCTTTATATACTACTGGGAACTAACCCGAAATAGACAATCACCAACAGAGACTCGGAACAGTATTAGAAAAACCAGTACCTGCAGCCCCATGAACTCACCATGTTACTTATGCCTAACTGAAAAACTTGAGATAGATTTAGTGATAAGGGTTAACTCCTAAACAAAAACATACTCCAATTAACTGTAGGCACACTAGATCACACCCTTTCAATAATTAACATAAACCTCTCAAACCAATATTAACATATACAAAGGAATAAAAACCGAAAAGAAACAAGAAAGATCCCAAAACTATAATTTGTTAACCCTAACTGAACATATCACCCTATAGCATCTCCTAAATACCCCAGAATCAAATACACCATGTAAATGCTAAGGTCTCCATTAGTAAAAAGAACTATACCTATCTACAAACAATAATTAGACAACATAACTATTTTTTTATACGATATTCTATCCATACTTGATATAATTATTATATTTAATCTTCCATTAAATGAGAATTATAATTACAATCCGTCAGTAAATGTTACAATCAAAACCATAAACATTATTACCAATTGCTAAAATATTATTATTATTATTATTATTATTATTATTATTATTATTATTATTATTATTATTATTATTATTATTATTATTATTATTATTATTATTTATCGATATCATTACTTTTTATTTATGCACTATTACCGCTATTATTATGATTATTATTATTATTATTATTATTATTATAATTATTATTATTATTATTATTATTATAATAATTATTATTATTATTATTATTATTATTATTATTATTATTATTATTATTATTATTATTATTATTATTATTATTATTATTATTATTATTATTATTATTAGTTTATCTACTATTATTACAATTATTATTGTTTATAGTAG
Source organism: Sepiola atlantica (assembly GCA_963556195.1). Taxonomy (NCBI): domain Eukaryota; kingdom Metazoa; phylum Mollusca; class Cephalopoda; order Sepiida; family Sepiolidae; genus Sepiola; species Sepiola atlantica. Next base: position 857,845 of record OY744529.1, read on the forward strand.
CAGTGGTTGCAATATAACAATTATTATCATTATTAACATCATTACTATTATAATTGTTATTGTTACTCACTTTTTGCTACTATTGTTATTATTATTGATGGAAGCAGTGGCAGTATTACCATTAGTACTGTTGTCATTATTACTATTATTATTATTATTATTATTATAATTATTATTATTATTATTATTATTATTATTATTATTATTATTATTATTATTATTATTATTATTATTATTATTATTATTAGTTTATCTACTATTATTACAATTATTATTGTTTATAGTAGCAGTGGTTGCAATATAACAATTATTATCATTATTAACATCATTACTATTATAATTGTTATTGTTACTCACTTTTTGCTACTATTGTTATTATTATTGATGGAAGCAGTGGCAGTATTACCATTAGTACTGTTGTCATTATTACTATTATTATTATTATTATTATTATTATTATTATTATTATTATTATTATTATTATTATTATTATTATTATTATTATTATTATTATTATTATTATTATTATTGTGTAAACTAAATAAATTTATTAATATATTTATTAATAAAGTTATTAATTAATTAATAACAATTATATTAATCAAACAACCTAAACGCCCCCCCCCAAAAAAAAACACACACTACCACCACCACCATCATTGCCGACCCAAACTGACGACCAAACTGTAAATCATGTCTCGTGCCTAACAATGACCCTAGATTGATATTGACTCATCTCCTGCTAGCAATAGCTGCATGTGTCTGTTTTAAAACTCTTTCTTCCCTCCCTTATTTCTTTACCCTTTCCCCCTCTGTATTATCCACTTCCGACTTCCCTCCCTTTTCTCTGTCCTAAATGATTTTTATTTCTTATTTAATCCCGTACTATATTATGTTGTTTGATTTTATCACTATCTATCTATCTATCTATCTATCTATCTATCTATCTATCTATCTATCTATCTATCTATCTATCTATCTATCTATCTGTCTATCTATCTATCTATCTATCTATCTATCTATCTATCTATCTATCTATCTCTCTCTCTCTCTCTATATATATATATATATATATATATATATATATTATTTCTCATACTTTCTATTTATTCGTTTTTCCTTATTATCTTTTTATTTCATTTTATATTTTATATTTTACATTTTATATATTTTTACTTTATATTATTCTTTATTTTGATTTTTGATTTTGGATTCTTAACGGTCCCAACCACGTGACTTTCCAAATTTTAATTTTAAATTTCTTTTTGTTCTCCCCATTTCATTCTTTCCAAATATGTTCTAAGGTTAAGATCGGATTTTAACTCTGCCTGATGAGATCTCAGATGTTTATCGATAACTTCGACATGCCAGGTTCGCAGTTTGGGTACATGTCTGTGTAAATAAAATTAATCATATATAAAAGCTCTATTTGATATTGAGCACTTTTTATAAGACTGGTTGAAATTCTCTGGATTACTATCCTGTGTATGGTTATCTTGCCTTGATTATTATTATAGTTGCCAAACTTATCTGGAAGCAGGGCAGCTGCTCCTTGGAACATTTTAGGCATTGTACTTGATATTTGCTACCGGAACACGATCTTATTCTAACAAAATGATACACTCGTTCTTTAAAGGAGAACTGCTTTTCATCCTTAGAAAATATCGTTGGTGTTCCCAATACTGAAAAATACTCCTTACAGAACGATCAGTCTCTTAAGTTGCATGAGTAAGTTACTCGAATATGTAATAAATCAAGAAATTTCCAACCACTTCAGCAAAAACAATTTACTGAGTGACAAGCAATATGGATTACGCCCCCCCCCTGTGTATATACTAACTGTATTCTCGCATATGATCAGTGAATTATTTGACGGGGTCTTTGTTTCTAGAGCAATAGCTTGCGACATATCAAAAGCCTTTCATAAGGCCTCGCATAAAGGTTTGCTCAACAAACTTGCTAGCTATGAAATATCTGGCAATGCCAAATAACCGTTGATTCCTTTCTCTCTAACAGGTCTATAAAAGTTATTGTTAAAGGCAGCATCTAAAGTACATATCGGCATACCTCCAGGATCTATTTTAATCTTAACCCTCTTCTCACTCGTCATTAGTAATATTCCAAATCATATTCTGAAATCATTTGTTGACACCTATGCAGACTACACAACGGTCTATTGTAGCATATTGAAAAGCACTGGTAATCAAGTTCTCGCTGGTTATCTCTTCTCAGATCTTGAGTGGCTAGTTACATTTATTACCTGAAACGAAGCTTTTATTCCTCCATCGCTTGAATTCTTGTTCCCCACCCCCGGTTAAAATTGAAGGCTTTTCCATTAAGGAATCTCTTGACTTTGATAAGCTCTTCGAACTGACTTTCATTCTAGATCAAAACTAAAAAAAAATACTGTTGCTAAAAATGTCGCTGAAAAAATGCTTTGGCCATTCTACCGCTTCAGAAATACCTGACTCGATGCAACCTTTATTAAAGTCAGATATATCCTAAACGTGAATATCGTTACCAGATCGGGGTAAGCGCCACGTAGATCTTCTTCGTTGTCTAGAGAGAGTTAAAAATCGACTCCGTAATCTAGTGAGGGATGTTCTGTTTTCTTCCTTACAACCCATTTGTCACAGAATATACTTTGCTAGTCTCTCTACTCATTATTTCTATGGAAGGTGCTCAACTGAGCTTTGTTTTTTTTTTGTTCCTGCCTTGTAAGGCATCCATAGCAAAATCTCACTCTGCTACTAAAACAAAAAAACACACTTTCTTTTCTCTCTGCGTGCCTAGCGCCGGACGGAATTTTCACAAATAGAGCTTCTTCACAAGGACTTTTCGTCTCTAGAACACATACTCTGGGACTGCTTTCTTTGCTGATTACGAAATTGTCATATTACAATCCAATGTCAAAAAGTTTTTGTTATAAACCGTCCCTAATAGTACTACGAGCTTGGTCCATCCCATCGATATTTCCCAACATTATGATATGGTTCTGCTTCTCCAAACTGACTCTCATTCGACCTCATACACACTCTTATTATCCTCGAGTATCTATTGGTATTTATAAGTTGTGATTCTTTTAGTAAAATGTTTTAGATGAAGTAATGCGTTGTCAGTTTTTTGAAGACCAATATGAACGCTAAGAATTAAGAGTTTTAGCAACAGAAGTCTTGGCTTAAACTATCTGTGTGTTGTTCTCTCACATCTAAGTTTCAAATAGCATTTTTGATGCGTACACTCGTAGATCGAATTGATGTATTTGTTATCATCGTTTAAATATCTAAATGTATGTTGCATGCATATTTTGAAGGTTCTGTTTATGACACTATGAATAAGATTACTATTATAATTTCGGGTAGATTAGCGACACAATGATTATGTTAATGCAATTATATTTGTGTAGTATGAACAATGGACACTTGAAAAATGTCATTCTATGGAATTAAACGGTAAAATTCGGAAATAATATGCAACGTCCAAACTTGATAATATTCACACAACATGGGATACTGGAACGTTCATTTGTTACTTGGTTGGCAATCGAACGAGTACATCTTTTCTCAGATTGTTTAAAACGGTTAGCATTTAAGTAGACACGGGTCGTTATTTTAATCGGGTATGACTACGCAATACAAATGTGTATATATTATAAATGTTGATTTTCTTTCTTGTACTTTTGTGTGTGCAGGAGAATTTGAACTAATTTAAGACGCCGATTATATAAATCTGCTATCGTGTGCAAAATCCACTATATCGACCAAAGTTTATACATCTTCAGGTTCGCCATTATCAGGTAAAGATTAACATTGATCAAGTAAACTTCAGATTAACTTAGAACTGAATTTTACTTACTACTATATTCACTGGCGCAGAAAGATTCCCGAACACATGATTATTTTTAAGTCTTAACTTACACATACATTACACAGCGATTTGATGTATTATATATGTTTATTAATCTCGATAATTAACCAATACAAATTACCGGTCTGTTTATTAAGGAAATCTCGTGTGAATATGTTATTAAATTCATGAAATCGATTGTAACTTCAATTTTCAATTTGAAATAAGGGACGGATATTTTTCGGCATTTACTTATTCGTCACAATCATGTGTTGATTTTGTAGGATGAAAGTTCTCGATAACTTCGAGACTTCGGGAAATAGACCGGTTTCATTTTATTATATGCATATTCTAAAAACGTGCGGTTTAAAAATAATAAATTATTAACACACACTCATTAGTGCAAGTTAAATAAAGACGAACGAAACGAAAAGTAAAACGTTGCAAGTAACTATTTCTTAACGCTTATCTTATGTGCAGTTGTTTATATAAGTTATCTGTTTGTTTTTATTATACAAAACATCTTTTGATAAATGACAGAAGACTCTCCAAAATATTAAAATTAAAATAACTCTTATAATCATTATGATTCTATGTTTTCCATAAGGCTACATGTTTTAGTTTCCGAATACGAACATTTTTTTGCAGAGAAATACATTTGGATTCCAACAAAAATGTGCAGAATGATTAATTAGATAATTACGTTACTTGGACACTTTTTTGAAAAACATTTCTACTCGCGAAGACTATTTGAAATAATTCTGAAATAAATTGGCACATACATACAGTATGAGACATTATTTTCATAAGTGTCTAGAACAAATAGATGTTATGCGAAAATGCTTCAAAAATTAAAAAAACAGAGTTTATAAAACACCATAAACACTATCTATAAAACAAACCTTCACATATATGCAACATAGCTTCCGTTGTACTAAGAAATCTAAATTTTAGCGTAATGGGTCAAATGTAAGCTGCTGTGCATAAGGGCGGGTATTGTGGGCTATACTTAGTTTAATAAAGTCTTATGCAAAGGGGAAATATAGGAGATAGAAGCACGAGAACATTCAAATACTTTCAATTTTGATGTAATTTAAACAATAAAGACTCGACATCAAATATTTTAGATTTGCATTAAATTTGATCCATAGTCATTAGGCGCTAACTGAGTAAGTTTCTCATAATTTAAATTTCCTCTTAAGACACCTTAAGTAATTTTCTATAATAAAAAGCATGTAACAGATTTTTATCTAAATTGTAGGAATTATTGTAGACAACATGTTTAGTATCATTAAATCTTGATTTTAATACTCACAAAAAGATATAGGAGTTGTCCAAACCGATCGGTTTCAGAAATAAATTTTACTCATTCTAAGACGGTTATCGCTGTAGTAAATATATATATATATATATATATATATATATATATATATATATATATACATACATACGACGTCGTTTCGAGCTAATTGATCTCTTCAGTGTAGGAAGTGATGATTTCAGACGGCCATGAGGCGCGAACTCGGTTCACAGATTAACCTTATAGTGTACACACTTTCACCCTACCCTCACGGGCATTTCAAATTAGCACGTAGTACGGAAAATTTAAGATATATTTATGCCATTAGAGCGTAAATATTAAGACACACTAAAGAATGCGACGACCTTACTCGGAGTCTTGCTTTATAGCTAAGTGAATGTCTATTTTATATATCTCTTAACATGCTTGACCTAAATTTTACTCAAAGGGGCTTAATACTAATATTTATAAACCAATATTACATTATATATATATATATATATATATATATATATATATATATATATATATATGTGTGTGTGTGTGTGTGAGAGAGAGTATGTGTGTGTGTGATTCTGTTTTTTCTGTTGTGTCTTTGGATATTCATTTCCACACTAATTATCACTTTTTGAGCAGCAGTATAACACGGTTTCCTTAAACTTACCGTGTAATTTTCGTACATTAGGTTAAATAACCCTATGTAATTTTCGGTATAATAAACGCTTACTTAACAAGTTAAAATATTTATTAGTTGGTCTGCCACGCTGTTTGATTTTTCATCCGTCTGCCACGCTGTTTGATTCTTCGTCCGTCTGCCACGCCCTTTTTCCGAAACATCTTCAAATCAAAAACGTCTACACGGTCAATCCAGATAAAATTTGGTTGTGGATTGTGGTAAGACATGGACCGATACCTAAACGTTAATTTGGATTGATTCAATCATTTGGATATTGTTAAAAATCGATTTTATTTCGTCAAATAAGATTAGGTTTGAAATATTATTTTTATAGTAAAAAATGCTGGTTACATTTATAAACGTTGTTTATAAAAAGGAACGACTGTCTACTCGCTTTATAAATTAGGGTATTATCACATCCAATGCATACTTCTCTTTCCTTAAGTTGTTTGTCTTTTCTCAATTCCTCTTTATTAATCTCCCTCCCCTTCTAAGTCTCCCCCCTCTTTCTCTCTCTCACACACACAACTCATCAGTATGTATATTTTCTCTATTTAGTTTCTATGCCAGTTATGTCGATTTCTAAACATTTGTTTCTCGATAAATTTGCAGATTTCGACGTAATCTTTTCATTTTAGAGTTTAGAATCACGGCCTTTTCTAATGTTGGTCCATAATTATTCACAAATCAACTTACATTTCTCCAACATTTTGACTTAATGCTATCCCGAACACGCTATACATTTAGATCGATATTTCTTTCTTGTTGTTAGACTCTACAACCTTCTGATCTTTCATATTTTAGATGTTATTGATTTTTGTGACGAAATACATTTTCTGACTCATCTAATAAATATGTTCGCGGATGATTTTATATACTTCATTCGTCACGTTTATTTATTTTACAATAAATATTTATAAATAAATTATTTACTTCCTTTAGATTTAACTATCTGAGGTGGTCACAATTGTTGTAGTGGCTGGATCTTTTCATGAATTAACCTTGCCAAATGTACTTCTATTCTGATCTTCAAGTAAATGCATATGATGTTCATGCAAAAGTTTTCTAGTGAACAAATTAACGTTATATACCAAAATTAAACGTGTTTGCAAAGCGGCAAGAATGTTCCATGTTCGCTGGCTCGTTTGCATTCAGTCAATTAATCGAATCATGAAATCGATAACACTAGCTAAAACAGTGGCTTCCATTCGGAAAAATAATCGGAATTTGTGTTGCAAGATATATTTGAAACGGAAACGGTTTGTCTAAAAAATATTAAGATAGAATAAGAATATTCGATTACTTTCCCAAAATATATGCAACAATTCACACACACACACACTATGATTCATATATATATATATATATATATATATATATATATATATATATATATATATATATATATATATATATATATATATGAGGATGATATATCATAAAATAACATGCCGTTGAAGACAGGATATGTGCCAAAAGACAGACTGAAAAAAAAATCAAATACCGGAATAAATCGTCAAAGAACTAGAAATCTTACCGGTTTCGTCTGGATCAGAAAAAGTGAAGATTTTAAATTTATTCGAATAACGGTAAAGACATAGGAAAAGAAGAACGCACAACAGGATATTATTGTCACGTGTTTAACTATTTGAAAAAGAATTAATAATGAGACGCGTGCGGCAGAGACGATTAAATGTGGAAAAAAGGGGAGAAAAAAAGAAGAAAAAGGAACAGTAATGGAAATATGTATGAAATGTAGTTATTTACTACATTTCAACCTATATTTCCCTTCCGTTTAAAGTTACTTTAACTGCGGATGCAGTTATTTTAGCAGTGGCGTGAAATATCGGTTGTTTCAGTACGGGTTTTGTTAGCTGCTTGTGTAAGGAATAAGACCAGAGTCTGAGGTTTACGTTAGATGGTGATGAGGAAATTATTAAAGCGCTTTCGATGCATTTGGGATGTGGGAGAAAGTGTTCGGTCTTAAGACACCAAGAAATATAAACTCCTGCATTTACGAACACAAACAGGACCAAAAACACAACAATCCTACTAACGCATTAGTCATACCGAAGAAACACTTTTACCCACAATTTTTACTTTACAATCTTCTCTCTCCCACATTCCAAATGCATCGAAAGCGCTATAATACTTCTCTGATCACCATCTAACGTAAACCTTACACTCGAATCTTATTTCTTAAACAAACATCTAGCAAAAACCGCACTGAAATAATGCAATATTTCACGCCACTCCTTAAATAACTGCGACCTCGGTTTCATTTTTTTTACTACATTTCATCCATATTTTCATTCCTTTTCCCCTTTCTTCTCTTTTTCTCCTCCTTCGTTTCCCTATTTTAACGTCTCCGCCGCACGTGTCTCATTATTATTTCTTTTTCCATATAGTTAAACACGTGCCAATAACATCCCGTTGTGCATTATTCTTTTTCCTGTTTTTTTTTCCGTTATTCGTATATTTGCTCAACTTGGAAAACCTGCATATTTTATCTCATTAATATGATTTAAAAAAATTCAAGCTAGGTATGTGTATACATTTTATAGCTAGGTGTGTGTATACATTTCTTTAAAAGCTACACACAGACACGCGATAATAGAACGATTATTTTCTGATGCTAGAGGTTTGAAAAAGCAGTCATTTTAAAATAACTTTTTATCAAAAGCACATTTTGGTGTATTTCCTTAAGACTTATCACCGTATAATTATTTTTTCTTTTAGCTAATACGATTCATAAATTACCAATTATATATATTATGAATTTTGGAATATGTATTCTCTCTAACTCAGTGAGTAACATAAGCACATTATTCTATTTGTAACATTACCATTTAGGAGTTCCGCCCTTCTCCTAAACTCGCACCCCCCCAAAAAATGTTTAAAATAAATTAGATGCATGATAAATGCGCGCATGAGCGTCAATAATATGTATGTGCTTTTTAATTATCCTAAATTTGATATTATGAATTATGTAATATGTATTTTAGGTAGCATGGTGAGTAACGTATGCTCACATTTTTATAGTTTTTTAAAATAGTTTTGCTGATGCCTCCCCTAAGAGAGGCACAAGCGAAACTATATATATATATATATATATATATATATATATATATATATATATATATATATATATATATGTAAATTATAACTAAAAGGTAAACTTTTAGAGAGTTAGACCTATTGTGAAATAAGTCCTATCCTGTCAACTTATCAATCATAATTTTTCCTCTGATGATAAGATTTTAATCTTTGAAAAGCCTGGTTTAAGGAAAGAAAGAGATGAAAAATAAATGTTTTTATTAACTAAACTGCTCCTTGTTTTGAACAACTGAAAATACCGATTTGCTTCCATTTGCAGATCTTATTAATTTTCATTGACGTACTATATATATATATATATATATATATATATATATATATATATATATATATATGACAATACAAGGATGAAATAAATAATTGTAAAAAATATTTTTATTATAAACGCTATTTAATAGCGTGTATAATAAAAATTAAAAAAACGGAAAAATTTCGGTGTATTTAATTTTTGACTTATCACCGTATTATTATTTTTCGTTAAGCAAGTACCATTTACAAAATACTAATTAATTATATACATTTTAATTAATTTTTTTATATACGGTCACATGTTTTATATATTTGATTGTACGGATGTAAAAGTCACGACAATAACAGACAGCAACTGGGAAAGTCTTTATATGTGCAAATTTATATGAAATCTGATAATACGTGCGGGTGAATATTTCCTCCATTTCAGCAAAAGTCTTTTCGATCTATGAAATGAATGTGTACCTATGTTTAGTCATACAATTATTGTTAATAGAGCAAATTAATTTTTAATAAGACAACTAAATTATTAATGGGGGAACTAAATTATTAATAGGCTAACTTAATGATTAATAAGCCAAATTAATTATTAATAGGTTAACTAAATTAATTTATTTCATCAGAAAAAAAGCATTTGTCCGAATTCATATAAAATATTATCTATTTTGATTGCTTTTTTGTCATTAATTTCACGAGTAATTGTTTTTCTAAATTTATTACAGTCTTTATTTATATTTTCCCAATTGTTTCAAAGGGTAGAAGTCTTCCCAATTTATAGAACTACGTGCATGATTCCTGTAGAACATTGCTCAGTCACATTTCCGTGTAAAAAAAACACTTTTAAGGCGATTAACATTTTCTATCCAAAACAGAAGTAATTAATCATCTTGACATTTTACGCACAAAGAATGTATAATTCTGCTGTCATATTGAACCTCACTTAGATTATTACCTTGCTTCCCTAATGAATACTAGTCGAAAGAAGATATTTTAATAATACATAAAAGTGAAGCCCTTTTTATTAGCTACTATCTGTAACTACTTGGCCGACCCGGAAGGCTTTTTACTTTCATTTTATTTTCAATCATTTTAATTGCACCAACTTCATCTTTTGTCTTAATTAATTACTTGTAAATAAAATATTTACATTGTTGTAATTCCAGGGCGGAATTTATGTCATTTAAAAGATCGGGGTTTTCATAGAATTGATAGGACTTATTACGAAATGCTGAAATTAAGAATCCAAACACGTATTCTTAAAATAGCTGATTGGGTGTCGGCTCTTACCCCTTAAAAGGTCAGATTTATGATAAATATTTTCCAATAATAAGACATATATATTCTATGCATCCTTTTAACAGAAACAGTCATTACTTGTTAAAGAAGGTAATTCCTCCATTACTCGTTTGGTAGACCACATAAAATTTCAACTGCATATACAGTCTATACTTAAATTGGTTTGATAGTGTTATCATAGAATGATTATCAATGTATAAATAAATAACTAATTCGACCATTTAAATAAGGTTGAATTTAGTAAAAGAAACATATTTCACTTAACTAACATTAACTGAATAGTTTATAAAAAATATATATTTAATTGAATTGAATCAATAATTAAAATTGCAAATATTAATTTTGAAATCACTCGACAGGGACATAGTTATTTATTTTTAATTGGGAATAATAAATATCCCAGATTAATTTTAATATTTCTCTTTTCTAATGTTTTATAAGTACAAATTAGTACGTGAACCTCGGTAATATGAATACAATGCTCGCCATTACTCGTGAATATGAAAACAGACGAAATATTGTGAGAATATTGTAGTAAACAAGATAAAGAGTGTGGATTGATTGTTAAAAATGTAAAGATCTTTTTTTTCATTTCACTCTTTGCTTTAATATAAACAACAATGCACCAATTAAACCTATCAATTCAGTTTTCTCCTATCGCTGATATATATGAAACTATTAATCTCAAATAATCGACCGGTTTTGTTCGCATCAAGGATGTTGACTACATAAATGACTTTTTATTATGAACATCATATAATGATTGAACAAAGATTATATACTACATTATATTATATTAGGTTTGAGCAAAATAAATGCTTTTAATGATTTATGTCGTCCACTATTTTATGCTCTACGGTAACAGAATCAGACAGCATTATTTTATACTAACACTTTTCTTTCATTTTTGATCAGAATAATTAACCTTACATACAAACCATTTTCAGTCACCTTTGTTTGTTCATTGCTTTTGTGAACATAATATTCATAAATTGATTCCCACTTTAATTTACAACCAACGACATTCTCACCGAAATCAAACTGTAATTACTTTTCTTTTCGCTTTCACCCCATTTCCATCTATTTATGTTGGCTTTATTCTATGCTTCACTATCGAAGCGTCACCTGTCTTTGTCTGCATCTCAATGGTATCTATAAGGGAATTCCTCGGGGAATAAGAAAACAACGACAGGTAATAGAAAACCCCACCGGCCGATCGATTGATGACGTCATTATTTGGCTCCATTTGTAGCTTTTGGCAGTTTAACATTCCTTTTTGCTTTAATTATTTACTCTTTATGATCTTTTATTTTTCTTATTTTATACACGTGATTCATGGTGTTTCATCTTAAACCTTTTTTTTAATCGCTCTCTCATACCACTTCACTTTAATACAGAACACATCGAAATCAGTTTGCTGACTCTGTTTCATGCTTATCTATCTCTGTCGTTTTCATGTTTGAATGCTGTGTACAGCTTTGTTGAAAACTCTCCGTGTATAACGTTACCATCTCTTTTTTACTGTCTGCAAAAAAAGAGAGGTGACAAGAATTCAAAGAAGTGAACCAGACAATAGAAAAGAGAGATCTTTCAATGATCAGTTCTAAGGATGTTGTTATGGAAGCAACATTTATAACACTGATGCTGCTAATGTTTGGGATCCTCATACAGGGAAAATGCTTTCGCACGCAGATATACGACGAGAAATTTTGGGTAAGTTTCAATTTACGTCGGAGAAATTATTTACTGTTTTTTTTCATTTGGTTTTCATATTCGTATATTAAATATAAAATTACGAACATATACGTGTATATAAAAGTTGAAACTGTCAGTTTACACACACGCCAATACTATTTTATTAGTACAAGTCTAGGATTAACTCTGTTTAAACTATGATATTCGCTTTTTCAGAACTTCATGCTAATATTTTACTTACACTATCAAAATTATTACTTTTAACACTACGTTGACGCATGCAAAAATAAAACCTGTGCAAACTAGAAATCCTCCAACTTAAGATATTAATATGCTTAACAGTTCACCTGTAGCAGCAAAAGCCATGTCTAAACTATTTACTATTACATTGAAGGTTACATCGGCTATTCAAAAATATAAATTTTGAGCAAATTAGAAATCTTCGAAATTAGTCTATTATAGCAGTTACAATTGCAGCGGTTACTGCAAAATTAGAGACCCCAAATTTAATCAGCAAAATAGGGATTTTCTGTCAACTGGAAAACCTCCAACTAAATATATTACATTTTATATTACATCGGCAACTGCAAACATTTAAACTTTCTGCAACCTAGAAACTCTCCGAATAAATTACCACATGTAATATTACATTCGCTACAAGAAAATGCAAGAATATGCGCGCAAACTAAAAATCGTCCCATACCATTTATTAAACATTTTATCGACGAATGTAAACACAAACTTTGTACACAACAGAAATCATCCAGCAAAATCTATTATTACATTTAACATTATATCACCTACGGCTAAAAAAACAACACTCTGCAGCTCAGAAATCCTTAAATATGTCAGCATTGGGAATGTTTTGGGTTTTCTTATTTACCGATTATTATTTATTAATTCTCGCCATGAATTATAAATGCGTGTCAGAATATGAACAATTTTGTTTTTGCCTTTGTTGGACTTTATCTTTAAATTCGTAATTAAAATAAGTAAAGGTAAATTAAATATTATTTGTTGAGAATACAAATCTCAGACAGAAATTTTATCGATTCTTATTTATAGAATTAATATTAAATCACCTCAGGAATTTATTGCTGATTCCTTGGATTGGTTTCACTTTTTTTTCAATGAAGCATATACATCGTTTTATCAATTTATATCAAGAAGGTTACATTACAGGAGCTTTCTTATTTACAAATCGATTCTACATTGTAAAAATATGAGCTTACTATTTTTTATCGATACATATTTATAGACTCTTTGCATAGTTGTGTATAATTTTTAAATGTACCTGCCTATCAGAATATTGACATGTTTGTTTTTGTTGAGATTTATAGTTAATAAAAATATGGTTATTAATATCGTTTTCGCAATTCAAATAATCAATTAAAAATTAAATCTATTTTTTAATCTACAAATGATTATTTCAGATTACCGTACTTTCCTGACTGATTCCAACTCATTAACTATCGGCGTGATTGTGAATGGATGTTGAATGTAATCGCCTCTCCGTATTGGAGAGTTCTATGTGTTTTTGTGTTTTAAATAAACAATACGTTATAGTAATCAAAATAAATACATACGAATTAAATGACCTTTGTAAATTACAAAATATTTGAGACTATATGAGACCTATGTCTTCAGTGATTCATATGTATCGCTTCTAAGTTTCGTTGAGCAGGCCAGACTCGGGACTTTTATTTTTTCATTCTTAAGAATATACGTTTTTAGTAATTTTAATAAATATGCAAATTACATCGGCTTTTTAACTGATTACTGATATATAACTTTTGTACGATCTAATTTAAATATTCTCGTCGAGAATATTTAAATTAGATCGTACAAAAGTAATTGTATGAATTTTGAAATCTCAAGTATGCATACTTTTGTTTTTATGCTAAGATTTTGTCTTTAGATTAAAAATATTATCAAGAATATATATTTTAATAATTAAATTAATAAATGATAATCCAGTAATCTTTTTAAATGTTAATTCACTTTTTAAATGGGACATATTTTTTACTGATTCTTATTAATCTATTCTCTACTTCATCGTATATGGATTTTATATTTTAATGCACGTCCAAATGGGAGCATTTTGTATATTGTTGTCTAAAATGTATAGTAACAAAGAATGCATGATTTTAGTAAATTAAATGAATGCAAATTCAATAAGCTTTTTGACTTAAAAACTTCCTTGGGATAAATTATATGGAGCGTCATTTTTGCAGATTTTTATTTGACAACTGCAGATGGATGTTAAAGTCACAATAAGGAATGTTTGCTTTGTTAAGTATATTCTTTGTAGTAGAGAATAAAAATATTATTATCATCATTTTCACAACTATCATTTATTAGACAAGCCATTATCCGTGATCTCCTACTGGTAAAACAGGTGATAGTCCTGATTTCGAATGACATCTCGTATTTCCAAATTTCAAGTACTCCCCGCTAATTTCCACCACTCTAGCAATTCACTTTGTTTACTTCTAATCAGTGGCGGCTCGTGGCTAAGATTAGTGGGAGTGCTGCTTCAAAAAAGTGTTACTCATTGTTTTAATATTGTGTAAAAGGAAAACAAACATATATAAAATTATACATATGCATACATATAAAAATACATGAACTTAATAGAATTCTAAATAGAACTAAATATTTTTATTTACTTGATACATTCATTTGAAAATAAACTAAAAACTAAAATAAACTCAATTCTTCTTATTTTAATTTGCAAGAAAATAATTTTCTCCTTGACCTCTGAATGAGTGCTGATGAAGTTTTTTCAATTGAAAGCACCGACTAAAAGTTTTTTAAAATTCTTTTCAAGGTTGGAAAGTGGCGTTCTGCTTCTGATGTAGTCATAAGAATTGTCAAGAGGATTTTTATCAGTTTTGTGATTTCACTAAGAACATCATCTAAATTATTTTCCAAGATAGATTTCAGGAGCTCAATTAATTTGCAATATTCATGAATATCTGACCTACTATAGAATATTTCTAGCTCAGTTTCAAGCTTTTCTTTGTCAATCATGGGATATGCTTCAATGGTCACTAGTATCTCTTCTGTAGGCAGTTCTTTCTTAAAACTAGCAAAGCTTTTCTTGTTGAACAATTTAGCAGCTACTAAATGTTTAGTGGAAAAATATCTGTCCATTATATCAACACATATACATTCACACACTTCTTTAGCTTCTCTCTTGAGAGTCTGTGAAGGATTCTCACAGTATTTTGAGTTTCTTATTTCTGAAATAGCAGTCTTGAAATTTGTTATGTATTCATTGACTTTATACACACTTGGTTGTAAATAATTTAAACATGAGGCATAATCTGATGAAAAAGCTCGAACCAAAACATGAAATTATCATCATTCAAGTATTTCAGAATTCCTGTTGCTTCTGCAATGCTTTGATCTACATGTGACGCTGAATTTCAGTAAGGCAGTTTTTTAAAGGTTGAACATTTAATGAACTCTGTTTATTGTCCGTATGTTGAAGTTCCACCTTGTAGTTGATGGACGTGGAATGCTTACATCCATATGTTTTTGTGAATGGACACACGTTGTGGTGATCTTGAGAAGAAAGTTACAATAGCCAAAATGTTAGAAAAATATTCTTGCATTTCGTGTAATGCTTGCTGCATTTCTCATTATTAAATTAAGTTGATGTGCATAACAGTGAATGAAATGTGCATTACAATAAACTGCTTTTATTTTGCTTGAACTCCAGCTTTTTTGCCTTTCATGACATTTGCACGATCATATGTCTGAGCTATCAGTGTTTGGTCATTTCCTTGAAGGATTATGCCTAATTGTTCTAGAATACGTTTTGATATGCCATCAGCGATTTGGTTTTCTGGAATAAAGAACCCCCAAAAGCGTTCAAATATTTCTCCATCTCAAACGTACCGTAGAACAATGACCACTTGTGGGTGTTCAGACACATCTGTTGCGTAATCAGCCATGACAGCTACAAAGGAAGCTTTGCTAATTTCTGCCCTTATCTCTTCATGGTATATTTGTAGAAGGCAGTCAAGTATGTCATTCTGAATGGTCTTAGAAACACCTTTAAAGACCGTACTGGTTTCCAAGTTATTCTTTAAATCTGGATCTAATTTAGATGCAAAAGTTATTAATCCTCTAAATACATCTGGATATATTGAATCATCTTTTTCATCATGTCCTCGTAAGGGAGTTTCAATGTGGCCACAAATGAAAATACAATCGATTATTTTTGATAAAATGTAACGGATCTTCTTAACCTATATGTTATGAAGATTGATTGAAAGTTGGTATGCCTCACTAAGTTTCTCCTTAATATTTACGGTTCCTAAAATTGAAAGTGAAACCACATTATCAACATGATTCTTTGATTTCTCATGCTTTTTAGTTCTATCTTTAATTTTGCTTATAGTTCTCAAAGCATATTTTGTCCACGTTACATCACACCCAAACAGCAAACACGGGAAGCAGAACAGTGCATGTTTTACTTCACAGCCGCAAAGCCAACTTTTCCGTTGGTACCATTCAGAATTTAAACGACGAATACATATTTTGTTCTTGCTAATGCCTGGCTGAGATATTTGAATGTCAGGTGTTGAACGGCCTTTTTTTTTAACTTCAACTTTCTCATGGAGAGACAGCTGTGAAAACTGAAGTTGGTGAAGTTCACTTACAGTCACATAACTTATTTCTTGGGGATGCAAGGAGGCCATGTTTAAATTTTCTGTAAAATAAAAGTAAAAAAAAAATGCATCTGGATAGCGTGGCTTTTGATATAAATCGTCTTGGGAAAGGTAGGTACAAGGTAGTCTATGAGTAGAATATCAGTGATGGGACGATCCAATATTTTCCCCGATTCGGATACAATTCTGTTCTAAATTCCCGATTCCTATAACGAAAGCGCACGAAAGAATGCAGCCACAGCATAAAAAGTAATGACCTACTCAACTACAGACCCCTATTGAAAGGGGGCATTAAATGGCGTCGAATTAAGTTCGTTTACATAGAATTTGTCCGATATTTTTAGCTTTTCCTATCGCAAACTTTTTTCCTGAAAAGAACAAAACTGATTCATGCATACAATGTATCTCCCATCACAAAAGAAAATTGGTTAACTGCACTAAAAAGTTAGAATGGCCTGGAAATGGTGGATCATTTTATGTTAAAATTATATTTTTAGTTTTACCACGCGGACTTAGGGTTAGTAGTAAAAAGGGGGCATGTTTTGTAATGATGTTATCTTTAAAAGAATGCAGTATTTACAAAGTACCGGAAAAATGTTTAAAATGAAATTAAAAACATTTTATCAAGAAAAGAAAATACAGAAAAAGAGTTATTGATAATTGTAAAAAATTAAATATAAAAAGATTTATTTTTATTTTTTAAAATTAATTTATTATACTTTTATTCTATCTCGTATTCACTCTTTATTTATTTTGACATTTCTTTTCACTATTAGTTCACACGGACATGAAAAATCAAAATCAAAGAAATAATTGACGCCAAAGTCTTCCACTTCCACTTCTCACATATGTGTGAAAAAACATTGGATGCACTAATTCACTACCCACCTTACATCACAAGCCTTTTTCTGCTCGCCTCTTGTACGTGGGGTTTATACCATACCAATGCTGTTTTTTTCTTTCAACTTCATCTTGGTTGAAATCTGAGATTTTTTTCTAAGTTAATTTCAAATATTTTGAATGTAACATTCACAATTTTCTTAATTACAGTTGCTTTTACAAATTAAAAAATATCTTTAAAAGAAGCTGACAGAACAACAACGTGAATTCATTTTGTGTTTATATTACATCATTTGAATTATAATTATTAAATTGATAATTTATGATATTAAATAATGTGAATTAACAATATTTAAAAATATAAATTTGGTAAGTTGACAAAATAGACATATACACTGACAATTTCTTTCAGCAAGCAGGAAACAGCTTAAAAGCATCGAGGCTTTGTTTCCCTCACCACTTGATCTGAAACTAGTGTAGTTATGTTTGAGTTTGAGAACGCGTACGTTTTCTTTTTTTTTTCTTTTTACAAAATAACATAAATTTAAATCATATTTAGATGTTATTATAGTGAAGAGATTTATTTTAACTTGTAGTTTAAAATCCGTAAATATTTATTATGGTATTATTAGTACCAGGAATGGAAAATTAAGTTTTAAACCAAATAAAATCCAAAGAAGCGTTTTTGAAATCTGAAATTATGTTAAAAATTGGTGGGAGGTCCCCTCTTGGTGGGTGGCCCAGGGCTCCAGCCCCTTGGCCCCTTAATCTGGCCCTGCTGTAAAATATATTACACAAAGTAAATGCAGGTTCATAATGAAGAAGTATAGCTGACTACAAAATATAAGAGTATTTATATTTATAATATTTTTTGGATCACAAATTTCAGGGAGTGCAAATGTATTTTGCCACACCTGCCCCCCCCCCCCCCGAGCTACGTGGGGGGCATAATTTGTCAAAATATATGTTATATTTTTTAGCAAATAAATAATTCAAAGTGTAGTATCTGTTGTTATACTACACATTATCATTTCTGTCATCAGTCAGTGAAAGAGAACTCTTTCTAGACTGAGGCAAGTTTTTCGTTTGTCCCAATCCAGAGTTCCCCTTTTTGGCGAGCTGGATTCCCCACATTAAGAACCAACCTTGTGTCTAACTCTGCACTGGGGGGGGGGGGGGTGACAAATAAATAGAATTACATGTAATTAATAACACCCGCCAAAATGAGATTCTACTTTTTGGAGGCGATTACGAGTGAACACCCTGAAAAACCTGACAGAAAGAAAAAAGAAAAACCCAAAACAATTGATTTAGAATTCAGAGTGAAGGATCAGTTTCGTACATAAATTTAACGTAAAATGGTCCTCGTTTCCGAACAATTGTAAACTTTTAGGGCTGTTCATTAAATTGTTTTACACCCAACCCCAATTTTGACTGGTACGCAAAAAGAAAACCCCCGCAGAATTTATCCCCTAGCAAATGTTATTTTTGAACTGCCCTAAAATGTTAGAATGGCTCGGTAATGGGTGCTCATTTTACGTTAGATTTACATGTGAATCTGATCCCGTACTCTAAATTCTTAACTTATTGATGTTTGTTGTTTTTCCTTCCCGCCAGATTTTTCAGTGTGTTCACACATAATCGTCGAATGAAGTAGAATCTCATTTTTGTTGGGAGGGGGGGGGCTGAACGTATTAATCTACTATAATAATAATAATAATAATAATAATAATAATAATAATAATAATAATAATAATAATACTTATAAGTTTTTATATAGTAAATAAAATCTATTAAACTTCTACAAAGAGAACAATTTGAACTTTCAGATTACATTAACATAACAGTTTATATATGAAACATAAATTAAAAATTAATTAAAAAATAATAACTACTTGAAACTAAGAAAATCAAGGGAGAAACCTCACGTCAGAATTCAACATGCACTGAACGACTATTGTGCGCTCGGCTATCAGCTGAGACTGGTCGCTGCGGGAATAGACAGTTCTCCGCTGCCTTTGTACAGCTGGGCTGACTCGCGCATGCGCACAAAAACAAACACCAAATAGGTGTAAATGTGAATCTAACAGCACCATCCACGGTTTTTAAATTTTTATTACATGAATTTGGGGATGGCTAACGAGATTAAACTTAAGGATTGTATAATGTATACGTAAAGGGAAAGAATTAAAGAAAAACGAAAATATTATTTTCTAATTTTATCGATAATATTGAGCAGAAATAACTTGGGGGTGCTGCAGTTCAGCAGCCCTTACATACGAGCCGCCACTGCATCTAATAGTAGTTTACTATCATATTTTGGTTGGTAACTGCCAGTTGCGTTCTCCGGAATTTTAGTAAAAATATACCTTCCTGTTCCAGTATTCTCCTTACTCGTCTAGCCGTGAGTTTGCTGGTGCTATCCTTCCTGTGTTTTTTCTGTCCTATCAGGCCCCTTGTCTGCGATAAAAAAACGATTTTGATATCATTGGGATACTGTTTTAGGAGAGGGGATTGTGTTCAGAGTATATTATTTAACCCCACAGTCTTTGTTGCTTTTAGTTCGTCTTAGTATATTATATCTATACTTCTAAACTCTTGATTCTCCATACTCTGAGAGTAACACTAATAACACATATAAAATGGGTCGCCAAAGCCGAATTAAGCTTGTCTGAGAAGAGTCTGTAGCGACGGACTGAAGATCAACTTTTGACACAACAATTTTACGAAATAAGATATTACAATGACTAAGTTATTTTGTAAAAAACTGAACTGCCTTCTCGTGGATTTAGTTTTATAATTAAATCATTCTGTTGTAAATATATTATAACCCTAACTCATTTAAATTGAGGACTTGCTTTCTAAGAACCTGAAATGTATTCAAATGTATTTAATTTCAAAATTAATTTTTTTTATTAAAATAAGATTTATTTGGAATCGAATTCCCAAAGGGCTTTGTGTATTTCAATAAATAATTTTCTAGTCACGCTAGAGATCGGTGTAACTCGAAAACAGTATTATTGCGTCGTACAAAAGGTGACCCTCTCAATGCCGCCAAAAAGCAGTGTATTATGGAATATCTTATATTTTTCACTATTTTATTCGGATTATTTAAAAGAAACTAACATATTGAGTTTGGTATAATATTTTACTGTATACGGTGGCAATATGTAAATGGGTTATTCTGATAACCCATACTATCAAACAAAAGTTGAACGAGTTTACTGAAATAATTATTTTATTGAAAAATCTAAAAATAACGATAAAGATTAATTATCTAAGAAAGAAGGTTATATTTTCGGTTTAGTTTGTTGGTTTATCACTATGTTTGTTTGTGTATTTCCTAGCGTCTATGTTGCATAGCCATCAAAAAGGGACGCGGCACCAAAAGGGAATTTGTTACATAACGCTTGTGAATTAAATCTTCTCGGAACCGAAAACAATACGAAAAGTCTATGAAAAGATTATGAAAGCGTTTTCAACCTTTTTTAACACTTTCCGAAAGGCACTTCTATAGGCATTTTCAACAGGCAATTTTAATACACATTTCCTTAGGGCAATTTTATGGCTGTTTTAAGCCTTCAAACTGTCAACCTATTTTAACCACTTCTCCTTATTAAAACCGTTTTCTTTTTAAACATAGTTCCCTTTTAAATTCTCTTCTCATTAAACATAGTTCATTAACCATTTTACATTACACATTGTATCTCATTTAAACACTTTAAACATTTTAAACATTTTAAACATTGTTCGTTAAGTATATCAAATAAAGCATGGTGCACTTTTCCTTCCTGCTTTTTAGTTCTTTCAGTTTTACAGATTAGGACCCCAAAAATGTTATGCCCCCAAAAAGTTACCTTATATTTTCTTTCGTCGCCTGGTCGTGGGTTTGCTCGCACACTCATCTCCGTTGCTGGCTCGTGATCGTAGTGGCGTACCTGTCTTCTGGTTAAACTCTGTTTTCATGCACGGAGACAAAAACGTTCGAAGACAAGACTTTTGAGAGAGATTCCATTCGTTTAATTCACACTTCAATCGTAGAGATTTCAATTCGTCGGTTCGTTCACTCAAACTCTGTCTTTCTTTCATACTGCTTTGTGGAAATGTGACGGATGCAATCGGCTATTTTCTTGTCCCGCCATTAAGATCTTACTCTGCGTCTTAGCCACTATCTTGCTATGTCACCCGACTCTACGCATTGCAGAGCTCAGTTTATGGACGTCTGTCCTCTTCGCGCCTCCATGGTGAACTGTGTAGAAAGCTAATTTCTCACTAGGGATCTGTGACGTCAAAGCCCTTTTGCCCTTCAACAAATGTCATAACAGACTCAATATCGCTTTTGTGTCTAACCCTTTTGATCCGAACGTTTCATATCGGCCCGCATACATCCAGTATGTTATGATTCCCAGAATGAATCATTTTGTCTGTCCCAAATTATCAATGCACCTAAATTGCACTTCATCCTATTTCTTTCACCCAGTTCATAATTCATACTAGCTACTTTACCCGTTTTCAAAATACAGGGCCCGTCATAATGTAACATCGACATCACTTGATTTTCTCGTTGTCATGCAGATGTATGTAGTCTCACCAGTGATTTATATTGTTGTTTAATATAGATTTTAAAGGGAAACTATTTTTTTTACGTAATGAAAGTTATTTGCGTTATTGTTTACTTGTGTTTGGATAAAGAAGACAGAAAGTGGGTCTATTATTTTTAATTCTATAATTCTGGTATTTAGCAATCGAGAAAAACAGACCTAAGTTGGATGATTTTAATGAAATAATTATTTAAAATTTTTTTTGATTAAATTCTAAAATAATATGAAAACATTCGTTTAATTCTTAAATAATGATAACAATAATAATAATAACAATAATAAAAATAATTTTTAAAGTCTCGAGCGTACCGATTGAAGACGTCTTTTTGGTAGATGTACAACTGTTATATTTATTGGGAATTATAATGTTAACTAATAACTAGCTTCTGAGATTACACTTCGGGGGTCGGAGGATAATAATTTTGCTTTTTCTTTGACTTGAAAGTAATTGAAATAAAAAATAATTAATCACGTGAGAGAAAAAGGTTTCCGTTAATTTTTAATCTCAACCGAACGTTTGATAAATTAGCATCAATTCATCAGACAAACATTGGAGGGGAATCTATCGTCTGTTTATATATTATTATTACATAGTATCCTAGAAAAACTATACAAAGTAATTACGTAACATATATTTACATATATATATATATATATATATATATATATATATATATATATATATATATATATATATATATATGTATATATATATATATATATATATATATATATATATATATATATATATATAATTTATTTATTTTTATTTTCATTAATTTTTTTTAGCAATTAATTCATTTTTTTTTATTTATTAATCATTTCTTTTGATAAATGTGTCTTCATGTATATGTGATAAGGCACCTTGACCTTCATGAAAATGATAGAAACAATATCCCTGTGACAGTATCACAGGTAAACTGAGCCTTGACCTAGTGCTGCTACAAACACCAAAACATGATAAATGTCTACAAATACAAATACACGCTGTGGGGCTCAGAAAAAATATCTGAGTGTCATGATGGGCACGTGCTTCGTCAATGGCCAACATGGGGGCCGATCCGTATCCTGCGAATGTTAGCTCCTTTAATTTCAGGAACAAGATCACGGAAAAAGTAACCCATCAAATTCCAGGTATGACAAGAACCAAACACAAGGAAGCAAGAATGAAAAGAACAAACCCAAAATCTCTAGAAAGAAATGGACCACAAAATAGAACAGACTGGTAATGGAATGCTACTACAAAAGCCGCTACCACACAGAAAGAGGATTCCGGAGACGAATGGAAGATCTAGGGCAGATTTCTACTAGCTACCATACAACGGAACAAATGATAGCAAATCAAACAAGACAGATACTCAAGAAGGGGTGGTTTTCGGAGATGGAATTAACGGAAATCAAGCAAAAGATAAATGGCGTGACAGATCAAGACACACCACTTGACGAAAACTCACAGGAAAAAAACCGGGAAAACATAAACACAGAAACTGAAGCGGGCGAAGACTACGAAACCATAGAAATCGCTGAGGAATAAGCGAGAGAAGTGGAAAACATCAAACGATTCATGTCCGTAAACAAAAAAAATCCCATCCCTAAAGTACCAAGATTGGAAGAAGTTAAAAGTTGAAACAGAGAATATGAACAGAGTACTCGCGTACATTCCAACATACACTATCACAGAGTAAACATCTGGATATATGCGGGGGCAAAATCAATAAGTATGAAACTTAAAAAAGAAAAAAAAGCCTAGAAACCCAGCTCACCAAACTTCAAAAGTTAACTAAAATCGTAAACAGGATGAAAAAGAACAGTAAACGATGGGGAGACAGAAATCTAAATCGCAAGGAAAGACTAAATAAGAAACATGAAGAACTAAAACAAAAGATAGCAGCAAAAGAAGTAAGATTGAGATGATACAGATACAAATCAAAATAGTACAAATAGAACAGGATCTGTGAAAACAATGAAAGCAAGTTTTACAAAAACGTAAACGGAGAAAAAACAACAACAGAACAACCAGACACGACATAAATAAAACATTTCTGGAACAAGATATAGGAAAAAATGCTTAACGTGTAATTCCTGTAACATGATTTCCATTTCGGACAGTGCTGAAATATGTGCTGTTGTTAGCATAATTTTCTTGGAATGTAGCTTTGCAGATTATGTTCTTGGTGAGTAATTTACCACCTAAAGGCAGTTATCTATAACCGAAACATCTCACAATAACCGCCGATGTAATGTTGGATGTTTACTTGTTACATCACTATATATATATATATATATATATATATATATATATATATATATATATATATATATATATATAATTAATTAAGTTCAAATATTAACTAAATGAACAAAACCATTATTTTTCAAAAGTGCTCAATATATATTAGAGCTTTTATATTAAATATATTTTAATATATATATAGAGAGATAGATAGATATACATATATCTATATCTATATATATATATATATATATATATATATATATATATATATATATATATATATATATAACATCCATTAGTTATATTAATTGCCAACTATGTCTTATTTCACTTCTACTAGAGACCAAACTCGAATGTCCCCTCCTATATTACTTATAATCTACTCTCCCGTCGATTGCTTATAAATCGGATTAATTATTTATTTAACCTATGCCGCTGCCCCTATTTATGCTGTATATTGCCCCATCCATATTTAGTATCGCATAATCACCGATATTCTGGTTCCTTATCTACTCTTAGGTTTTCAGATTTTTTCTGACCCCATGCACTTAATGTTTCTACCCCCTTTTTATGTAATATTTTCCTACCCTCCATTCACTAAGTTTGTCCAAGCGAATGGATGGAGAAATACTTTGTAGAATAACCAGCTTGAAGAACCCAATATCACCTATCCCCAACACAAGATTACTTTTTTATTCTTAAAGGAACAACATACACTTTTCTAACATGTTATACAATGAATTAATCTATTTATAAGCGTTACTTAGAAGAATATTAACATATATCTGAATAGCTCATTAAGTAAAATATCTAATTAACAGCATCAAGGTTGCTGCCAAAGAAAACTCTCCTCATTATGATGGTCCATATGATAATATCATACACTCTAACCCGGGCGACACCGGGTAAACCTACTCGTATATAAATTATTGAAGCGAAACATGGCACTAAATGAAATATTGAAAATGTATTCCTATTATATTAATGGCGTATTTGCCGTTACTCTGTTCGGGGATGCACTAGACCAATACCAAGATTAAACTACAGAAATTTAAGAAGAAATTCACTGTTTTGTTAAAATTTATATTAAAATTTTTACATGTAATTTTTATTCATTTCCATTTCATTCAAAAGTAAGAATAAAATAGTTGTCTGGCGTTCAGTGACTGAAGAAAAAAATTACGAGGCTCTCATTCCCAAGGAACACCGGATGTTTTTGGTTATATATATATATATATATATATATATATATATATATATATATATATATATATATATATATATATACTAGCAGGTCTACCCGGCGTTGCCCGGGACGTTAAAAAAAACAAAGTAGTTAAAAGTAAATAATGTGTAACATCTTTATATAAAAACTGCAATCTCTCATCCTTTCCCCAACCCTCTCTTTCTCCTTTTCCTATCTGATTCCTACACTTTGACGGATAATCGTCTGACGCGTCCAGATCTGGCTGTATCTCGATCCGCGCCCTGATGACCAAAAAACCAAACATAATTGAGCAAAAACATTAAAAAACACAAAAAAACATTAAGAAAAAACATGAAAAACACAAAAATTAGCGCCAAAGAGCAAAAATAAAAAAAATAACAAAAAAACATGAAAAAAAAATGAAAAAACATATAAAAACCAAAAAGTTATAAAAAACATCAAAATTAGCGCAAAAAAGCAAAACAGAAAATTGACAAAAAACATTAAATAACAGATGAAAAACAAAAAAAAACATTAAAAAACTCAAAATTAGCGCAAAAAACCCCAAAAATTGACAAAAACATAAAAAAAACAAAAAAAAACGAAAAGAACAAAAAACACCAAAAAACATCAAAATAATATTGACAAAAAACATGAAAAAAAACAACAAAAAAATAAAATAAAAAAATGCCATCACAAAATTTGCTAAAAAAAACAAAATGAAAAAAAGAAATTGACAAAGAAAAGATTTAAAAAAAATTTTTTCACCCCCCCAAAAAAATTTCTTTCACCTACGCCAACCATCTTAAAATATTTATTTTTTGTAAGAAGAAAAAATAAAAAATTTACCCCCATCACACAAAGAAATATTTTTAATTAAAGAAAAAAATATCCCCCACCCCCGAAAAATCTGTTTTCACTCTCCCCTCCCCCCAAAAAAAACTGTTACTCTTCCCCACCCAAAGAAATATTTTTAGGTAAAAAAAATCCCTTTACTCACAATTTTAAAAAAAAGTCTCCCCCCTCCCCCCCAAAAAATTCTCATACCCACCCCATAAAAATATTTACTCCCCCCCTCAAGAAAAAAAAATTACTCTCTCCCGCCAAAAGAAATATTTTTAGTTAAAAAAAAATTCACGGACCCCGCAAAAAAAATGTTTACTCTCCACCCCCACCTCCTCTAAACATTTTTTCGTCTCCCACGCCCAAAGAAATATTTTAAGTTAAAAAAAAGTTTCAACCCCCCCCCCCCAAAAAAAAAAATTTTTTTACTCTCCCCCACCCAAAGAAATATTTTGAGTTAAAAAAAAAGTTGGAAGCAGAACAGAAACTACACTACCTCTACACCTCTCAAACAATAAGGAGATAATGTCTGGAAGAATGACATCATGACAACAGAACATATACTACACTACCTCCACACTTATCAAAAAACAGCAGGTGATGCCTGGAAGGATGGTATCATGACAACAGAACCGGCGTAAGTGGACGGATTGACGGACGGATGTAGCTGAAATATTAGCGTCTAATAATTAAGAAAAGAAGGTAGAAAGGGTGATAGTGAGAGAGGAAAAAAGAAAGGAAGACAAAAGGAGTGTAGTGGGAGTGAATTTCTTCCCGGTACTCCCTTCCTCTGATGTCATTTCCAGTTGAATGATGACTGGCACTATTTCTCAAATTACTACGTAATCAAATTGAAATTTAGCTGAAAATAGCTGAAATAATCGACCCCCCATACGAAATTAAGAGATTCCGAAATACACCTATTAACTTTCTCAGTGAATTTTACATTGAAATACACTTTTAGATTTAATCTAAATTCGCTAACATTTTTTTCTATAAGGCACACACACATCCATACAGACATTGAGTTTTATATATATATAGATTACTTGTGGTCTCTTGGTATTACCGGATTCCAGGACAAGAATTCATCTAGTCTAATGGATTACCCAGATGAGTGGTATTACTTGAGGTAACATTACTTGGAGAAGGTACACCATTCCTCGTATGAGGCAGTGTATAGCCGTATCGAAGGGCTTGTATTTGGTCTTCGAATACTATGTTTTTTAATATTTGGTCAGGGGTTTCTTGTAGGAGAAATGTATCCTCATGCCAGGTTGTCCTTACAGACCCTTGTCCACAGAGAGAGAGAGAGAGAGAGATATATATATATAGAGAGAGAGAGCGAATATACTCCAGGATGGTGTCTAGTAGGTAATTCAAACTCCCGTTTTTTGTTTCATTTTACTACAGTCGAAGTTCTCAGAAATCAGGAGGCTCCTCTTTGGGGCTAAACTTGATTCTCCTCTACCACTCAAGCGTTGAGTTAGTATAGAAGTTAAGAACATTACTTTTTCTTTTCTCCAATTTACAAGTTTACTGTGTTACAGTATATCTTTCTTGTGGTCTCTTGGTCTTACCAGATTCCAGGACAAGAACACATTTTTATTGGTGGAGTATCCAGCTAAGTGCTGTTACTATAGGCAACATTACTAGAAGAAGGGGCACGACTCCTAGTAAGCCGTGTTGAATGGATCTGATTTGGGCTTCGAATACTATGTTATTTTTAATATTTGGTCAGGGTTTACTTGTAGGAGGTGATATCCCTATGTCAGGATGTCCTGACAAACCCCGTACAGAGAGACCTAAGACACTCGCGGACAGTGTCTAGTAGGCATTCAAGTTCTCTCCTATATATGAGTGTGTGTGTGCGTAGTTAAGATTTGTATTCTCATTGAACTCAACAATGTTTCGTTAATATTATGATGTCATCTAAGAGGAATTTGTTGGATCAGAATGCCTTTATGTTTTTTGAAAAAGAGATAGAGTTACCGTTTAATGTTTCTCCTATTTCCTCTGTTCTATTTCAGTGCTCAAAGGAGAGCGGAATTTACACGAGGCAGCGCGTCGGAATAATTTAGCCAAAGTGAAGAAACTGATCAACGAAAAAGTGGACGTGGATTGCAGAAATAATGTAAGATAATTATTTTGTTTATGCTTATTTGACTAGAATTCGAGTGCGTTATTTATGAAAACATCTTACTCAAAATAGACGATGATCTAGAAAGACCCAATTGAAACTAACCAATTTTAGTAAGAACAACTTTAGACATATGAGATTTACAGTTTTATAAACCATAACCACATAACCAGTAGAAGAAATAAAATACTCTCCTCGTTATTCATCAGTTTAACACAGTCTAAGATGTAATCTAATTCTTACTTAAAATATGTTAAACTACTTCAATAATATAAGAAAATATTACATAAATTACATGATATTTTCTAAAGATTTATCTCGAATATTCTTATATAGTGTGTTGATAACAAACTTAGGATTTCATCATTTCATAATTTTCTATTATCAACTGTGCATGCCTTACTTAATTGTAACACGCTTGTTACGTATGAGGCAATTTAGTCTGTCTCTTCAGTAACAATTCCTTTAAATGTCTAACAGTCACTATACTCTGAGCCGAGTTTTCGAAGGAAAGCATACCAAATTCTGCCTAACCAAAGCGACACTTAATATAGACATGTATAGCGTACGCATTTATTCTCTCACTGCTTTTTGGCATTATGCCAGTCGTAGACAACACTTGAATCTTTTTTAAAAATATTTTTTTACTTTTTACCATCGGAATTCTGCTATTATTATTATTATTATTATTATTATTATTATTATTATTATTATTATTGGCCTACATATAAATGTAAATTTATATAAATTTACAATATTTTATCTTTAGTGTAAAACGTATAACATTTTTCTTCGAATATTTAAGAAATATATCACAAAAAATTGTTCGTAATGATGAATATCTTCATTAGAAGAAGAATAATGTGTGTTTTCCTTATAACATGAGTTTTATAAAGGTGTAATAGCAAATATCGGTCTAATTGTAAAATAAGGACTGTTGGATTTTGCTTGATATTCGCCTAAATGTTAGATAGAATGAACCTTGGTTTAAACGGCACTTTTTTCTGGACATTATTTTATAATGTATATACAATTGAACTTTGATGTAAAATTTTAACACATCTTCAAAAAGTCAATGGCGTCAGTTTCGTTAAAGAAATATTAACATATGTTTTAAGTACTCCATTTCTGCTAATTCGTTTAATTTTGTTAAAACTTGTTTCTGTTTTTTTTTGTAAAAAGAATGCCTAAAGTTTATTTTGTATGTCAGAAAGGTTGTTTTATGGATAATATAATTTTAAAACATTCCAGATGTTTCGGGTTTGTGTCAGTTGACACGGTTAAGATTCGAATAAAAATTGTTGTTTGGAATAAATACAATTTAGGCGCGCAGAGTGAAAATTGTTGTATTGGCGCGTGACAAATATAAAATAAGGCCCACGCAAATTCCGATGTGGCTTTATATATTAAATCAACTCAAAACGAGCGGACGTAGTTGAGAGCACACCACGTGATATTTCTGTCCAATGAGATTTCTCCAAAGACATATTTTTCTAAACTTTTCTCCTTAAGCTCGCTGGAGCCTATCCAAATAGTATATAAGCACACACAAACATCAAACTTTCTCTTTCAACTGACTTTTCATCCGGAGGTTACACGCATCTTACTATCACTCTGCCATTTCACCCTTTCGCGCGCTTCATACAATTTCACAGGCGAACATTACCTATTGCCTCTTTTAACATTTTATAACAAATGAACACTTCAACAAAAGAAAAGACATTCTTCTTTTTACTTGAAGGACTCATGAACTCATTACAAAAAGAAATATATTCTATTTGTTAATAGTTTATTTCAGTAAATAAACTTCCATTAATTTTGCATGTAAATCTTCTTCTTATTATTTTTATTTGTGGAGGAAGTTATCACCAAAAAAAGGTATGACGACCCCCACAGGTTACAGAAACAAAGTAAATTAGAATTTAATGTCAGGGGTTTTAAAACAAGACAATAATGTTATTCTTTGACTGTCCTTCATAAGAAACCAAAAAAGAAGGGATTGTAATTTTGTAACGTGTCATTATGATGATAATAATATTAATAATAATAATAATAATAATAATAATAATAATAATAATAATAATAATAAAAACAATAAGAAGGAAAAGAAGAGACGCACGAAAATAGTTAGGCATGAGTGAGAAAAGGACACCTGAACAGAGAAACGAAATCCCTACCGACGGCTGCAAAAAAACAATGCGGTTAGGACCAGTTACATTACAGCAAAAACAGATAAAATGCAGTAAAACAGTACATGCAGATTATGCAGACAACGAGATGAAACAGTAAACCCCATCATAAGTGAATGCCCAAAACCGGGCCAAAAATTAATTAAAAAATAGACATGACTGCAAGAGGAAAGCAGTACACTGGAAGCTATGCAAACAAATACATTTCGAACACTCGGAAAACTGGCACAAACATAAACCAGAGGCAGTACTCGAAAACGAAAAACACAAAATCACATCCTCTTGGATATGGAGGTACAGACAGATAAACTCATACAAGCAAGGAGGCCGGATGTCATGATAGTTAACACGAAAGAAAACTCCTGGCAAATCGTAAATTTTGTCGTCCCAGCTGACCACAGTGTGAATACCAAGGAGACAGAAAAACGAAGCCAATACACTGAACTCGCCAGAGAATTGAAAGGGATATGGAGTATAAAGAGAGTAAATTACGAATAATCGCAGGAGCACTAGGAACAATTCCGAAAAACTTGGGAGAAATTGAAATACACAGGAAGGCTGAGGCCATAGAACGGACGGCAATGATAAATACAGCTGAAATCTTAAGGAAAATCTCTGAATGCGGAAAGCTTTTCATATAAGCTACGAACGCTAACCAATCACATGCAAGCTACCATAGGAAAAAAACAAAATCACATAAATAGCACCACAAGAACACAAGGAACTGAAACTGCAAGAAATTTCATAAACTACCCCCACCCGAAAAAAGTGATGGCACCAGCCCCGGCTAATACCACACAAAACAGTCGTGAAGTGATAGCACTTACCAGACCTCTACTGGAAGACTGCAGGAAGCACTTAGACATTGCGGAGGCTTATTGCCATCCAAATCCCACAGAAGACCTATGGTTGTTACCAACGAGAAATCGATGGTAAGCGTCTGTTGTAATAACGCAAATTCATTTGCAGTAGTTATCGAAAGAGATGGAGACTCTTACACATTTGGGGAGACTTGTTGTAACTCAGACTCTAGGAAAGACTACTGGTGATAATAATAATAATAATAATAATAATAATAATAATAATAATAATAATAATAATAATAATAATAATAATAATAATAATAATAATAATAATAATAATAATAATAATAATAATAATAATAATAATAATAATAATAATAATAATAATAATAATAATAATAATAATAATAATAATAATAATAATAATAATAATAATAATAATAATAATAATAATAATAGTTCGAAGACTACGAAATCACAGAATTCACCGAAGTGGAACTCACTGAGTAAGAAGCAAGAAAAGTGGAAAACATCAAACGATACGTGTCTGAGAACAAAACAAATCTCCCATCTCTAAGGAACGAAGATTGGAAGAAGTTAAAAGTTAAAACAGAGACAGTAAACAAGGTACTCGCGTACATCCCAACATACACTATCACAGACCTAAACAACTCGATATATGCGGGGGCAAAATCAGTAAGTATGAAACTAAAATAAAGAAAAAAGCCTGGCCAAAAGAATGGACTGACAAAACCTGGATGGGAAATCAGACTGGAAACCAGATAACCAAACTCCGGAAAGAAGCTAACACCGTAAGCAGGATGAAAGAGAATATGAAAGGATGGAAGAGCAAAAATCCGGTTCACAAGGAAAGACTGAATAAGAAACATGAAGAATTAAAACAAAATATAGCAGCAATAGAGGGAAGACTGAGACGATATAGATACAAATCGGAACAGCAAAAACAGAACAGGAAGCAGACACCATCAAATCTACAGAAATAAAAGAGAAGAGATTGGAACAGAATATTTACGAAGAACAAGAAAACTCATAGAAACGAAATTATATAGCAGGAATCTAGTAACATGAGTAAACGCCTGGGCAGTAGCACTAATAAGATACTCTGGACCATTATGGACTTATTAAGGAACATGAATTAAAGCTATTAACTTTTACTGCTGTATTACTAGAACTCACTAGAGTGCCCAGCCTGATAATGAGACGGTATATATATATATATATATATATATATATATATATATATATATATATATATATATATATATATATATATATATATGTATATATATATATATATATATATATATAAATAAAATTACATAAACAATATTATAGCCTTACGTCAATCAACCAACCTCTGTATCACGCATTGAAACGTTGGTTGATTGACGTGAGGCTATAATATTGTTCATGTAATTTCATAAATTATCTACTTGGTATTGAGCACTCTTTAAAAATAGGTTTGATGTTTACTTTATTAATATATTTGAACTTGATCAATTAATGTATATATATATATATATATATATATATATATATATATATATATATATATATATATATATACAATTAGCTCCACCCAAACAAGGCAAGTTCCCACTGTAGACGTAATGACCTACTGAGAGTTAGGTTGAAAGTTTAGGGGGTCCTCTAGTAGGTATGTTTCACTTAGTTCTAGGACATCCGGAGAGTTTACAAGGAAAAACGTTTCCACGTCATTAAATCTGGTTCTAGGACCCGGATATTTATGAATGCTAGCCTCAAGGGCTTAGGTGAATATGTCATTTGGTGGGTGTCTGGTTTAGTTTTTTTTTTACTTTGTATTGTCATTTTCGTTTTAGATAGAGTGGGGAGGGAAACATGGGTGCTTGTTTAGTTACAATAAGCTCACATCAAGACCATTAGTCGAGACTTGATCCATTGGAGTTTGGGCCTCTGAAAAGCCTACCGGATATAACTCTACCCATCCCCATTTTCCCTGCATACACCCCCCCCCCCACACACAAACATTCCAACTCACTCCTCCCCTTCAATCTCGACCACAGCCATCTGGTCAAACACCCCCTCCCCCTCTTGCTCCAATCTCTCTCTGCCATCCATTTTACCCCTGCTCATCCCCCACCTCTTTCTCTCATCGCCAGCCACAGTAGTCCTTGCTCCCTCCACCCTTCCCCTTTTTTCTCCCACTCATTTTCATTCTCTAACAAGTACGGACGTCCAGCAAGACGCTGCCATTATTTTTCATTTTATTTTATTTTTCTTCCCAACATGTCTACCCTACATGTATCTGTGCTTGCATGATATCTTTTCCCTATATCATCATCCTGATGAAGTCTTATAAATAAAGACGAAACGTTGATGTACACATAAAAAACATCCAGTTTTTGGTTTTCCTTTTTCATTTTACCATATATATATATATATATGAAGTTAATCCAACAAAAGATATAAGAGGCAACTAATATCTTTTAATTAATGAAACATCCGGATAAAGACTGAAGCTCAACATACTGGATAGAGCATTAATAGCATAATATAAAATGAAATAATAAAATAAGGTGCGAATCAAATTTTATTAGAATTCAAAATTCAGGCAAAGTATCTCAGCGTCCTTAACTCATGAGTTTTCAAAGATAACTCTTCTCCTCAGAGGACCATTACCGCAGTGACGTTACTGAGGTGATAAAATTACACTTTGAAAAAATATAAAAATATATACAAAAATACATAAAAGTACATAACACATCAAATATCAAGCCAAAAAAATACTTATTTGTTAAAGTTATAAAATCCATCCAAGTCATACAAATTAAAACATATTCAGGAAAGATATCCAATAGGTTGATTGAAGATTTATCCAGGTATTGAGTGAAAGTCCAAAAGCGAAAAAATTGAAAGAACTGAAAAACCGAAAAAGTTATCCAGTCGGTAAATGCGTCCACAATCGATGCAGTAAATTACAGTGAAAAATGCATCCAATGTTTATGTTAATTAATACAATGATAAATGAACCAAATCAAATAAAAAGTTCAATAAACTCACTTTGTGTTGAAATCATCATGTTCAAAATTCAGGGTTCAAATGATTTGATCGGAGTAGCACAATTTGATTCGCAGCTTATTTTATTATTTCATTTTATAAATATATATATATATATATATATATATATATATATATATATATATATATATATATATATATATGTATCTCTATCCTAACATCACTTTCTCTTTTTAACATTTTTCTTCACCCAAACCAAGGTATATTGCTACTAATGCGTACTGTGATACATAGCAAATTTATAGTGGAAAAACTGAGTGGTCAGTAATATATTTGTTCACATTACATTTAAATGCATGTGTGTTACTATTGTCGAGTAAACAGGGAGCAAGAAGAGAATTCCAAAGACAAGCGGTCCGAGAAAGGAAGCTATCAGAGTAGAAAACCTTTTGGTATCTAGGGGCCGGTACAGATAAAGGGTATGAGAGTATTTTCTTTAATAGTTGCAAGGGCAGCAAGACAACCGCTATGATATTTCGCAGTAGAATGAGATTGTTTAAATTCATACTGTTGGTCAGATAAAGGCTCAGCATTAACATTTCTTTATAACTATAGCGGGGATACAATCTGATCCACATGCTTTGGAAATGTTGAGTTTTTATGATAGGCAGTATATAGGAAGGGGTGGTGATCAAATAATCTAGTTCGGTTTTTGATTGTAGTTTACAATTATGGAGATAATGTTTTGTGGGGTCCAGATTGGAGTTTAGGCCAAACTGTTGGGCAAGTATGTCCGATTTATCCGTTGCTGTGGAAGCAATTTCCTGGTGGTAAAATAGTGAGATACTTGTTTATTGCCCATTGACACGACCCCATTATAGATTTTCCTTAAATCGCGAATTCCTAATTTGCGTGACGCGTTACGATTTCTAGTCATCTTAGTATCCATATTCTTAGCCGCGGCTAATTTGCTCTTACATTGGCTTATTGATTATTCAATCCTCAAACTTCTCTATTCGATTTTCTTCCTCCTTTACGTAACTTTCTCACTCTTGCATTTAACCTCGTCTCTTCCGCTCACTTTTACCTTCCTCTACTTACATTTCTCATCTGTCTTCATCTCACCATTTCTCTCCTTCCTCTACTTACACTTCTCATCTGTCTTCATCTCATCTCTTTTCTCTTTTCTCTACTTACACTTCTCATCTGTCTTCATTTCACCTCTTCTCTCCCTCCTCTACTTACACTTCTCATCTGTCTTCATCTCACCTCTTCTCTCCTTCCTCTACTTACACTTCTCATCTGTCTTCATCTCACCGCGTCTCTCCCTCCTCTACTTACACTTCTCATCTGTCTTCATCTCACCTCTTCTCTCCTTCCTCTACTTACACTTCTCATCTGTCTTCATCTCATCTCTTCTCTCATTCATCTACTTACACTTCTCGTCTGTCTTCATCTCACCTCTTCTCTCCCTCTTCTACTTACACTTCTCATCTGTCTTCATCTCACCTCTTCTCTCCTTCTACTACTTACACTTCTCATCTGTCTTCATCTCACCTCTTCTCTCCTTTCTCTACTTCTACTTCTCATCTGTCTTCATCTCACCTCTTCCCTCCTTCTTCTACTTACACTTCTCGTCTGTCTTCATCCCACCTCTTCTCTCCTTCCTCTACTTACACTTCTTATCTGTCTTTATCTCACCTGTTCTCTCTACTGCGTCTTCGCATGTTTTACATGTCTATTCATCCATCTTTCTCCCTGTATCTCCGCGTTACTCTTTCTCTTTCTATCTTTGCCACAGTTTCCACTTACCTGTACCTACTCCGTTTAGTTTTAATGCATTTTCCTTCTTTTAAAAGGTTATCCCTATATTGCAATTACATTAGAATGAATACATTATTCTTAATGTAGTCCCCCATCTTTGCTTCATTAACCCCTAGAGTTCTTGTTGAGAATTGCAAACGTTGCAATTGATTCTTAGTTTCATTACGTGTTTAATGATGCCGTTGTTTTTCCCATTCGTTGGTCTATACTTATATTATTCGTATCTGATGATATATATTAGCGGAGTAAATAGGCGTATATCTATTTTCCTGCCAGAGCATATTCCATATCCATTTCAGCATTTCAATTGTCTACTGATTACACCAGCATTTTATATTGTAACGTTGCACGCTTATGTTACTTCCAGTCTTTTATCATACTTTTGTCTCATTCTAAAAGTAATCCTTCCAAAAAATCACTTCAGATGTTACTTTTTAATCGCAAATATTCACAGTTTGGCCGAGGTAAAGAATCGCTTTTAATATTTTTTTTATTATTCGCATAAAAAATAATGTATTAACCTTCTATATAGAGTGATACATTTCCAACCCGCAATACATGCTCCGATACCCGGCAACAAATTCTAGCTAC
>OY744529.1:897500-920000 GCA_963556195.1 Sepiola atlantica
ACACGTACACATTGT
Organism: Sepiola atlantica; assembly: GCA_963556195.1. Lineage (NCBI taxonomy): Eukaryota > Metazoa > Mollusca > Cephalopoda > Sepiida > Sepiolidae > Sepiola > Sepiola atlantica. Next base: position 897,516 of record OY744529.1, read on the forward strand.
TATACATATGTGTACACACATACATATTCATGCCCTCACACTAACACAACACGTATATGTTTCCGTGATAGAATATTATCTTTTTATCAGATTCCCAGACATTTAGTTCTCTTCATCACGATGGATTTTGGACATTTTGACTAATAAAATACACCGGTTACTTGTAAGATGTTACACACCAGTCCACATGAAAATAGAAGTCAAACACGCACGCATACATATACAGAAAACTTACCTACACACACGTAAACACACATATATATATAGAGAGAGAGAGAGAAGGAGAAAGGGGAGGACTTGAATGCTTACTAGACACCACCGTCGGGTGTCTTCGGTCTTTTTGTGCAATGGTTTGTCAGAGACCCTGACATGAGGATACTTCTTATTTGAAGTAAACCCGGACCAAATATTCAAAGAAATTGTATGCTGTCTCCTCAAGCCTTTCAGCACGTCCTCCGAATTGCGGACGGGGCACCCCTTCTATTAATAGAGGACAGCTTTGAATAATTAATTTTCTGACCGCCAATATGGATTTAGACAAGCACGATCCACTGCGGATATATTAATAACGGTAATTTCTGAACACATACACATGCAAGGCAGGTGAAGCTAGTAGCGCTGGATATATCCAAGGCCTTTGACAAGATATGGCATAAGAGACTCCTCCTAAAAATTCACTCATATGGTATTACTGGACGAATATTTAATATAATTAGATCCTTCCTAACCAAAAAAAGGATCCAGGTTGTCCCCAATAGCCGTTGATCTAAGCAACATGGCATGCATGAGGGTGTACCCCCAGGGATCCATCTTCGGACCTTAATTGTTCCTAATTTTCATAAACGACTTACCTGATGACATCGAGTCTGAGATAGGTATATTTGCTTACAACACCACGCTCTACTCTCGTCATGTGGGCAAAACGGACGCGATCATATCCGAGGCAATGGCTGAATCCTTAGTAAGTGACCTCCAGGCTGTAGTATATTAGAGGCAGAAATGGTTGGTAACTTTTAATGCCGCATATACAAAGCTCCTTTCCTTCAATAACTACAAGAAACCTCTCCAACCACCAATTGCCATGGCAAATAACACCATACATGAGAGTTCAACATTCAAACTACTCGGCCTAACCTTCACAGTTAACATGAATTGGAACAAATACATTGAAGACATTGCCAAGGCTGCTGCAAAAAAGGTGGGCTTCCTCTACCGTGCTAGTAAACTCCTTATACCTAATATTATCCAGCATCTCTACAAAGCAACTATCCGCCCATGTATGGAGTAGTGTTGTCACATCTGGGCTGATGCATCATCCACTAGTCTCTCACTTTTAGACAAATTCAAAAAATAGTCGTCAACTTAATAGGTCCCTCACTATCCACCAAGTTCCAGCCCCTGTCCCATCGCCGCAATGTTGCATCCTTGTGCTTATTTTACAAATACTTCAATGGATTGTGCTCCGATGAACTAGCTGTTCTAGTGCCCCCTCGACGCAAATACACTAGAACACCCCTGCAATCAGCTAGGACCCATCCATTAACTGTGGAGGTCCCAGATGCCGGAGAGCCTTCTACTCCAGCAGCTTCTTTACTCATGCCGCCGGACTCTGGGACTCCCTCCCTGCTCCCTGTTTCCTCGACTGTATTGACATGCAGAGGTTTAAAACTCCCAACTTAGAATGACACCCAAAACTTATTCCTTAATTATCAGTAGTCTTGTACGTCAACAGTGGCGACCTGCCTTGTTTGGGATGAAATATCTTTAATAAATACAATTAAGAAATGATAAATAATATGAATAAAAACAAAAATAAATACTGGCACGCCGGTACATAATATATAAAAGGCCCATCAACCCGTTCATACACCAGGTGGAAATACTGTTCTAGCCATGACAGAGGCCAACCAGGGTCAGCCATCAGGCCTTGAGACAAGAAGGTCCTGCCCCTCTATCTCCACTATATGCAGCAACGAAAAAGAGAAACATAAAAAGCTGTAAAGCCTAACCATGGACTGTTAGAAGGTGCTATTGTTTTGCTACCACTACTGAAAGTTTGAAAAGTAGAGCAAAAGATCCAATGAAATCCTGGTCGAAAAAATCACAGAATCTACCTTCCATGAATATATATATATATATATATATATATATATATATATATATATATATATATATATATATACACATCATTGTGGGATTACGGATCCTCCTCAATCTCTCACACCATATCGATCCTCATAACACCTGGGAGGTCTTCATAGGTGTATTGTGAGCCTGCTGTTATTTTTCTGATAGAGGTTTCTGTGTGGTCTATCATTGACATTCACAGAATAACATCGCTGATGATTTTATCCTTAGCCCTCCAGCAATCTCTAACAAATCTGGTTCTTCTCTCTCTGATCAGGGCTGAAATCTGATGGATGTGTTCATAGAGTTGCTCTCTCTTGGCGTGCTGTCTCCAGGTGTTAAAAGCAACTCTTAGCATTCTGGTGTATACACCATCACTTTTTCTCTCCAATCTATTGGTGAAAGTCCAAGTGTTACTGTCATATACGAGTACCGATGCAACAATGGCTTCACGTTTAATCCTGGAAGGAAAACCTGACTTCTAGATCGATTTCATCCGATGCACTCTTGCTGAGGCACGTTTAGGTTACACTCTGTTGAATATTAAATGGCACATACATAAATATGCATATATTTAAAAACATAAAAATATATATATATATTAAATATATATATATATATGAAAATGACATAAACATATATATTATAAAGACATTAAAAAAAAGCATTTTATATTTATATACTTGAACAAATAAGAAACACAATCATTTGATTCTAATAATTTAGCAATACGATTTGCTAAAACTACACGAATATTTCTGAAAATGAAATTAATATCACAAGAAGTTGTCTTAAACCATATTCAATAGACTTCACAACTTCTCCAAACCCATGCTGAAACTAATGTGACAGCGGACACGAACACAATTCCAAAAGAAAACTTCCAGAGGTGTTTCCGGCAGTGGATAGATCGGTGGGCTAGGTGTGTGCAAGTACAAAGGGCCTACTTTAATGATGATTAGTGTCCCAACCTTGTCACGTATTTGAAATATTTTTTTCTGGCCGAAGGTCGGTTTTTAGAAAGGCCTCGTATATATATATATATGGATATAGTATTGCAATTCAGCAAATTTCAAATTGTCTGTCAAAATGTAGATGGTCTTATTGATTTCCTTTTCAATGGTTAAATGTTTCTTCTTTTGTTTTTTACAGCAATTTAAATGTATTTTGTTTTGTGATTTAAAAAAGTATTTATGAAGCGAGAATGGCTTTTCTTAAGTTATCTTCCTTTTTCTATTTCATAGTATGGTATGGGCCCAATCCATTGTGCCGCATGGTTTGGACAGCTGGAAGCGCTCAAGGTCATGGTAAATGGTGGTGCACGGACAACCATACAAACCAAGGTAAACATCATAGTGATACAATTTGATGATGTGAATGGTACATAAAACATATATGCCTTAATTAAAAGGAAGAATAATGTAAACCTCGATTCCTCTAAAAACAACATGAGAGATAAGATCCAATAAAACCAGACAACGATATACGCAACAATTAAGAATTCGTCACCACCCAATTTAAGTATGTGTTTTGAAAGAGAAAAGCTGAATACATTTGTTATTTACTGCTATTTTTTTATTTTCTTATGATTTAAGTTGTGATAATCCCGAAAAGACTAAGCTTTTTTATTCATCAATATTAGCAAATATATGCAGCGTATGGTCGCATGAATAAATAAATATGCGATCAGAAGTTTACTTTCAATCCCTTAATGGATTAAGGAATTGAATAAAAAGTAGATTTACATTAATAAAATTTAATTAAATAAAACTAGAAATAATCTCATGAAATAACATTTGCTGGGTGTTAACTAAATTGTTTTTCGGATCACGGTGGAATAAATACAACGTTTTCAGATTATCATATTTTTTATTTATTAACTATTTTAAGCCAGATCAGTTTCTTCTGTAAATTTTACATTTTGATATCCTTAGCGGATTTTTAGATAATGAAGTGAAGATTTTATAATCACTTTCATGTTACATACGAATACAAAATTCAAAATAATTCAAACATTTAAAAAACTAGAAACCACTTATGCCACGATCGGTTGAATAACATTTAAAGATAAATTAAATTGATTCTTGCTATTTTTCATTATTTACAGTACAGCAAAATACTGAAAAAACGTCTACATGAAAAATAGGTTACGAATAAATAATTTAATACGATAAACTAAATGATTGGATTTTCATGCGAATTTTCAAAAAAGTGATATTACAACAATTTTCATTTTTATAATGAATATATATATTCGCTAAATGATGCTAAACAAAAGTCAAACATTTTATTCTGTTTGTGCTAAAAAAACAGCTAAACATTAATTTTCTCACACGCTCGTATACAAGAGACCTAAAAAATAGAAAAAAACCCTGATATTACAACACTCCAAGTTTGTATTTTCTTCTATCATTTTATACGGCGTTATAGGTTTTGGTCAAATTTGTGGACTTTTATGTCTGCGACCGAAAGGGAATATTCGAATATGGCGAACTGAACTTCTTCAAAATAAAATCGACAAAGCTTTTCCAAAATCGTTCTTGATAATCAGAAAACAAAGTGATTAATTGCTAGTTTAATTATCTGAATAAATTATGTAATAAAGTTCAATAAAACCACGCACACCACCAATAGGCGTTAAGCAAATGCCTTTTTTAATACGATCACAATTTTAGTGGTTTTACAATAAAAATTTATTTCCGGCAGGATTTATTTATTTTAAATATATTTCTTTTGAATATGTTCAATTCTAACCACTTACTAAAATAAAAATAACGGTATATTTTTTCAAAAACAATTTAATGAAAGTCTCGGTAATTTTAAAGTAAAGTAAATGGGTACTTTGTGAAAGAATGTACATCGCTTATTTATGAAGGAATACACATGCGTATTTTATGAATGGATACAAAATGTTACTTTATGAGGGACTATAGCTATGTAAACTACTAGCATTAACTACAGATCAAAATTGGATTTTCCAGCAGACAGTGATGGACATTTTTTACGTCGGGCCCCATGTCGAAATGACCCCCAATAATTCAGAAAATATGTGATTGATTGGAATACCAACATTTCAAGCCAACATTACGCTATACATGTCTGCTGGTGAGTCTGTTCAGTATGCCATAGTCGACATCAATCCTTAATTCTTCATCACTACCCAGACAAGCTACTAGGGATGATAGAAGAATTGATCACTCAGAGATTAACTCCCACCGTTTATTGTCTGACTTTTGCCTCTTTATCACAGGGTGAAACTGAGACAATACAGAACTACCTCTTCCGCATCCTGGCTACAGCTCTGAACTGACATTTTTTATGTCCCTTTTGTAAGTTTGATGTGTCCAACATGTACATCACGGACTGACTCATCAGGGGAATCGAACAGCACATCCCCAAGCAAACTTGCTAGCCAAAGCTGAGCACTTAAATCTCTTGAACAGAATGTTCTGTCATTCTCATGCATTTGTATCAAACGAAACGAACACTCTAAGAAACGAAACACTCTAAGAAATGTTCGCATCAAAGCTACATCAAACTGCGTTAATAGCTTTGCTAAATCGAAATCCTTTGCATGTGTTCTGGTAGCCACCAACATGACACCCCATAAACAAGTCATCGACAGTTAAAAGCTCGATCAAGAAATACGGATATAGTATGGAAAAACAAACAAAATCTCTTCTGTAAGACTGAGGCTGCAAGGAAGAGAAGAGATCATCATGCACTAGATTGAAATCGATTTTGTACTATGAGCTGCAGCAGCTCCCTAGATGTGGCAACATTACTCAATCTTTGAGCGAATCGCACTCTCATAGATGTAGAGTATTGCATCACGAGGCATGTGCTTTCTTGAGCGATAAAATGATATATTCATTGTTACTAGCGGCTTTAACAATTGATTTTATGTAAGTTTTCCTATTTCAGGTCTGGAGTGAAAGTCAGCTTTATGAGCTTATTAAAGCATCATGTTTCCTCCGCGAGAAAGGCATTCATTTAATCTGAGGCAAAATGAGGGTTCGAGCATTAATGTTGAATGGAGAGAAGCTTGGCTTTATAAACTAAGAAGTCAGAAGATATAAACTGTTTAGAAACGTTAGAAAAATAATATTCGATCAAGATTTGCTATAATAAATAATTAATTGAAACCTCACGTTTCAAATAAGTTAATATAATCACGCATTAAAATAGAAGTTAACCTGAAAGCATAGTTTAAACATAAAAACTGCTGTAATGTTTTAAAATATTTTGTGTCACGAAAAAGGGGAAAACATATCAATTGTGGTTACAGTTGATGTGGAATGAATGAGATTACAAGGAATTACATGACAAATTTATGATACAATATATCAAGTTATTATAAAACTCTTTAAATGGAGGTCTATTAGAAAGAATAACTTGGCAACGTAATCGCCTCTCGTAAAAAAAATAAAGCTTAGAAAATATTTGGAAGCAAGTGTAGGAAACTATAAAAATTATTTCAGTAAATAAGATGAATCTAAAACAGTGAAAGGAAATGAACAATACACATCAGAAAATAAGATTTTAAAGATAGGAAGTACACAGTTTTAACGATCATTCCCAAATATAATACGAAAAATGAACCGAAACGTCGTTACAGCAGGAAAGGATGAAACACGTCAGTTAAAACAGCTGGATTATAAGCAAGATTTTTAAAAATCTGTGCATTCTTTGAGAGAGGTTGAACTAGTTCAACGGTTGTTATGTTCAGCAATAAATATGGATCAACAACATTTAGAACATGAAGACATAACACGATTATTGTCAAAACTGAATGTCAGTAACATCATGTTGCATTATGAAATAGATGAGGAAAGTATAGAATATGAAAAAAATATATATTTGGAAAACAGCAATTTAATACCAAGACATGAAAAGAATTATATATCTAATAATAAGAAGAAAACGGATATTAAATTTTATAAAAATGAGATAAATAATTTTATCAAAAGATGATATAAATAAAAAAGATAATCTCGTTCATGGTGTCACGAATGCCGCCGGTCGGGACCACCGAAAGACATAACGTGACAATGATAAAAAAGTTTTTAAAAAAGTAAAAAAAAAAGTCCGGAGTGGCTCGTATTATCCCAGGTTCAAATAAAACGTGATATAGGATGGGGATTTCTCCAATATAAAATACCGTCAGGAAATACAACAAAAAGATGCGAAGAAACGACAAAAGACTTAAGGATTTAAATCTTATATTCATTTAATTAATGAAACTGTATACTAGAAAAAAACGGGAGTGTTTCTATAAAACAAAACGAAATAAAACATCAAAACAAAAGTATATTCTTAAGAAGAGGGGGGATTGTCTATCCTATCCCTATAGTAGCAGGATTCATTTCTACACCAAAAAAAAATATACACATATATAACAGCCCTAGGGGGCGAATGTCCGTGAAGAGATATTCAGGTTGTTACTTACAACTGGATGCATTGTTCGACTCAGAGTAGATATTTCCGGCATGTCGTCGTAGCCGTACCTCCTTGCACATGTAGTCTTGAAATACATTTTTTTCTCAGGAAAACAATTCCTGGCTGGTTACTTTTTCTTCGCTTAGTTCAGCGGGTCGTCTCGCCCGAGTCGAGGGCGGCTATAATTCCATCTTCAACAGGCTCTCTCGCCCGGGCCGAGGGCGGCTATAATTCCATTTTCAACAGGCTCTCTCGCCCGAGCCGAGGGCGGCTATAATTCCATTTTCAACAGGCTCTCTCGCCCGAGCCGAGGGCGGTTATAATTCCATTTTCAACAGGCTCCACTTCGATACTGTAGTCGCACATCTGTCGTCTCGCCCAAGCCAAGGGCGGATATAATTCCATCTTCAAATTCCATTTACAAAAGGCCCCTGCCTTTCCTCGCGACTTTCTTGTCGACGGTTGTTCATTTCTTCCCCGTTCAGCGCAGAGGTACTCGGAAGACTGACTATAGTTGTCCTCAAAATATGTCCGTCTTAACCCGGCAGCTAACGTACTCCCTTGCCGGCATCCTTCGTCCTCTGTCTCGCGTTAACTTCCTGTCGACTGTTCGGCTTCGCGTGCGGCTGAAGTTTTTTTTTTTGTCTTCACTCTCTCTTTTTATCTCCTTTTTTCTGACGTCATTCGAGTAGCATTATTATAATTTCTCGGTCGTGTATAAATGTGCAAAAATGAATCCTATATCTCTCCGTAAACCGGAGTCGTGAGTTCGAATCCCGATAGCTCTCCCTACATTTTGTAACAATGGATAATCAATAAAAAGTATCTAATATTTTAAAAATGTTATTAAAAGATTCATATTTTTTTTATTTTATAAACATTTTTGTTTTCTTATAAAAAAATAATAAAATATTTTATTATTTTATAAAAAGTTTATAAATTTATTTTAAAATTTTATAAAAAATGATATAAATAAAAGTATATAGTCTCGTTCATGGTAAATAAATTAAAAACAATCTAATATTGTTCAATGTGTTGGATGTTGTTATCATAATAGAATACTTGATGGGAGAGAAAAGTGGGGATTTTCGATATTTTGAATTTAACCATAAATTTGATACGTATTTTATTTTATGGTTTTATAACGAAAATGAAGAATTATGATATTTCTACCAAAATAGTAAATAATGTAGGGGATTCTTTTGATATATGAAACGATGTATATGAAATTGCTAACACTTATTCTAATACACACTACACAACCCTCAGTGATTTTTAGGGTTCAGTATAAAATCTTTTTACTTTTTATATTCATAAATGACTTCGCTAATGATATACATTTAGAAATTGAGCTATTTAATATTAATGATCAATTTTCGTTAAAACATTACCATGAGGAATAACACAGGTATATCTCAATAAGTTGTTATATTCGGAAGATACTTTAAAATTAATATTTAACATGGACTTATGTAAAATAAAACAGATGTAATCCAAGAATATTAAAGCTGAATATATATATATATCTGTGTGCGTGTGTGTATATAAAACAACAGGCAAAAGAAAAACACAAATAAAGAATTCTGTTGTTTTAAATAATATTTTAAAGATTTAATGTATTAATTAGATTCATGTTTTTAATTAAATATTTTCTGTAAATTTTACAAATTACACTTATTCGTAATTACACATCGGTTTATTTTATATTATATGACGTTTAAAAACTGTTTTCGTCATATTATACAAGCAAATATTATCAGTATAGATGCCTTGTAACGAATAGTATCTATAGATATATCATACATACACATTTTCCGTATGGTTTTATATTTGACATTAAAATATACACATACACGAGTTAGAATAATAATAAAATTAGTTTTAAAAATAAAACAAAAAATACAATAAATTTTCATGTTTTCTCTCGACATATCAATACATCCGAGACATATTTAGTCTACAGAGCCCTTTTGAGATTCATAAACAAGTACAGAGAGAGAGACAGATAGTTATATGAATATTATAGCATGTCACGTACTTATTGAATAGCCGTATATATTGCATAATTATTGTCCGATATGGAATTGAGTGCAACTCATTGAAATAACATTATGTTCAACATTAAGCAGTATTTTTCGAAAATAAGTAGTGTTCCCTTTACTATATGTTAATATTATTGATGTTACCCACCATATTGTCTTGGGAGGTAATGTAGACTCCCTTGTAAGGGATCTCTGCGCGATGAGTCTATAGTGAAGCAAGAGTTATGCCATACAAAAAACCTTAAACTGGACTGATATGGCTTGGGTTCTATGCAAGGAAAAGTCAAGGACGAGTGATAACAATGCTAGTATAAGCAGAGACTTTCTCTGCTTATACTAGCATTGTTGATGATATTTTAGAGTTTAGATCGAAAACTTCTCAAGTGTTCATGGGCTGTTGTAGCGAATAACATGGCACCCCGGAACGAACTCCTGGTAATTAAAATGTCCAGCATTATGGCAACCATGTGGCACTGGTGGGAAGGTTAACCACCTTTCAAGAATTTGTCTTGAGATTAAGGAGTCTCCCATGGACTCTCTTATCGCTTACATCATATTTAACCAAACGAGGACTACATATACGACCACAAGTAAAAATCAAGTAATGGAAATAAACGCGTATGTTTTCACATTCTAACCAAATTCGATTCCCAGACATGCTAAAGCAGATTTATGGTAACTGCAGAACCAAGCTGAAGATATTTCCTGATACTAGTGCAACTATAACTCTTGGTGGCCAGGGTATCTGTTGAACATCTGGATCACAATGAATAGCCTATAACATACAGAAAATCATTTGAGCTGTGGAATATTTATCGTATCTCAGAGATGGTTTCCTGTGAAATTCGTGGTTCAGGGAGAAACAACCAAACACGCCCTTACATACACAAGGTATTTTATTTCAGCACGCATTGATGACGAGATACTGTTCCCAAACTTTTAAAACCTGAGGCAACATTGTTACCCCATGCAAATATCACAATACGACACAGCGAGTGCGGGAATCAATTGTCAAGTCGCCCAAAAACTCCACCCTTTTATGCCAACAGAAAAAGACATAGGCAAACATAAAGATTGGCTCTTAGAGCATTTTTTTAAAAACAGCGTTAAAAACAATGGTCTATTCTATCTACGTTTTGCTCAGCGGCTTATATTCACGTTAAAAAGGGGGCAGTTTCTGCAGCCAGACACACACCAATTCCTGTTCCTTATTATTTTAAGAAGCAAGTAGGACATCTTAGGGACAGATACATCCACACAACGAATACCTTATGTCCACTCCAAGAATGAGAAATAGTCTCGATACAACGCCCAACTATCGTAGATAAGAAACAACAGGCAGAGTTGTAAAAACATCTCCCTAATTGGCCAGATTGATGGATGAAACACTTGCAATTCTAGTCCCTATTTCTAGTTCGTGGGATTTCCATATACCTAATCGACTAGCATTGCAAACCAGAGGAAGCGGAACGACATCGCATAGACATCACCCAGAACCGCTAAATCAATGCATGCAAAATCCTCTCAGACATTATCCAGGTTACTCTCTCACAATCAACCATGCCAGAAGGAAGATAGGTACTGGATGGAGATGTACAATCAAATTAACAGTTACCGGAAATAGGCAAATATTGCTTACTTACAGCAATAATTTCCTTACTAGATTATCCACTCGTGAACTGGCAGCCAACCATAACTAACTCAGATAATGTACTTGCCTATTTATAAACTAGTTTTCGAGCCTTTCTGCAGTTTAGTTCTCTGTGTATCAACTGATCAGAAAGGTGACCAGTGACTACTAAATTTAATACTATTATATTGAAGCAGTTGCAACGGTGTTTGCATCAATTTAAGAGCGAAGCCGTCAAAAAGATATTTGTGTTTACTGAGAAAGCGTACTCAAAGAAAAATGCTATAAACGTTTTAATCACTATTTAACTTTCTTATCTAGGACAACGAGGAGTAGCCCTGATATTATATAAATAAAAGTTGGAGTTATGTGTTTTATTTATATCTTATATTGGCAATTAAAGTATTTTTAATAATTTTAAATGTGTTTGCTTTACTTAAATTCTTAATTAACTATTTAAACAAATCGACTATTGAAACAAAAATCTAGCCATTCATCTTGTGTCGAGGTTTTATTCTATAAAAGAGTTATCTATTCATGTTACCTCTTTTGTCATCTATAATATACTATTCCCCTTTTGTATATTGTGTTGTTAAATTACCGCCTTGTCTTTTAAGTGACCCATTTAATTGGCTCAAACACTTCGAGTATTGGCGTCTAACTAGACACAACATTTGGCGGGAATAAAGATAAAAGGGTACTTCTAATCGTTGTCAAACATATTCACAGGGGCCTCTTTGTGACGTATTAAAGAATCTTAAGTAGTGACATAAGAACAATATCAGATGTTGTGGTATTTTAATTACGTCGCAATCAAACTGACCTCTTAAGATTGACCATTCATTTTAAAAATATATTTTTATCTGAAATTCCGAATAGCAATGAGATTTTCGATTTACATAAATAACAAAAAGTTAGCGGTAGGGATGTGTGGTATATGCCTACCCATTTTTTCATTTTATTTTCTATTAATTCATTCAGAGAAATATGTAATTTGATGCTATCAATTGACACTAATTGCAAGAAGTCTTTTCTGAATTTCATGAAATTTTAGAAGAGAAAATCAATTTACTCAATACATAATATAAGAACATAAATGGATTGCACACTTCAACAAAGAAAGATCATTTGTGTTATGTTGTCTTTCGAAAGAAGGATTACAATAAATAACACCACGTGAACAAATGTGTAGCATGTATTGACGATAATTGGCAAAACTATACTAATTACTTACCATGAAAGCTAATATTTCTATTTACTCGGCTTAGACTTTATATAATGAGAAATTGCGTTTAGGGAACACATATTTTCTAGTAGCATTAATAGACTGACTGAACTTATCGTCACGATAATGCCTTTGTTTTGGTCTTTTTCAGCAAGGGATGAACATTCTTCATTGTGCAGCACAAAACAATCACATAAATATATTGAATTTTATAGCTGAATCTCTTGATAACTTCGATGTCAACCAAATGGAACGCGTAAGTAAAAAAAGAACATTTCTATTTATAATCGATGTTAAATATAACATTTTATTATGGGATTCTATAAAACGTTCGATACTTCATCTAGTGAAATAACATACCAAAACAATGACTGTGGCTATATATTTCAATGGATTAACTCTGGTATACGAGGCTGATAGTTATATTAGAAATAATAAGCTTTATATCGCAATAATGTATTCAATCAAAATGTTTATATAAGTAGATATATTATCATATAAGATCAAATAGGATGCATTTACCCATATATCTAGCTTGGATGAAACTATCGATATTTCTTTAGATGTCGGTTTGTAAATATAATGCCACAAACATTACTTGTTCTATAACATTTACTTCAGTATTGTCCACATTTTAAAAACAACATAAATTATGATATTTAAAAAAGTACACTTACATAGCCAATTTATATATATATATATATATATATATATATATATATATATATATATATATATATATGCATATATATATGATTATTTCTATTGGTTCTATTTGTCAATCTCGAAGTATATTAGCTGCAAAAATTGGCTAGCGTTCTTTGATAGAAATACATATATCATCTCTCATTTTGACTGCTTATTGACCTGTTGATTCCCCCCTCCATCCAATATGCCTGTCTGGCGTAGAACCGGTGCTTAAGTGAAAACTTAATGGGCGAGCTGACCTATAATTAACCAAAATGAAATTTGATCGGCCTTCCCATTTAAGCACACTTTTTAGACCATCATATTCCCTCTTAACATCTGGCTTCGTTTTGGCGTTTTCCAATGCGAGACTCTGCATTTCTCACGCTTGATTTTAGAATTTATTTTCGTTCTGCTTTTGAAACGATATAGTAGCACGCGGTCAAACGTTGGTTTATTGAGGTAAGGCTATAATATTGTTCATGTAATTTTATAAATTCTCTACTTGGTACTGAGCACTTTTGAAAAACTTGTTTGGGGTTCACTTTTTTAACATATTCTAACTTGATCAATTAATATATATATATATATATATGTTTGTATATGAGGAGTAACAAACTCATTATAGCATGATGCTGCTCATATGCTGACTTATAATTCTCGCATTAAAGTTTATTGAAAACGTAAAGTATTGACGAATCTTATTTTTACATGAAAAGTATGAATTAAAATAACTGCATATTTTTTAAGTTATGAAATTTAGATACTACTACTATGTGATCATGCTTACATGTTATTTATGTTTATTCCTGCATTTCTATGAAGCTCTATAAGTGGGTCAGGCTTATGTTTTAAATAGCATTTGCCTTGTTAAACGAAAAAATTAAGAAAAAATCGTGCGATGAAGGTGAAGTTAAGCAAGAAATTTATTAGATGAGACATATCTAAAAAAGAAGCTTTCTTAATCGTTTAGTCAGTCCATTTGTCGGCCGGTCACATTGAATTTTCAAATATATTTTTTTTTCGTTAGTCTCTTCTTCCTCTTCTTCTTCTTCTTCTTCTTCTTCTTCTTCTTCTTCTTCTTCTTCTTCTTCTCATTATTATTATTTCGTACTCACCAGTAGTTTTCTAATTATGATTAATTATATCTATTACTCACTAGACATCCTCACTCCAGTTATTACCAAAAAACTCAAATCACATCAGATTTCCACTACTTTTCACTTCCTTTGATTTCCATGGTATATAACTTTGCGTTATCGCAACATTCGTTTACAATTAAGTTATCGGGTATAACACTGTTGACTTTCTCATTAATCTGACTTTCAATATGTCTCCTAAGGATTCCAGTATCAACCGTGCCGTTTCCCTTTCGCATTTTATTTTTAGATTGTTCGCATATACGAGGTCTGTCTAAAAAGTATCCGACCTTAGGCCCGAATAAATATTTCAAATACCTGACGGGGTTGGGACCCTAATCCCCTTCAAAGTAGCCCCCTTGTTCTTGCACACACTTAGCCCACCGATCCATCCACTGCCGGAAAACCTTCTGGAAGTCTTCTTTTGGAATGCTGTTCATCTCCGCCGTCTCGTTCCGCATTATTGCTTCTCTAGTTTCAAAACGGGAACCTTTCAGTGGCGTCTTCAATTTTCGAAACAACCAGATGGCATGGTGGTTACCATTGGTATAGCATGGTGCAAACATTATTACTTTGTTACAAACCCCTTTGTGCCATTTAGAACAAGCACAGCTTCTTGAGTGATGAAAATATAAAATCACGCATCATTCAGATATAAAAACCGAAGGAAAGATAAACAACAAATGCCAGGCTTAAATTGAGAGGATTATTTTTAGAATAAGTTAAAATGTAAACAGATAAAACTGAAGTAGGAAACAGCTGAGTCATGTGACGTCATTGACACTGTTATGGAACGTTGTTAGTTAGAAACCGATTAGCACCCGGGCGATTACATGGAATGAAATATGGTCCTAAATAAGAAATATAGAAACTGAAGTTATTTCTCCCTCTTTATTGCACCCTGTTATGAATAATAGATAATCAAAAAGACGTCAGCATCGTAATAGTGGTTGCTAATTTCTTTGCAATTAATAACAACTACGTGAGTTTGTCTAACTTAGAAGTTTACAGACAAAAACGATTTTGAAACCCACAGCATCAAGAAATAGTCACTGGGAAGCGATATCAACATCATCGTAGTATCATGGTTTCTCACAAGTTAGTATATGGCACTGCATAATAAAAACAAAACCACCGGCCTTTATCAGCAGGAAATGACTGTAAAGACTGCTGCAACAATATCTAATGGAAGTTAAAATAGAATGCAAAATGAATCTGAGGAGGTTTTTGTAGTGAAAAATAAAAGCATAAGACTTACTTGTAATACCAGACCAGGCCATGTGGTTTTATAGAAAGGAAGTACCAAATGATTATGTGACCTATTTTGCATTGCATGATGGGAGTCCCCATAAAGAGGACAGGAAATGAGAAAGCGCACTTCTTCTTTGGTTCATCCCGGATTGAGACCAGTGAAGGTGGAGGTCGGATTTGGTGCTGTCAGAAGAATGAAGTTTGAGTTCAAGTTGGTGTTTGCGGACTAGTGACTGTTTTGGGTCGGATTGGGTGCCCTCGGAAGAGAGACATTTTGGTGTTTTCGGACGACAGTTTTCAAAATTAATCAACATTTTTGTTACTTTTTACTTACACCAAAATTACTCTTTGTTATAAATTAACATTTGTTATATTTAGTAATTTTAGGTTATTTTGTTGTTTTATAAGTAGCGTGGAAGTAAACAGAATATGCATTCCGATGAACGTAAACAGAATATGCATTACCATGAACGTATACAGAATATGCATTACGATGAACGTAAACATAATATTCATTAAGATGAACGTAAACAGAATATGCATTAGGATGAACGTAAACATAATATTTATTAAGATGAACGCACACAGAATATGTATTACGATGAACGTTAACAGAACATGTATTCTGATGAAGGTAAATAGAATATGCATTAAGATGAACGTAAACTGAATATGTATTACGATGAACGTAAACTGAATATGTATTATGATGAGCGTAACCATAATATGTATTACGATGAACGTGAGTGACGAAATAAGTGATGAAATTGCTAGCAGTTTTAATTTTGCAACATTACTCAAGCATGAAATATAAGAGAACATTTTTTTCGAGATGTTGAGAAATCGTTGAAAATAAGATTAAGATATTTTATTCCATAACATTTGTATGTCTTACACAATTCTGAAATTTTCAAAAAATGTTTTCAAATTAAAATGATATCTATTCTGATTGAAATACTTCTTCTTTGTTTCAGAATGATCGAACATCCCTCCATTTAGCCACCGAAAATGGATGCCTCGAAGCGGCAGAGAAATTAATTTTAATGAAGTGTAATCTTCACCTGAAAGACAAGGTCAGCTTAATGTATTAGACACCCGTTATTTATTCTGAAATACTAATTTCTATTAACTGCATATTTTTCATACATAAAATTTCGAACACACACAAGCAAATAAAAAAGATATTTAACACATAAGCTTGAATGTATACATACATATTACCGACTGAGAGAGTTTACTGTGTTGTTCGTTTAAAAACTGAACTCTCAGGCAGGAGTTCTCATTGTAAAAGCAAATATTGTATTGTGGTAAGTGAAATTGCCGACTAACATTACCAATGATGCATATATATTCGTAAAATTTAATTGATATCTTCAATGGCTGGTAGTGTTACGTAAAAATAAAGATTTCACTTACTCGTGGCTCAGTGTTGATGACATAGCGATTAGAATCGTCAACTATCGAAACCCCAGCCCATTTGCTTACCTGACTTAAATCAGATACTTGTTTATTCACATTAAATATATGTTATAGTGTGAAGTAATATGTCCATGAATAACTATTTATATAAATAAATATGCCCATAATTATATATATATATATATATATATATATATGAATTATTTATACTCATGCTGAGTCAAGAACTGTTTGTTTCAGAATAAAATTCTGCTATATATTTCAATGACACAAAATACATATTTCCGTGATTGAGTTATGTTTTGAAAATCCATTTTAACCTTTTTAGTAAGCCGCAATTTGCAAGTAACTGGACACATATCTTATCTCTCATTTACGTATTTATGTATTTATATAAGCCGCTCCAATTGCAACGGCAAGGTTGTTTTAAAAAGTCGTCGTTTTTAAACAAAAGAAATAAAGAAGAAAAACAGAATTTATAATCATTATTTTTGCCGGTCACGTGATCGATCATTACAAATGAATTGTTTCAACGGCGAGTTTGTTTGAAAAACGTCGTCGTTTTTGCAATAAAAGGACACATGAATTCATATTTTTCTTGCCTGTTGTAACGTGATTGTAAATTACAGAGAAATTGTTTCAATGGCAAGTTTGTTTGGAAATGTCGTCGGTTAAAACAAAGGGAAGAATGAATCTATATTTATTTTTCTTGCCGATTGTCATGTCATCGTTTATTACAGAGAAATTGTTTCAACTGCGATTTGGTTTAGAAAGACACGTCGTTTTTAACCAAAAACAAATAAAGGAAAAATAAATTCATATTAATTTTGCTCGTCACTTGTCACGTGATCGCTATTTAAAGAGAAACTGTTTTGAAAGAAAAACGTCGTTTTTAAACAAAAACAATGAAAACGGTGAAAATGAATTCATATTCATTATTTGTGGTTGTCACGTGACCGCTTATTACAAACAAATTGTTTCAACAACATTTTTGTTTCGAAAAAGTCGTCGTTTTTTTTTTAAGTGAAAAAGAAACAAAAATAATTTAAAAAATAGTTCATATTCATTTATCTTGCCGGTCGTCATGTGATCGTTCAATACAGAGAATTTTTTTCTACGACATATTTGTTTGGAAAAAGTCGTTTTTTTTAAGTGAAAAAATGAATTCATATTTATTTTTTGGCAGGTTAAACGTAATTACTAATTACAGGGAAGTTGGAAAACCGGCAAGTTTGTTTGGGAAAAGTCGTCGTTTTTTAATAAAAGAGGAAAAATAACTTCATATTAAATTTTCTTCCCGGTTGTCTCGTGATTGTTAACTACAGAGAAATTGTTTCAACGGCTTGTTTTCGTGGAAAAAGTCGTTGTTTTTAAAGAAAAGCTAAACAAAATTCATATTCATTTTTCTGGCCGGTTTTCACGTGATCGTTCATTACATAGAAATTGTTTCAACGGCCGGCTTGTTTAGAAAAAAGTCGTCGTTTTAAAAAGAGAAGAAACATAGATTAACATTAATTTTTCTTGATGGTTGTAACGTGATCGTTCATTATAGAGAAATTGTTTCAACGACTAGTTTGTTTGTAAAACGTCGTTGTTTATACACAAAAGCAACAAATGATAGAAACAAATAAATTAATAATTTTCACGTAATGATTAATACCGCGACATTTTTTCAACTACAAGTTTGTTTGGGAAAGTCGTCGTCTTTAGGGAAAAGCTAAAAAATGAATTCATTTTCATTTTTCTTGCCGCTTGTCACGTGGACATTCATTACAGAAAAATTGTTTGAACGGCAAGTTTGTAAACAAAAATTCGCCGTTTTATTTCAAAAAAGGGAAAAATTAATTGTTTCAACAGCAAGTTTGTTAAGGAAAAGTCGTCGTTTTTAAAGAAAAAAGGAAAATTAAATTCGTATTTTTTTTCTTTCCGGTTGTCACGTGATTGTAATTACAGAGAAATTGTTTCAACGGTAAGTTTGTTTGGGAAAAGTCGTCGTTTTTTGTAAAAGTGAAAAAATGAAATCATATTCATTTTTCTTGCCGGTTGTCACGTAATCGTTAATTACAGTAAAAATTGCTTCAACCGCAAGTTTGTTTAGAAAAAAGTCGTCGTTTGTTAAAAACAAGGGGAAAATGAATTAATTTTCATAGTTTTGGCCGGTTGTCACGTGATCGCCCATTACAGAGAAATTGTTTCAACGGCAAGTTTGTTTGGAAAAGGTCGTCGTTTTTACACAAAAGAAAAATAAATTTATATTCATTTTTCTTGTCAGTTTTCACGTGCTCGTTCATTACAGAGAAATTGTTTCAACCGTAAAATTGTGTCGGAAAAGTCGTCGTTTTAAAAAAAATGAACAAATTATATTTTATTTCTTGCCGGTTTTCACGTGATCGTTTTTTAAACAGAAATTGTTTACATGACAAGTAAGTTTGAAATCAGTCGTCGCTTTTAAAAGAAAGTTAAAAAATGAATTTATATTCATTTTTCTTGCCATTTTTACGTGATCGTTCATTACAGAGAAATCGTATCAACTGCAAGTTTGTTTGGAAAAAGTCGTTGTATTTTTTAGAAAAACAGAGAAAAATTAATACATTTTCATTGTTTTTGTCGGTTGTCACATGATCGCCCATTACAAAGAAATTGTTTCAACGGCAAATTTATTTGGAGAAAGTCGTCGTTTTTACACAAAAGAAAAATCAAACAAATTAATTTTTCTTGCCAGTTGTCACGTTATGATTAATACACAGAAATAGTTTCAACGGCAAGTTTGAAAAAATCGTAGTTTTTTTTTTAGTGAAGACATGAAATCATATTCATTTTTCTTGCGGGTTGTCATGTGATCGTTAATTACAGATAAATTGTTTCAACCGCAAGTTTGTTTAGAAAAAGTCGTCAATTTTTAAAACAAAGAGGGAAAATAAATTCATATTCATTGTTCTTGCCGGTTGTCACGTGATTCATAATTACAGAAAAATTGTTTCAACGGCAAGTTTGTTTGGAAAAAGTCATTGTTTTTAAACAAAAGCAAAATAAAATAGAAAAAAAAGGTAATATTTATATTTCTTGCCGGTTGTCCCGTCATCGTTAATTACCAAGAAATCTTTTCAACAACAAGTTTGTTTGAAAAAGGTCGTCGTTTTTAAAGAAAAGCTAAAAAAATGAATTAATTTTTATATTTTGTTCTAGTTGTCACGTGGTCGTTCAATACAGAGAAATTGTTTCAACCGCAAGTTTGTTTGGAAAAGTCGTCGTTTTTTCAAAAAAAGCTAAAAAATGCATTAATTTTTATTTTTCTTATCAGTTGACACGTGGACGTTTATAGAGAAAAATTGTTTCAACGGCACGTTTGTAAATAAAAAATCGTTGTTTTTAAAAAAAAAGAGGAAAAATAAATTCATACTCATTTTTCTTTGCCGGTTCTCACGTGATTGTTAATTACACATAAATTGTTTCAATGGCAAGTTTGTTTGGTAAAAAGTCGTCGTTTTAAAGAAAAGGTGAAAAAATGAAATCATAATAATTTTTCTTGCCGGTTGTCACGTGATCGTTATATACAGAGAAATTTTTATATATATATATATATATATATATATATATATATATATATATATATATAGAGAGAGAGAGAGAGAGAGAGAGATAGAAGAAAAAAGAGTGATAAAAATGCGACGATTGTCCAAATTTATTTCAAATTTCAATTGTTCAATGTAAGGTGTATTCAGTAATAAACTAGTGTTTATTATTATTTCCTTAAGCCAAGGCTTTTCAAAGATCGAGATCTTATCATCAGAGGAGAAATACAGATAGATAAGTTGGCTTCCGAAAAAAACAAAGTTCAAATATTTGGTTCCATCTACTAAAAGTTTTACTTTGGTTTATATTTTATCCTACATATATATATATATATATATATATATATATTTATATATATATATATATATATATATATATATATATATATATATATTAATTGATATTGTCGGCTGTGGCACTGTTACTTATATTTCTATTTTACTTACGTCGTCATATTTTTAAGATTTTAAAAATTTATGAATATTATTAATACTAATCATTATTACACATATTATTATGTGTACTCACTAGGAGTTCTCATAAAAGTAATCATCAGTGATTGCTCACTGATAATCACCGGTGGTGCTTCCTGGAGTCTGAGTGACAACAATTCTCCCAGGTTTCAAGTACTCTTCGTCTCTCTCGATAACTATTTCAAACACTGATCACTGGTTCTCGCTGACAACGACCATTGGTCTTCTCTTAGATTTGGATGGCAATAAGCCTTCCCAATGTCCCAGTCTTCTCCGGACTCTTTCAGTGGAGGTCTGGTTAGTGCTCCCCCCTCGGTCTTTTTGTCCTCCTTGACCCATCACAACTATTTTGTGTGGCATCAGCCGAGGCTGGTTCCATCACTTTTGCGGGGGGGAGGGTGTAGTTTATCAAATTTCTTGCACTTTATGTTCCTTGCTTTCAGGTGGTTGTGTTTTTTCTGTTTTTTTGTTTTCTTCCTATTGCAACTTCCATGTAACTGGTTAGCATTCGTAGCTTATTGGTTGGTTTCCGCATTCAAAGATGTTCCTTAAGGTTTCAGCTGTTTTCATTATTTCCGTCCGTTGTGTGGTCTCATTATTGTCATTAAGATTATTACTATGATTATTATTATTAAATAATTATTTATTCGACTTTTATTATTATTATTATTATTATTATTATTATTATTATTATTATTATTATTATTATTATTATTATTTCATAGTAGTTTCAACTTTTAGAGTTTTTTAGGTTGATTTTTCTTTATTGAATATCAAGTCAATTCCCTTCACTTTAGGCATTAAAACTGTCCCTTACCACTTTCGCCGTTGCTAACAGGCAAGCCTTTTGCAGAATTGGAAAAGAAATTGTCTCGTCAATCTGTTGCAGTCATTTATGGTGGCTTTTTGTAAGGTTCCAAGCGTTCCAATTACAACGGAAATCACCTTGACTTCTTTACATTTCTATAGTCTAACTAATTCCTATTTTAGATCTTGGTATTTATTTGTTTGTTTCGTGTTCTTTCTTCTGCACTCTGGTATCGAAGGGGCAGGCTATATCAATGGTTTAGCAAGTTCTCTTGTTTAGAAAGATTAAGCCAGGTTTGGAATGATCAAGAACCTTATTAGTTTGTATACGCATGCCCCAAAGAAGTTTGACATTCCACCACTCATGGCTTATGCTCATACCACTTCTCATTGTGGTTCAATTCATAGAGTCTGCATATATTCTAGTCTAATACCTCATCGACTTTGTGGTGCCTCCATTTTTATATTTATGTTGTGCTAGCATGGGGCATTCAGATACAATATGCGCTAAAGTTACACAATTTGAACATCGGCGATTCTGCAGTTTTGTCAATGTAATGTCTCATGGACCTAATGCAAATGACTTGTTCCTAGACTGCCATTAAAGTGCTCTTGGCAGATCATTTGAGTTCATTCCTGACCAACCAATTCCAGCTGTCATTTTCTCTAAATG
>OY744529.1:922500-952500 GCA_963556195.1 Sepiola atlantica
TTCCCACGCAGTAACTCATACATTGAGTATACATTGTTTCTTACACTTATAAATAAGGCTAATATATATATATATATATATATATATTCAAATACTGCAGATTATTGTCAATTCTCTTGTCTCTCAGTTTTAAGCGTAATTTGATATTAAAAACCAAAAACTATAAAATGCATTTGTATTTATAAACAGTACAAACTGATATTGGCTTTATTTAGGCATTGCACATGATTATGCTTACCTTGGTGTTTGCTTGAATACATTTAATTAATTTCTGGATTCATTTTCTTATAGGACGGTGCGACATCACTTCACTTAGCAGCAAAAAAAGGAAATATTGAAATTCTCAAAATATTGCTTGCTTCCGGAATTGTTGCTGACGACCGAGACGTAGTGAGTTAAACTTTCTAAAATTTCATTTACGTTCTCAGTTCCTGTTTGATCAAGATTTCAAATTCCATCTCGAATTAACAATCATAATAATATCAGCATAATGTTTATGTTTATGTATATATGAGGTCATTGAAGTTTCTGACATTGTTACGTTTACGTAAATGATATTTATCTATCCAGGCTTCAATTAAAATGAGTCACTCTCTTCACTATTTAAAGAAGTATTTAGTAAAAAGAGAAAACTACTAACAAAAACAATAGTCATTATATGTTAGACTTAACTCTTAATTGTGTTCTTTGTATTAGACTACTGAGGATTGAACACCCAGAATCCTGCCAATTCGAACTGATTGTCACTTAGCACTTCATCCGTTGCGCCACGGGTCTACATTACTTAAGACTTCTACCCGGTCAGTACCGAGGGAACGGGAACCAGAAACACTCGTATATTAAATAAAGTGTTCAGTTCTGAATTCAGTTCAGATTCTTGAGTTCGCTAATACGCACCTGAAGTTATTCGGAGGTTACATCAGCTGAAACCTTGTGGGAATTATATCCAAAATGATAACTGTAATCCGAATAATAGAAATTATACAATTTCTCACTTTTTATCTAAAAAAATCCGAAACAGGAAATATTTTTTTAAATCTCTTGATATATCAACATCCGTTATTAGTTAATTAATTGTTACTAAAGTGGCTTCATGAAAAATGTTACTTACTGTTTACTAAAAATTATATAAACAAATGAATTATTTCTTTCGTCATTTCTCCCAACATTTAGCTAACAGATGAAATTCACTATGTAATACTTGTAAATTGTCTCAAAAGAATTTAAAGATTGTAATTTGTGATAACTCTTTCAATTCAATTTCATTTATTAGAAACATGTATAAACTATGAATCACTCGCTCCGAAAAATTAAATAAATTTGTATATTTTTAATTAATAAAAATATTGAGGCGCAGGATAACTCTCTGTAATATCTAGATTTTTGATAATTTGTTCAAATATTTATTTTGATTTTTAATCTACACGAGTATAAAATAAATTATAAAAATACTGGCCTTGTGCCTAACTCCTGGAGAGGAGTAAATCAATACATTGTTCGTAGTTACGATGTGAGTTTGTTGGAGCTCAGGTCAGAAATAATTGGATTTTTTATTCACTTTTTATTATTTATTTTCTATTTATACTATCATTACTTGAAAAAAAATATGTTTAATATGCGATGTTTATAAAAGATGTGTCCGGGGAACGATTGTAATGTTAGATGCGAGTTATTTACCTTTCTTTTAGTTGTCGTTCACTTATTTAATTGTTTTTAGCTACCTCTATTTACTTTTCTTCTCTGGCGGGAATAACTAGATGCATACTATATCTTCAATATTAAAGTATTCTATCAGCTTCGTTACTAATAGCATATGTATTTCGATTAATTAATTTGCATACATTTTTTATTAATTTTTATATTATAAGATACTTTTCTATTTACTTATTTCTCCCTGTATTTTTCATCGTTGTATTCCTTTAAATGTGCGATATTTATAAAGGATAACAAAGGAACACGACTGTAATGATAGAGATACAAGTTATCTCCTTGATATTTGTTCGCATTCACTTCTCTCTTTGTTATTAGCTGTATGTATTGTAACTCCACTGATGAATCAGAATTTTAACCCAACATCCAATGCTAAAGATGCATATTGCTTGTTGCGTTTATTAAAGTGTAAAGTAGATAAAACTAGCGTCAAATTTGATTTACTTGTTTGATTTGCCTTATTTCTGTTTTCTGGTAAATACTTTTCAGTTGATTTCGTTTCTAGGATGGAAGGACTGCTTTGCATATTGCTAGCGAAAATGGCTTTACTGAAGTGTGTGATCTGCTTCTGGAATATGGAGCCAGTTCCAATGCAGAAACATTGGTAAGTAGTTACATGAATCGTTTTCATCTGCGAGAAATTATATCATATTTCAAACTTGTCTAACAAAATCTTTCGGTAAAATGAAAATATAATTATTTTGTTTGTTGCAAAACGACCAATAGTCTCATAAATATGAGACAATATTTTAAATGATGACATTGTAAATATTCTCAGCTTTAATGTAAAACACATAAAATTACTTGGAAGACCACAAGATTCTAATTATAGTTTTATTTATAAACTTACAACATTTATTCAGTGTAATGGAAGATTTTTTGCGAAGAGCTTTCAGATTTCCCACTCAAATGTGTTTAAATGAGACCGTGTACTTTTCAATACGTCGTCGCATGTACATAATATTTAATGTTCTATCTCGCAAATTAAGTGTATTTTATGATTTACATATGAGGAAATTTCGTGAGTATTTTCAGTCTCTGATATTGGTATACAATGAGTGACGTATTTGGTGCTCAGCTTATGAATTCATAAATGACAAGAGTTAAGGATATACTAAAAGCAAATAAATCAACCAATACTGCATGGTGGAATGATGGCAAGAGGTTGGATTCTCTCAATATAATATTTCGAAGATTAGAAAAACTTATTTAATACTTTCAAAATGTGGTTCAATAGATCCAAGTGAGCACAGATATGGATAAACGTCAGCTGAACAAAATACTTATTTTCACTCAATTTGGCAATTTTGATGACATTTTAAAAGCCTTGAATTATGCTAGTATAGTAACTGTCTCCGCTCAACACAAATTCATATACTCTATCTGTTCAGATATGGCAGTAGAATAGCGATTTCTTAGCTTCAATTAACTTTGAACTAGAAACAAAAGCGTGTAATATAAGTTAGAAATTATACAAATTGGTCTGTCCTCATTATATTTGACAGATGCTTTATCCCTACGCAAATATGTTTAAATTTCTGCATTCTACAATTAAATATGTATCTGCTTTTATATTTCAAAATGAATTATGACAAAAGTTTATGATAAAATATTTATTAAATAACTAGCTGACTCGTTCACGGAAAAGTCAAATAACTTAAGAAATTCCTTGCAAAATCTTTAACTATTGCATTATTTGGTGTTTATGATTGACACGCAGGAAAACAGACCTCACACTGTTAATGTAAATCAGAAGCTGAAACAATTAATGCAGTACGTGGAGTTATAAAATTCTTGCCATGGTTAGTTGTTGCAATCTTGTCGTTGATAGTAATACTTCTAGACTGCGGCAATAATTATTTTAGTTCGAATCCGGAGTGTCCCTATTTGGAGAGATGGGGTTTTCTCTCTATTAAAAAAACCTTTTTGTCTAACTGTACCCTCGTGTGGAAGCAAATAACGTATTATATAATATAGCAGGACCCGTGCTCCGCCGTCGCGCGGGATATATATATATATATATATATATATATATATATATATATATATATATATATATATATATATATATATATAAGTATTAGAGTATTAATTGGTAAAAAATAAGTTGAAAATACCTTGCTGATTAAAATAGACTTCATGAATGTTTTGAATAAAATAAACTAGATTTTTCTTGGTTTTGTGTGCCTGTCCTCCTACTATTGTAAATATGTGGTTATTTGTAAAAATAATTAAATGTGATCCAAAACTATGCGTGGATATTCTAAGTACAGTGAAGGAAAAATCCTTCTTGACTGATACAATTTGTATCCCAATTCGGAGTGACTTTTTTGGTTGTAGAATCAATTTTCCAACAATAACAAGCGATGGTGGTTTATAATGTGTTGAACATCCATCCCCTGAGGAACAAAATAAAAATTGCTGCAGTCTAAAAAAGGATTTCTTCTTCACTGACACATGAAAGAAAAGAATAAGTTTAGTACTTCACTGACCGAGAAGAGAAGGCATTAAGTAACAGATACTACACTGTAAAGTTAACTGTAGTAAGAACCAGAAAACTCAATAAGTAAAAATAAACCGAATTAAAATAACCGTTTTGTTTATTGTAGTAAGTAAATAAAGAAATGGAGAGTAAGTCTTTTGGAGGCTGGCCTCTAATGCATGGAAGTGAGGTAAAAGTAAAAATTGCCGCGTCTAGAACGATTTCGTTTTCACTATGAGAACATTTTTTTATTGTAATAAGTAAATAAATAAAAAGATAGAGAGTGGATGGTTATAACAGGTAAAAGTTAAAAATAAAAGAACAAGTAGAACAGATTAAAAAATACTGAAATAAAAATCACCCAAAGTATGGAATTTTTCTGAAAAGTATAAAAGAAAATAATCATATAATATAAAAACAACAACAACAACAACAACAATAATAATACTAATAATAATAATAATGATAATAATAATAATAATATATTCTGAGGTTTTGCGATAGTTTGAATCATGTTCGATAAGTAGGGAAGGTAAAAAACAAACAATTTATCTGTTTTTGTGTGTTTTTCCTTATTGACCAGCGTCGTGAAAAGAAGCTGTTATGGATCTCCATAAGATTTCTATGAGCAATTGGGTGAGTTTTAAGCGTGATCCTCTGTTCTGTTTACGCTGTTTTAAAATCATTTATAAGTCTTAAACGTATTATGGATGAAATTGCTGAAAGTATTTAAGGCATAATAGTATAAATTATAGAAAGGTTGATACGTGTAACAATCGAAGATTCGCAACTGAAATATATTTTCTGGAGGAGATTGATAAGTACGTCACACCATTGTAATCCGATCTTCTCTGATTTTGAAGAAATATCAGGAAGGGGTTATTAATTGATGTAGAAATCTTGTATTGTTGTTTTTGTTTTTTCCCATAACGCCCGGAACATCTCGGGGAGTCAGGCAAATACTCTATCTGTCCTAACTTTTCTGTGAGCATGATATAATCTGGTAGTGCACCTATCCCCTCCAGGCCACATACAGCACCTGGTGTTTCACAAATGGTCACCCATTTAGTACTGACCAGGCTCAACGTTGCTTAACTTCGGTGATCTAACAGGAACCGGCGTGTCAACGTGATTAGTAGAAGAATGAAACGAAATATTTACGGTTATAATTCTATACAATATCCGATGTAATTTAGTTACCGGCGTTAAGTGGGAGAATAGTACATACAGATTAGAGGGAAAGGTTGTTGCTACCATCTGTATGGCGTATATTTTTGAGAGTCTGCAATGGTGATTAAAAAGTGGTAATTTTTGGTAGTCATAAATTTTTTGAAACCCGCTCAAGGTAATGAGGTGAATAGAGTGGTGAGTTTAGTTACCTATGATGCTGGTGGTTATTTTGTTAATCTGAAAACAACAATTATTTTAGGATGCAAATGGTGACATCAGTTTTGATTATAATTTTAACATAAAATGGTCCACTAATTCCCGGTCATTCTAACATTTTAGGTGAGTTAACCAATTTTCTTTTACGATGAGAGATAAACTCTATGCATTGTTTTTTCTTCTTTTTAAAGGTTTTACGACTTTGTCGGTCGGACTTAAGGTCAGTGCTAAACACATTTAGTTAATGTCCTAAAAAGTTTGAATGGCCCGGAAAGACAGGATTATTTAATGTTATAATTATATGCAATACTGATCTCCCAATCTGCATTCAAAAATAATTGTTTTTTTTTTCGCGAAAGATAAGTAATTCAACACACAATTAAAAAACATGTACTTTTCGTTTTACCATCCGGACTTTGGAATTAATTAAATACATTTTCAATTAATAAGGAAATTTGAAAACTCATGACTGCTAAACTATTGCTCAAATCGCTATTTTTACTTTATCTAGTTTTAATGGCACCAGTAAAAATGGCACAACTTCATAAATAAGACAAAATGGTACAAGAGAAAAAATAGAGATGAAAATCTTACAATGAGTTTATCAAAATCTTGGATACAATACATAAAGGGAAATCATAAAAGTACTTCCCCTCCAAAAAAATGAGATTCTACATACTTGCCCAGCAACAACCTCACACATACACCCGGGATTCTACATGTTTAGATGATGACGTGTAAACGCACTGAAAAAAACAAACAATTATTATTTTAATTCAGAGTAGAGGATTAGTGCGTATTTTTTATGATGCATTCTTTAAAAGAATGCAGTATTTACAAAGTACAAGAAAATGTTTTAAAATGAAGTAAACTATTTTTGTCAAAAGAAAATTACAGACAAAGAGTTATCGATAATTGTAAAAAAATTAAATACAAAAATATTGTTTTTTAATTCATGAAAATAAATTTATTTTTTTACGTTGGTGGGCTTTTGTCCGTATTTGACTTATTTTGGTGAGCTTTTGTCCGATGGTCTTATGTCCGGTGTGCTTTTGTCCAGTGGGTTTTTGTCTTACCATCTAAAATCAGTACCGACATTACATTAGACAACTTTTTTTTTACCTGGCGTAAGGTAAACACCCTACCTCTTGTGTTAAGAACGGGTTTAATCGTTTTGGTGCTCATAGGAAATTCTTACTCCGTCTTGGCCACCATATCTGAAATCGGAAATTTCGATCGGTGTTACCCTCTCCCTCCAAAAAAATCATATATTTCAACTGTGCTTTTCGCACGTTTTGGGGCGTAATACTACTTGAATTTAACTCAAAATGATTGCTCGGTTAATATTATTTAACAAAAACAACAACATAATACCTTTGCTAATGCTTATACACGTAATGTATTGCATTCTGTGGTATAGCACCGTTAGTAAGATAACCGAAGTGGGTTCTCATTTTACGATAAATTTATAAAGGAAAATGATCTGACTCTAAAATCTTTAATATTTAAAAAAAACTTTCTTACAATCTCAGATCAGTAGCTCAAATCTAAGAAGAGAGACTGGATACCTCAAAGTTCCGGTTTCGATTCCCAGTCTCGGCGCAAATTTATTAATTGCTTATTTATATATTATTTAGTGGTAAAGATATACTCTAATGTATTTCTTACGTTTACAAACATACTCAGCGGCGGACAGACATAAATTGTTATATATGTTATTTAATCTAAAAATTAATTAGTTGTTTCAATTTACAAATTTACAAAAATTCTCGCTCTGTTGAAAATTAATTAATTAGGAGTACACCCATCTCACGTTTACAAAAATTGTTTTTGGGGGGGAGGGGGGGGGGGCGGGGATTTTTACCGAAAAAAAAACAAAAATAAAAAAATGGGGGGGGGGGTGAAAAAATAGAGCGCGAACGCAGAACCCGAACTGTAAAGAAGAACCAGTTTTAATACGATCATTCATTGCTAACTGGAAAAAGTTTAAAAAAATTTTTTCTATAAGTAGTTAAATCAGAAACGTCTTTTCAATTTGCCTTCGTGGTCCGGTGGTAGAGTGTCGGACAAATTCGTCCCAATTCCTCTTTGACGTTACGGTTGCGAGCTCGAATCACGGAGTCGAAGTGGACTAGTCAAAATAGCCTCCATACGGTCGTTTATCTTTGCTAGGCTGCCGCGTCAGAAATGAACAATAATAAACCGATGGAGCCCCAGTCATAATTCTTGGATGGTGAGAAATTGATTTTCTATGTGAAACAATAATATTTTTAGTTAAAAGAAAGAAAAAAATTTCCGCCTTCCCCGCTCCCCCAAATTTTTTTCACCCTCCCTCATAAATAGAAATATTTTTAGTTAAAAAAAATGTGGTACCCTTAAATTCCCCCAACATACATAGAAATTCTTTAGATAAATTTTTTTTTTTATTGGGTAAGGAGTTAAATCAACATCAATTTTTTTTTTAAACAAAAAGTATTCGGAGAACTTTTTTTTCTTTTTTCTTTTAACTAAAAATGTCTCACCACCCAAGAACGCTGCAGCATAGCAAAAATAGACGATCGTTCGGGAGTCTATTTTCGCTAGTCCACTTATAATATAACGACCACCTTCTCGGTCTGTCATTCTGTCAGTATGTCTGTCTGTCCATCCTGGAGAATTTTTGTAAACGTAATTTCAAAGTCAGAAATAACAATAAATAATTTCGGCGCAACATCGACGCTAGCTGCCGGACGCCCTACCGTCAGAGCTATAGGGCAAGTGATGAAATCTTATCGAATTTTAAATACATAAAGACATCGTTTTTTTCACGTCTTCCAGTTACAAATGAATGATCGTATAACTGTTCTTCAAACTATATGTTTACTTATCTTTTGAGGCGTGCAGAGTTATACGTAAGGCGGTTTCGTTCAACAAACTCCATTGAAAGAGCTATATGTCTAGGGTTTGATTTCGTAGCACAAAGCATCATGGAAATCTTGAAAGTAATTTCTACTTTTGTTTCGTAATTGCAATATTCACGCTTAAATGTGGCAAATATTTCGATTTTGTTTATTTTATTGTAATTACTCATCTGTGTCGGCTGCTACCTTTCATTTTAAATCTGAGTATCCCTCCAACTACTCGAAAGCTAAGATGGCATTCTAGTTTCTCCGAACAATAGTGAGAAAAAATATGTTGGCGCTTATTCGCACTCTCTATCTTCTTTGAAAAATCCAATTGTTACTAAACTGAGAAATGTGTGAATTGTGTATCGTCTGGTGAGATAACGAAGATATATCACAGGCATAGACTTTTACTGTTTGAGAACCACTTATTTATGAGTATTTTCTTACTGTTAATACCAAATATATTGTCTCTCCAATCGTATATTTTCGAACAAAAACGCACATAAAATAAGTTAACCTGTGTCAATAATGATGTATACTTTTAAACCAGATTTAAATCAGCTTTGATTAATAGAAAAAGGCTGTGGTCTATAATTTAAAAAATTGACTCAAAAGCATTAGAAATATGCGATTTGCTTTTTGAATTGTGTCGTTTATTAATTTTCCTAAATTACAATTATGCATTCCTTTTATTTTCCATCTGCTTAAAAAAATAATACTAATCAAATATAAAATTATATATAAAAGAATAAAAAGAGTATTACATTTTAAAAATACTGAACTATTTTACGATAAAAGGCTAGCTTCTTAAACTGTAATTTTAAAGTTTACCGAAAGAAAAGTAAATTATAAAATTAATGTTATTTATTTTATTATAAGTTTATTAACAGTTTTCTTTCAAATGTTTCCACACAGTTATGTTGGGAATAAAAACAAAACATTACGGATGTAAAGTGTTCTATTAAAAAAATTAGAAAAATTATATTATTTTAATACTATATAAGTTAAGAAAAATAAGTATACAAATTCATCATCCATTTACTGTGTGAATACATATTTTGCTGATGTATGTCTTAAAATAAGATTACATTGTATATAATATAAAACATTATTTTTATTGATCAACATTTTTAAATGTATCTTTATTATGGTTAACTTAAAATGTTGATTTTTGTTACTTTAATATTTTAGAAAGAAATGACGCCACTCCATTTATCTGCTAACCATGGACACGTCGAAGTTGTCAGTAAACTTCTTCATTATGGTTGCGGTGTTAACGCACAGAACTTCGTAAGTAAACTGCACATAATTAATTTGATTTTCTACTTTGCATTTAGTTTTCTATTTTTCTTCGTTAGTTCAGCTCTTAGGTCTGTGCTTCTTTTTTAACAGTAAATATGCATTCTTTTTTTCATAAATGAACATGGAAACATGTCCAAGTAAGAATATATATATATATATATATATATATATATATATATATATATATATATATATATATATATATATATATATATATATATATATATAATCATATATATGATAAGCGACCACTATGTGAGAACGACATTTTAAAAGTACAAATGTTCAACTTGTAAATATTTTAATATATATATATATATATATATATATATATTTATATATATATATATATATATATATATATAAGTTTTGTTGTACTGAAAAAGATTAAGAAAGTCCGAAAAAACAAATATTTATTGTGTTGACAAGATTACAAATGTATGACGTTTACATTTATGTTTATTGAAGATTAAAATATTTTCAAAGAAAACATAGCAACACTTTCTTATTCTTTTGCACAGTTTAATCATACGTTTTCACAAAAATAAAAAAGTTGCAAACTTCTTGAATAGCTTAAACATCGAATTAAAAGGCCATAAAAGTTAACTAATAAAAGTAAAAGCTACATTTCTACAATATTAATTTTTTTTAGGATCTTATTAAAACTTCATTGCGTCTTCGTAAAATCAATTATCGTCTTAATGGACCTATACAAATAATTACAATAATGAAAAGATCTAAGACTTCATCGGATACAATAGTCATCGGATAAACTGAAAAATTATCATGACTGTAGGTAAACTGCCACATTAGTTGCGCGAAAATGTTACATGCATATTACTTCATCGGATAAATTATTGCAGAAGGCTAGATTAGTATTTGTCAATATTTCGTATCATTTTACTTCACTAACATTAAAATGTGTTATTTAGCATTAGACAATGAAAACTATGTTGTTCATTTGCTGTGATCACCTCTTCATTCATATGCAAAACAATGTCACCTTAAAACAGTTTACGTTCAGTTTAATGAATGTCTAATCTGAAATTTATATATTGTTTCTTCAGTAGAAAATAGTGGAAAGCTCATTTGCTATGTAAAGTTTAATGTGACAAACGATTAAATTCGCCGACATTCAGTCAAGTAGTGCATACGTTGTATAAAATGTATTTATTGTTTTTATTATATTTCTTTATTTTTATGTAAATCAGCATTAAGATGTTTTGTAATATTTGTAAATGAAATTATTTAACAATATATAGTAAGAATATCTTCATGACTATTTTTATTTCCGACGTATTTGTTCTGTCCAACCCGTTTGCCTCACCTCAAAGTTAAATCAAACATCATTTATGACCCTGCCTTATGTATGTATGTTCAAAATCTCATAAACAATTTGCACAAAAGTGTTGTAGCCCATGTAAACATATATATGATTGCAAACGTTCTGATGCCTAAGTCTCCTTAAAAATAAATTAAACATATATAACTATAATTTCTATAATGTTGTTTACTTACGTTTTAAATTTCGTTAAACTCACTTCAAGTGTTTTCAAATCTATGTGTAAAGGTCTTCGATCCATATTCTAATTTTAATAACACTCTGACTATTACCTTTTTAATAACACTATGACTATTACCTTTTTAATAACACTTTGAATAGCACCTTTTTAATAACACTATGAATATCGCCTTTTTAATAACACTATGACTATCACCATTTTAATAGCACTATGACTATTACATCTTTAATAACACTATAACTATTACCTTTTTAATAACACTATGCCTATTACCTTTTTAGTAACACTATGACTATCACCTTTTTAATAGCACTATGACTATAACCTTTTTAATAACACTATGACTATAACCTTTTTAATAACACTATGACTATAACCTTTTTTAATAACACTATGACTATTACCTTTTTAATAACACTATGACTATCACACTTTTAATAACACTATGACTATCACACTTTTAATAACACTATGACTATTACATCTTTAATAACACTATGCCTATTACCTTTTTAATAACACTATGACTATTACCTTCTTAATAACACTATGACTATTACCTTTTTAATAACACTATGACTATTACCTTTTTAATAACACTATGAGTATTACCTTTTTAATCCATTAGTTCATTTATTTTCAGAAAGCATTTTGCTTTCTTGAAAAATCACACATACCTCATTGCACTCCTTTGAAAGTTTTATAAGTTACACATTTTATAATTTCCTCGAAGGATTTACTACATGATTTGATTAATTTTAAAGGGGTACTTCAGAGGGGATGAATTGCTTATCGTCTAAACCTCTTATTTTCTTGCGGAAATGCTGACGGCATTATAATTTTGTTCGCCGACCAAGTGCTAATTTGTATCAAAATAAGTTCGAAACACTCTCTATTTTCTATTCTCCCCCTCGCTCTCATTCATACCCCGTACTGCAATGATTTATATCACAGAAAGAAAGAAAAGCAACCACCTGACACAATTAATCTAAAGCAAATATTTTCAATAAAAAAAGTTTGTTACAAAAGATAATCACAAAATACAAAACAATTACTACACTCATGATATGTTGTAATCTTTTGATATTTAGTAATATTTTTGTCTCGAAAATAAATAGTTCAGCTTTTACCTAAATCAGAGATATTTAAATTGCGTTTTTCTCTAAGGCTATATATTTTAATCACAAAAATATACAATATATACTATATATTTTAATCACATAAAATCTCCTATATATCTTATATATTTTGATCACAACGCATCCTATATATCCTATGTATTTTAATTATGAAAAATATCCTATATATCCTATATAGTTTAATCACAGAAAAATATGCTATATATTTTGATCACAAAAATATTGAATATATACTATATATTTTATCCACCAAAAATATCATATATATCCTATATATTGTAATCACAAAAGATATCCTATACATCCTATATATTTTAATCACAAAAAATATCCTATACATTCTATATATTTTAATCACAAAAAACGTGCTTTCTTAGATTAAGACCCACGCAAAAATCGACTTGGCGTCGGTACATTCTGGATGTTTACGTAAACCACCGGAAAGTATCGACGTCAAGTCGGTTGACCTACTTGTGTTAAAAAAAAACTAGGCTGGATTTACAAGAGGGGAAAAACACTAACAATATATAAAGCAAAAAAATAAGTGCATTTAGTCAAATTCTATAAAAGCAATATTCATTTTGGTGCTTCATTGTGAAAATGACGTAAAAATAGCAAAATAAATTTATCAACTTTATGTACATATGTGTTATCTGAAATGTACACTAAAATTTATGCAAATCAATCTAGTATTTCTAAAATAAAAAAAATGAAAAACGATTTGATCTATATGTCGCCAATAGTCTTATATGATGTTTTTCCGAAAGTTATCTCTCTTGCCTAATCAGTAAGCTGAAATGTCTACCGATACGTAAGATCGTTTTTCTTTTCTTTCTCTTATAATGTAATAAATACTGGACCAATTTGTGTATTTTTTTCGGAACAATCTTATTTCAAGCTAACAGATGTGTACAAACTAATTATATTTTTATTTTGTTTTGACTCTTAGGGGTGTTTTTTGTATTAGAGTTCTTGTTTTATTCGCCTAAACATTTTTCTTTTCTTTTGCGATCAGTTTTACGTCCTGACGAAAGCAAATCTCTCCTTCGGGTTACGCAACAGACTGATAGCTTGGAAAAATAAGCTGCAGTAGTTTCGCGTTTAAATCGGTGTAAATGTTAACATGTCGGCCGTTTATTTTCTAACAATTCTATTTGCTTACTACTTCGGTATTTTCCAGAAGTTTATTTAAACATCTGGAATATAGCAAATCCAAGTCATTTAAAAAAATAAAAAAATATCCTATATATCGTATATATTTAAATCAAGCAAATATTTATATATAGTATATATATATAGTATATATTTTAATATAAAAAATATCCTATATATCGTATATATTTTAATTACCAAAATATGATATGTATCCTATGTATTTAAAGAAAATATATCCGATAAATCTTATATATGTTAATAACGAAAAATTTCTTATATATGCTAAAAATTTTAATCACAAACATTTCCTAAATATCCTATATAATTTAATCAAAATATATCCTATGTATTTCAATACAAAAAATATTCTATACATCCTATATATTTTAATCACAGGAAATATCTTATATATTTAAACCACAACATTATCCCATGTATTCTATATATTTTAATCACAAAGGTCTCTTATATACCCTATATATTTTTATCACAAAAGTTATTTTATATACCCTGTATTTTGGAATCATTACAAATATCTTATATATCTTACATATTTTCATAATAAATATCCTATATATCCTTTAATCACAAATTATATCTTACATATCCTATATATTGCCATCACAAACATTTCATATATATCACAAAAATCACAACAAATATTATATATACAATATATATTTTAATCAAATAAATTTCTTATCTATCCTATATATATATCTATTTCACAAAATGTATACGATATTTACTATATATTTTAATAACAAAAAAAATCATATATTTCCTATATATTGTAATTACAAAAAATATTCTATATAGCTTTGAATCACAAAAATATCGTATATATCCTATATATATATATATATATATATATATATATGATCACAAAGATATCCTATATATATTGTATATTTAATCATTCAAAATATCCTGTATATCTTATATATTTTTCTCACAAAATATCCTATACATCTAATATATGTAATAGCTATAAACTATCCTATATATCTCATATATTTAAATCACAAAAACTATTTTATATATTTTAAATATTTTAATTCCCAATAATATCTCATATATACTATATATTTGCATCACAAAAGGGCTACTATATATTCTATATATTTAAATCACAATAAATATCCTATATATCCCATATATGTTAATCACCAAAACATTCTATACATCCTATATATTTTAATCACATTAACTATTCTATATATCCTATATATTTTAATTGAGAATACCCTATATGTCCTATTGATTTTAATCACGGAAATACTTTTTAGACTTCATATTTTTATCATAAAAGATATCAGTTATAGCGTATTTACTTTTATCACCAAATATATCTTATATATGCTATATGTTTTAATCACAATAAATATTTTATTAATCTACTATATTTTAATTAAAAAATATAGTATAAATTCTATATATTTTAACTACACAACATATCCTATATATCATAAATATTTTAATCAGAAAAAATATTTAATATATTTACTTCATATGAAATATTTTCTATATCTTATATATTTTAATCACAAAAAAATATTCTATATATTCAAATCACGCCAAATATTCTATGCATCCTATATTTTTCAATCACAAAAATACCATGTATGTTCTATATATTTTAATTAATAAAAATAATCATATATATCCTCTATATTTTAATCACAAAAAATATCCCGGGCTTTCTTAGATTAGTACCCACGCTAAACTCAACTTGGCGTCGATACATTCTAGAGGTTTACATAAACCGCCGGAAAGTACTGATGACAAGTCGGTTTACCTACCTGCGTTCAAAAAATAAGAAAACGAGGCTAGATTTACAAGTTAAAAAAAACAAACATTAACAATATCTAAATGAAAAACAAATGACCTTAGTCAAATTTTATTAAAGCAATATTAATTTTGGTGCTTTTGTAGATTTCCAATGACATGTTTTTCCTCTCTCTAGAAATAGCTGAAGAAATGTATAAACTTAGTTATGTACTTACGGTGTAGCTGAAAAGAAGACTGTTAACCAAAAATTACGCAAATTAATCCATATTTTTTTAATAAAAAACTATTTGATCTATATGCCTTCGTTTTTCTTATATTTTGAGTTGTTCCGAAAGTTATCGCTTTTGCCTAATCAGTAAACTGAAATGTCTACCGATATGTAAGATCATTTTTTTCTCTTATAATATTATAAGTACATATTTTAATGTAGGAAATATACTATACATTTAAAATAACCAAAAACATCATATATCTTAAACACAGAAAATATCCTAATTATCCCCTACATTTAAACCACCAAAATATCTAAGATATCCTCTATATTTTAATCATTTGCTAATTAATATCCTATATATCTCATATATTTCAACCACATTAGATATTCTATATATTCTATGTATTTTAATTAAAAAACATTCATATATCCCATATAGTTTAAGCACTAACAATATCCTGTATATCCTATTTATTTTAATCAAAAATATGTATTTATACTTTATATATTTTAATCACACTTTTGTGATTAAAATATATGAAGTATAAAATACATATTAATGATATTCTCTATATTTTAATCAAAAAAGTATCTTATAAATCCTATATATTTTAATCACTAAAAATTATTTCATATATCCTATCAATTTTAATCACAATAATGTACACTATCTATATTTTAATTACAAAAATTACCATATATATTTGATATATTTGACCTACAAAACATATCCTATATAGTATATATTTTAATCACAAAAATATCAAATATTTCTTATATATTTTAATCACAAAATATGTGGTGTATATCCTCTATCTTTTAATGACAAAAACTATCCCATGCATCTTATATATTTTAATCACAAAAATATAACATAAATACTATATATTTAAATCACAAAAATATCATATATATTTTTATCACAAAAACTATCCCATGCATCTTATATATTCTAATCACAAAATATATCATATACATGATAATTACTTAAATATCGTTTATATACTATATATTTTAAATAACCAAAAATATCCTATGTATCCTAAATATTTCAATCAAATAAAATATCCCATATATCCTATATAATTTAATCACCGAAAATATCTTATATATCCTATCTATTTTCATCACGAAAATATCTTATTTTCGCGTTTCAATCAGTTTGAATATTGACAGGTTGTCTACTTATTTTCTCGCAATTTGGTTTACTACCCGCTTCGGTACCTTTCAGCTGTTTACGTAAACATCGGAAACGTATTGAGCCCAAGTCGATTTTAGCGTTGCTCCTAATTTGAGAAATTATTAAATATCCTCTATATCGTATATATTTTATCACCAAAAAATCATATACAATATATATATATATATATATATATATATATATATATATATATATATATATATATATATATATATTAATCACAAAAGATGTCCTATATATTTTAATCACTTAAATATCCTGTATATCCTATATATTATATTCATAAAAATATACCATACATCCTATATATTTTAATCACAAAAAAGATCCTAAAAATTCTATATATTTAATCACAACAAATATCTTATATTCTATATATTTGAATAACAAAAGATATCCCCCAACCTGTATCATATATAGATATCGTATATATTTTTAGCACAAAAAATATCATATATATCCTATATATTTTATTTACAAAAACATTTTATATATCGTATATATCATAATCACAAAATTATCTTACGCATCCTATATATTATAATAACAAAAATTATCTTATATATTTTAATCTCAAATTATTATATTAATCAAAAATATTATAATCTCAAAAACTTTCTATATATACTATATTTTAATCAAAATAAATTTCTGGCGGTCAGACAAGCGTTCACCCACTCTCATCATATGCTGTATCTATACTTTCTTCAATATACTTTGTTTTACTTAATCCCGTGTTCGTGTCTTCTTTTCGAACCCCCAACACTGTTTGAATCACGTAAATTACTGACAGTTTTAATCATAAGTAATACTTTATTAGTGATTTTTTAAAGTTAAATAATTACGTTATATTTTGCCGGGACACAAAGCTGGTGTCCCGGCTGTGGCTGAGGAAAATAGAAAAGAATGATTGAAGTTTCAAGTAATAACTATTAGTTTCGTAGGAAATCCTTGTGGGTTATTGCTTTGTAGAAGATTTTCCCTATTGCTTGTGACAATATTGTATTGCGTAATGAAGTCATCTGTTGTCAGGCAGTCAATTCTATAATAGTGAACATTGACAAAAGTTATGAAATAATGAAAGAAAAGTAAAATTGTTTGTACCCCCCCCC
Organism: Sepiola atlantica; assembly: GCA_963556195.1. Classification (NCBI taxonomy): domain Eukaryota; kingdom Metazoa; phylum Mollusca; class Cephalopoda; order Sepiida; family Sepiolidae; genus Sepiola; species Sepiola atlantica. Next base: position 940,401 of record OY744529.1, read on the forward strand.
CTCGGTGAACGGAATAAAGGAAAAAAGATAATTGTTTTTCTGGTATAAATATGTTAATTAATTATTTAACGAAAAATGAGTATCACTTTTGCGAACCAATAAAGATCTATAAATAATAGCTTGCAAAATGTAGTAACGCAAACAGGTCACTAAGCGTTGTTGGTGATTCGTAGAAGATATGAAGCAGTGAGGAAATGTTTTTTAAAAAGGAAATATCAGATCTTTAATTATGCAGAAAGAAGAATTGGTAAGCTTAATGAAAATAAGGGTAAAGGTTAAACCACGCTGAAATTGAAAAGAAAGGACTTTCGAAGAAGTGAAAAAGGACTCCACGTATGAGATGTTCACTGAGTAAAGTTAATTGCAGATATGTTGGGATGAAATGTAGTTGTCGGGTTTTTGTTTTGATAAACAATATGAATATCTGTTAATGTCTGAGGTTTTAAAGAAAAAGTAAATTACGAAGAGCCAAAGATTCAGGTTAAGACAACATTTTGAATATGATTGGAAGTGTTCTGACATCTATTTCAGCATTCTTGAAAAATTATTCAAAGTATTATTATTTGCACTGCTAAAGTAAGACCATTCAAGACGCCAGGTAGAATATAAGTAAAATTGAGTGAGCGTTTCTTGTTTGTTTTAGACATCTAGTGTAGTATGTAGGAAATAGTAAAATGAAGTTAAAAATCAAATGTAAACGGTTATTTCATAATAATTATTCCAATTAAGGAAATAACACGGTAAATATTAGTGGAGTGGGATGACTTAATGATAGGAGTGTGAAATTCTTAATTACCTTCTTTTTAGCAGTACTTATTTGAGAGTGTACCCCACCCCTGCACGGTAATACTAAACTGTATCTTCTTCTGGGTGGCACCATTAAAATGAAACCATCCCAATCGTAGCGACATTAAAATGTACCCCAGCCTTTTGTGACGTCCCCGAAGTTGGCCGTTTCTGGTGTTCGATTGGTAACTCGGTACCTGTCTGCAGAAAAAGGTTGTTTTACTAATGAATACTGTCGGTGTTGACAGGTCCTTCGATTAATACTCTCCCGCCGTTGTGATGGGATTAAGAGAGTAATCGGCTGCTGCTGATACCCAAAGTGTGTAACTCTGAGGTAATTTTCAAGCAAAAAAAAATAATGGACAAATTCGGATGTGTGTTTTTGTATGAAAGAATAATTATTAGGGTAAAAGATACCATATTTTAGCTTCTAAAGTCTGTGGTTTGGACTGGCAATATTACTAAGTCTTGACGATCTTGGTTTTGGGCGAGCTTCTTAGTGACGTGTATTCGATGGACGAGCAAAGTCGAGTCTTTGAATATCTTTTACACTTTCGTTTTATTGACGAATTAGATGTGTTCTGACTGGTGGGACCTCGCCCCTCCTTTAACAGAATTCAATTCAACTACGAAAAAATATATATTCTCATTATCATTACTTTCCATATTAAGGATTTTCCAATTCACTATTATAACTCAGAAATGGCTAAGTGCATGTTTAATCCGCCCCTCCTCGTCCTCTTTTCATAAGTCGCCATCTCCCACTGTTACCTTATTGGGAGGGAGGATATCCAACCACCTTTGAACATCATTCACAGAATTAACACTTCTTCTTTATGTTTCCATCTCACACCGTTATCTGAGTGGAAGGGAGGAGATGCTCCCTTCTTTGAAACTCATTCACAGAGAAGAAAATATATTTTCATTAACCTGCAAATACGGGGAATGCCATTCCCCGGACAACTTACCTCCTCCATCATCCCACACAGCCACACTGTCTGGCGATGTGTGTATGTGGGTGTGGGGGGGGGGGGTCCCCGTAGAACAATTTAATTCTTATTTTTTAGCAAAATATGTGTTCATTCCCTTACGCTCGTTATCTTACCTACGCCCATTCAAATGACTAGAATGTCAACAACTCGATGTCCACTTCCCTGTCACAGTGACTAAATGACCCATTCCCCATCTCAATTCGCTCCAGCAAAGACAACGATAACATTCTAAGAAATCTCTTAATAATTTTTGCATTAACGATTTAAGAAGAACATCCTCAAAATGTCAAAATCCCATTTTGCAGTCATGGATGATATACTATTTGTATCTCTACCATAAGTTATTTCTCACCAAAAAACTCCCACGAAGAAAATAATTATTTTCTCTTTCTATCGGAGATCGGCTGTTCTTCTACTTAAAAAAATAAAGTTCTCGAGTTAGAATCGAGCCGATGGTTGATCGACAATATTGTCACAGAAAGATGCAGTTTATTCGGAATAAATGTAATAATTTGTAAATGGGGGCGAAATGTATGCATAGTTTCATTTAACACGCTTTATGAAGTGCTGTTGGTATTGAGTTGAAAAGATTTACATAGAAAGTGTTCAGTTATTTTTTTTATTGTTACTGAAATTATACGGTAAAATTCTACTTATATATATATATATATATATATATATATATATATATATATGTATACATAATTACTTTTAAACATATAATATTATAATGGAATATATTCAGTATCAATACGTGGGGGGCTTTTTTTACTGATAGATCATCGCTTATCAAACATTCATTACAAATCAACAAAAAAAAACTGACTGATTTGATTTGTGTTTTCATATCAAACAGTCTTTTTTATCTGATTTTATCTATGTATTTTTTATTAATATAGAATTAGTTTTACAAGTTCCAAAGAGTATATCACTCTTTGGAACTTGTAAAACTAATTCTTTTTAATTATGTTACTCTTTTTCTTGAATTTTATTTTCTATAATTTTAATATATATTTCTTTATATATTTCTTCATATATATATATATATATATATATATATATATATATATATATATATATATATATATATATATATATATATATATATATACACTAAACTTAGTTCACTTCAAACAAAGAAAGTTTCAACTGTTGACGTACGGGGCTACTGAGAATAAGGGTGAAAGTTTAGGAGGTCATCCTAAATTAAAAGTCGTGTAGCGAGAAATATTATAATTTATTTAGCTTATAGAATATTTAGTATTTACGGTTAATTAAGATATAAAATTTCAAAGTTATAATTTTTTATTTTGATTTTAACTCTTAATATTAGATTTACATATTAAATGTTTAAATTTAATATTTAATCTTAATATTTTTATATGTAATTTAAATTGTAATCTTTAAATTTTTTTAAATTTTAATTTTTAGATTCTGTTAATTTTCCATATATACTTCCTCTTAGTCCCCATTCTATTTATTTTTATTATAGATGTTTATAGATTTTTATATATGATTTCTTTAATTCTCTGATTATAGTATTAACTAATAATAATATATATGTTTTATATATGTCTCATTGTATTTTATTTTATTATTGTCTTGGTTATAATTAATAATTCATATCATTATATTAAATTACATATTTAATTGATCATTATCCTTCTTATAGATTACTACTACTATTTTTACTTCATTACTTGATTCGATTTCTTATGATACTATAATTCATTAAACATGTTATATATTTTCAGTATATTCAAATTATTTTAATATTTCTTTATTTTAGCCTGTACATTATTTTATTTGTTTTTATTATATATATATATATATATATATATATATATATATATATATATATATATATATATATATATATATATATATATATATATAAATAATACAAAAAGTTGATGTTTTTCTTGCTCGTCTTCCATTTCTCATGTTATGAGGAACGATAAAGAAGATTTTTGGAATTATCTTAAGTATAATACAAAATAAAATATTGTAAATTGATTTCGTACGCTTAGTATTTGTGCTTTTATTCTTGGAATTTATATAAATAATGTGGTAATTTTATTTATCTCAACTTTATAACAGCCCTATTCGATCCTAATAATCAATCATTGAGATGATATTAATAAGTGCAGTATTTGGCGTATTTAAATTCCTGTATTTTGACTATACTTATATGTTTTATAGATGAGTTATTCTATTGTACATTTATACTATACTTAAGTCAAATTATTTTGACTTTAATTTGTAATTGTATATAAATACATACATATATACATACAATATATTATATAATTTTATCATATTATATTTGTATATACATAATATATTAATAACTACTAGACAAATAAGCATTGTTTGGCCTTTTGGCTAAGATCAATATGTAGTATCTGTTCCGATGGATACTGCACCCCATACTGGTATTGTCATGTCCTTCGAGGCTTGACTTACGCCGGTCAATGGGTCTGTCATGTGCAGTTCTAAGAGGTCCACCCTCCCAGGCTTTGCCTCCTCTCTTTGGGAGGAGTAAGTGTATTGCTTACTGTCGGAGGCGCCCCTACCGGGGAATGCCGACGGGGCTGCCCAGGCAATTTTTAAATGGCCAGAGTGCTCACTTCTCGGGTGCTGGCTTTTCTAACCCCACTTTCCCGACCCGACCTTGGGTCACATCTTATTGTGGGAGTAGGATAAAAACTGGCCTTGTGCCTAACTCCTGGAGAGGAGTAAATCAATACTAGACAAATAAACATGGAAAGGTACTCTCACACGCACACACATGTATACAGCTCTTTTGTGGACACATGTTTGCATGGCTAATTAATTTATTTTATAAAAAGCTTTTAACAACTATCTACGTGGCTAGTAACACAGACATCCTACAAGGAGAAAAATTAAACGACGTCTCCTAAGGCTCGTGTCTGACTGGAAAATTGGCGTAGCGTTAGTGAACACTTTCATCCCATCTTTTCCAAAGCGTCGCTTCCCGGATTCTCTCGGAATATGTCCCTGGTGTGTCGTGTGCTTTTGTTTCTTATATCTCATCCAGTAAATCAATTTGATTTTCACAGAAATCGTATCACGTTACTGTTTATCGAACTTCTCATATTCTATGTCTTATTCCTCGATTAGTGATCGAATAGGTTTTATAGTAAGATCACACGTGCATTCTAAGTTCAATTAACACACAGCATAGTTTTTTTAATAATTATTATTTTCTGTTGTGTGAATTCTTTTAATATACGTTTTATTTTCTATTCTGTTTTATTAATATATGTAAAACATTATATCTGAAATCATAATGTCAGTGTTGGAGAGTCGCACCACCAAAAAGTCATGAATAAGTCATCAGATAAAGAAGAAGCTATAAATTTTTGAGTGGACTATTTAAATATCTATAAAGAACGATTCAACTATTTGTTTTTTTGAATTTGACAAATCAAATAATTAAATTATGAATAATATCTCTTTAACTAAAATATTTAATTTCTGAAATTCATTGGTTAAATAAATAGAAACCTTTTAAATATATTTATAATTTTTAGCAAGGCAATACGGCGCTTCATTTAGCAGCGATGGGAAACCATGCAGACACAGCAAAAAGTCTTGTCCAAGCCGACTGTGAATTAGATTTACCAAACTATGTAAGTATTTCCCTTTTCTATTTCTATAGTTTCTATTGGCATATATGCAAGCAAATGTTAATTTAACTGTAAGCTTCTAAACCGTCGATGTTTTCCCAGCAACGAAACTAAAAAATAACACTACTACCGTAATGTGATGTAAAAGAAAAGTTTACTAAACAATCCCTGTGGTGTAATCGGAGAAAAAAACGACCGGGGCAGAAAGAGTAACTAATTGGGTGAAACATACTATGGATTGTGGAAATAATAATGAAGCTATATCGAAAGTATAAAATGAGAAAACTGGGTATCATCGATGAAGGTGAACGATGATATGATGAAAGTAGAGCAATGTGCTGTGTATTAGAAATAGTAGATTTTAAAGAAAATGACGCTTCATGGTTGTGAATGAATACATGTAGCGGAGAAAGAAACAGATATGAACGTGTCATTATAGTGGAAATTTAAGCACATAGAGTTGGAAATAGACTCAGCAACAGTGTTGGCATGGGTTAAGTAAGTAATTGCAAGAGAGAGCTGAGTGAGAACCAAAGGATCAACAAGAATGCTTATGAATTGACGAGTGTATATTTCTGAGGATATCATAAAGCTGTGTATACTACTTGTTCTATGATTAGAGAAACTAGCCTACTAGGGCGATCACTTTGCAGCACAACGTGGTTTCTATTGATAACATAAGTATAAAAAGATGTGTTTGAGTGATACATCTCAAATAAAGGTAATGTCAACATTATACGAATACTTATGGGTTGAGTTTCCAATTGCTAATAGCTTCTGCTGGAACTAGAGGCACATTTCAAATTTACTCCATAAATCCCCAGTCTTAGAATGCTTTCTCACTAATGAAGAGCATTTCCCGATATAAGCACATCGTTTAATGATGTTCTACAGGTTTAGTTTGATGCTTTTTCCCATATAAATTACCCTCAATTCTCTTATAGATCCCGTGTGTAGTGCGAATGTGCTCTATTCAGAAGAGTTTTTAAAGTTTCAACTAAATAATTTAGACATCAGATGTCTATACAAAGCAGCATATAACAATGCGTCAGTTGTTAGTGCTTCAGACATTTATGTGTCCTTTATCATTGCAGTGCAACTGCGCTAAGCGTAAATGGCTTTCATAACCGATTTCTATAGGATGAACCCAACTTCATCAAGAAAACTCATCTTTTGATGAAAAATATCCAATCTAAGAATACATTTCTTTGTTTATTTATTTATTATCGTCTTGATTTGCCTTTATAGACATAGTCTTGAGTAAAATAGGATTAATCAAATGTTGAGACCGGCGCAACATTTAATGTTGCAGTATGTTCAGTTCGATAGTGTATATAAGATATGTGAACATCGCATACCGTATGCGTCCTCATTCTTATTTCATAATTACTCACTCAATAGACTGAATAATATGTTATGACAAACATCCATTCACGACAATTAGGGCATTAGTTAATTATTTTCTACTCAAACGATTTAGTTAAAACTTTAAGTAATATACTTTACCATTTTAGGACAACATAGAGACTACGGTGTAAAAGTTTTAAAGAAACAAAATACAACATGGAGACTACAGTGTAAATGTTTAAAATCAACCAACGAAATTCAACATGTAGACTACAGTGTAAAAGTTTTAACCCAATACGATAGAGACTACGGGGTAAATGTTTTAAACCAATCAAACTAAACATGAAGACTACGGTGTAAATGTTTTAAACAAACAAACAACAATATGGTGACTAATATGTAAATATTTTAATCACACCAAATAAAATATGGGGATTACGGTGTCAATGTTTTAAAACAACAAAAAAAACATGGAGACAACTGTGTAAATGTTTTAAACGAACAAAGTAAAATATGAAGACAACGGTGAAAATGTTAAAAACGAATCACATTAAAAATTACACATTGAGACTACGGTGTAAATATTTTCAGCTAACCTCATTACAAATGTAGACTACGGTGTAAATTTTTTAATGATTAAATTAAGCATATAGACTACTGTTTAAATGTTTTAAACAAATCAAATTGCACATGAAGACTACTAAATATTTGTAACCTGCCAAAGAAAACATCAAGACTACAGTGTAAATATTTTAAACAAACAAAATTAAATATAGAGACAACAGTGTTAAAGTCCTCAACAAATCAAATAAACCAGAGACACTACGGTGTAAATATTTTAAACAAACAAAATTAAACATGGAGACTACTGTGTAAAAGTTGTAAGCTAACCAAATTAAATATTAAGATTATTTAATTTAAATTAAATTAAACATTGAGACTACGGTGTAAATGTTTTAAACAAACCACATTTTACATGGCAGTTACGGTGTAAATGCTTTAAACCAATCCAAAATGAACATTGAGACTACTGTGTAAGTGTTCGAAAATAATATAGTTACACATAGTAACTACGGTGTAAATGTTTTACACCTACAAAATAATACATCCAGACTACGGTGTAACTGGCTTAAACAAACCAAATAAAACACGGAAACTACGGTGTACATGTTTTGAACTAACAGAATTGAACATGCTAACTACGGTTTAAATACTTTAAACAAACAAAGTTAAACATAGTTAAACATAGTGAATACGGTGTAAATGTGTTCAACCAACAAAATTAAACATGGAGACTACGGTTCGGATGCTTTAAAAAAAACAGATAAAACCTTGAGAATATTGAGTACGTTTTGTAAACAAACCTAATTAAACATAAAAACTACAGGGTAAAGGTTTATTACCGACACAAATTTACATGTTAAATGTTCTAAATCAACATGTAGACTACGGTGTAATTTTTTTAAGGAACAAAATTCAACCCTGAGAATAGGGTGTAAATGTTTTCAACAAATTAAATAAAACATGGAGACTACAGTGTAATCTTTTATAAACGAACCAGATGACACATGGAAATGATGGTGTAAATGTTTTAAACAAATAAATTAAATATAAAGTATACGGTGTAAATGTATTTAAAAACTGAATTAATCATAGAGACTACGATGTAAATGTTTGAAAGAAACAACAACATGGATACTACGTTGTAAACATGTTAAACAAATCAAATAAAAAAGGGAGGCTACTGTGTAAATGTTTAAAACTAACCAAAGTAAGCATGTATACTACGGTGTTAATGTTTATAACTAACACAATTAATAGTGGAGACTACGGTGTAAATGTTTTAATTTAATCATATTAAACATATAGACTACGCTGTAAATGTTTCAAACTAACCGAATTATACATGGAGACCAAGGTGCAAATGTTTTAAACTAACCAAATAAAACATTGGGACTACGGTGTAAATATTATGAACCAACAAATAAAACATGGATATTACGGTGTAAATGTTTTAAACGATCCAAATAAAACATAGCGACTACAGTGTAAACATTTTAAACGAACCAAATTAACCATTGAGACTACGTTGTTTATGTCTTTAATCAAATTAATTAATCATGGAGACCACAGTGTATATGCTTTTAATCAACCAACTTAAACATAAAGGCTACGGTGTCAATTATTTAAACCAAATAGATAAAATATTGAACCTGCGGTGTACATTTTTCAAACAAACCAATGGAAATGTTTTAAAAAAATAAAACAGCAATTGCTGTGTACATGTTTTAAACAAATAAAATTAAACATAAAGATTACGGTGTAAATGTCTTGGTAAAACCCAATTAAACCCTGGAGACTACGGTCTAAATTTTGAAAACAAACCAAATAAAAACTAAAAACTAGTGTTTAAATGTTTTAAATCGACTAAATTAAACATAGAGACTACGGTGTAAATTTCTTGAACACACAGCATTAAACATTTAGACTACGGTGTAAATGTTTTGAACAAACTAATGTGAAACATGGAGACCAATGTATAAATGTGTTAAACAAATCATATAAAACATTGAGATTATGGTGTTAATGTTTTAACAAACCAGATAAAAGTTAGAGATTACTATGTAAATGTTTTAAAGAAACAATATTAAACATGTCGACTACCGTGTAAATGATTTAAACCAAATAAAATGTAAAATAGAAACAACAGTATAAATGACTTAAACCAACCAAACTTAAAATGGAGACAAAAGAGTAAATGTTTTAAACTAACCAAATAAAACATGAAAACCAAAGTGTAAATGTTTTAAAGCAACCAAATAAAACATGATGACTACGTAGTTTATGTTGTAAAAAAGAAATTAAAACATGGAGACTACAGTGTAACTATAGTATATTAACAACATTAAATTTGAAGTCTAAGGTGTTAATGTCTTTAACCAACCAAATTAATGATTGAGACCACGGTGTACATATTTTATACAAACCAAATTATACATAGAGTCTATGGTGTAAACATTCAAAATCAACCAGATAAAACATTGAAATCTACGATGTAAATGTTTTAAACAAATTAAATTATAAATGGAAACTACGGTGTAAATGTTTACACAAACCAAATTAAACATGGTGGCTACGGTGTAAATAAAAGATTTACATCGTAGCATCCATCTTTAATTTGATTTGTTTAAACATTTACACCGTAGTCTCCATTTATAATTTGGTTTGTTTAAAACATTCACATCGTAGATTACAATGTTTTATTTGGTTGGTTTTAAATTTTAAACTAACAAAATTTAACATAGAAACTACGCTGTTAATGTTATAAACTAACTAAATTAAACATGGGAGCTACGGTGTTAGTGTTTTAAAACAACAGAATAACGCATTCAGACTAAAGTGTAAATGTTTTAAACGAACGAAATTAAACATACAGACTACGGTGTAACTGTTCTAAACCTACCAATTTAAACATGGAGACTACGGTGTGGATGTTTTAAACGAAAAAAATAAACATGGTGACTACGGTGTAAATTTTTTAAACCAACCAAATTAAATATCGAGAAAACGTATGTGCAGCGATAAATGGTTAATTATGAAACAAAACGATTATTTTGAAAAATTGGTATCAATATCAAAATCCACATTAGTTCGCTGGGAAATGTAAATACAAATTTATCGCACGTGCATTAGAATCTGATATAGTTAAATGCGACAATATAACGATATGAAATCTACGCACAAAGATGCATTTGTCTGTAACATGTGACATATTCTTATTAATTCGATTGGTAATTACCTGCTGGATGTTAATATGCTTTAAGTATAGGTCGGAACAACCCAGGAACGAGAACAATTAACACGTTTTAATGTAATCTATTTAACTTAAAAATGTATTTTCTTTTATAGATGAGTTGATAAATTATTTTTGTATAACATATTTTCCAATAAAAGAATAGGACATCTGTAAACTATGATATGTGCCTACTTTCGAAATATGCATTTGGTTGCTTAAGCGTTTTCAGTTTTCTATAAAACAAAACAGAATTATGATTACTGATACTATCTAGTGAGATAAATACACTTGTTCGTGAGCTGATTTCAATTAACTTCTCGTCTGTTCTGTTTTACTTCTCACTGTTTTATGATGAATATATTCAATTCTTTTTTATATTAATCTATTCCTTACAGAGATTACAAACCCCACTCCATGCATCGGTTGAAAGCGGTCTGACGGAGGTGGTAGAGGTGCTGCTGGCGGGCGGGGCTAGTCTGGACGCGAGAGAAAAGGTAAGAAACTAATTTAGATAACATTATAGACTTCTAACGAGTTATACACAAGACTTGTAATACTTTCTACCAATGTTTACACTTGGTAAGAGTTTCTATCAACGTTTACACTTGGTGCCTCGTCTTTATAGAAATATTTCATGCATCCAGTGACAATAGTGAACTTATAGCTATACGTTTTTCTTGTCGATATCTGTTAGTTACAATTTTGAAGTGGGTGAATTCTTCTCATCATTTTTATTGTTTAGCAATAGTACACTTTTTCTGATGACGTTCGTTTGTTCGAACGAAACTGGTAAAATCTCTTAATTTTTGATGATTTATTCCTGTATTTAATTAGTTTGTTTTCCTTTTTTCACACATCCTGTCTTCACGACAATTCATTTTATGATATATCGTGCATTTTCGTCTTATACATATATATATATATATATATATATATATATATATATATATATACACAGACACACACACACAGACACACACACACACACACACACACATATATATATATATATGTTTCATTTTACTTCAATCAAATTTCTAAGAAATCAAGGCGGCCCTTCATAGGGATAACACTTAATATCTATATGAGATACATTGATATTCCATAAAGTTCTCCTTTACATGTCAAATGTTGAGTTAGTAAATAAGTTAAAAACATTATTTTTTCTCACCCCAATTGACTTGTTTGTTATGTTATTGTAGTCTATTATTCGTACCGGATTCCAGGACAAGAATCTCTCTTTTCTGGTAGAGAGCTAAGTGATGTTACTTGAGGAAACATTACTTGGAGAAAATGCACCATTCCTCGTATGAGCCAGTGTATTGCCATGTCGAGGTGATATTATTTGTGCTGCGAATACTATGTTATTTTGGATAGTTGGTCAGGGTTTAATTGTAGGGTGAAGTATCTTCATGTCCGGTTGTCCCAACAAACCCTTGTACAGAGACCAAACCTCTGATGTCATTTCCGGTCGAACGATGACTGGCATTATTTCGCAAATTAGAAAATGGAAGAAAAAAGCTACC
>OY744529.1:957500-1085000 GCA_963556195.1 Sepiola atlantica
AAAAAAGTAAAATATTAATGCATTAATTAATTCATATTTTCGCGAATATTGTTTGTTATTGTCATAAAACTGCCGATTACTTTTGGTCTCGGTGGATAACTTTATTTCATGTTCTTCTCAACTATATCATAATCGACTATATTTCTAACCTGTCTATAATATTTTTAATTTGGGTATGATGCTAACAAATATATTTATTATTTCATTGCCTTATTTCCTTATTAGGCGATGGTAATGAAGATTATATCCTTTTTATTACTGGTAATAATAGTAATTATTCCTATATATAATATAATGTTAGCGATCCGGGGTGTCCTGCAGTTTTAAATCGCTTAGAAGGTGGGTGTGATTCAGCTGGGTTGTGTCTGAGTGGGTGGTGTATAATAGAAAGGGTGACTTGAATGTATGTCTGCAGAGCTTATGGAAGAATGGTTGCTGTTAGATGTGTATATATATATATCGGTATTCAATAATTCTGGTAAAAGAACTGACCACCTCAATTATCGTCCAATCAGTCTCCTCCCTCTTTTCGCTAAAATATTTGACTCGTTAATCAATCAAGCGCTACTCCCACACTTTGATAATGCTAAACTTCTCTTTGAGCGACAGTATGTATTTAGGCAAGCTCGTTCTACTGCGAATATCCTAACGATCATCTGTAAACATATCGCATATGCACTGGGCAAGACAGATGCAGGTAGATTGGCAGTTCTTGATATATATAAAGCCTTTTGTCAAAGGTCTGGCATAAAGGTATTCTGTTTAAAATTCAATCGTGCGGTATTACTGGACGAATACTTAATATAATCAGATCCTGCGTACACAAACGAAAAATCCGGTTGCCTTTAATGGCCGTACATTCAAACAATATGATATCAATGCTGGTGTGTGCCAGGGATCAATCATTGGACCTTTATTATTCCTGATATTCATAAACGACCTCCTGATAAAATCGTGTCTGATATGGGTATATTTGCTGATGACACAATTTACTATTGCAGACATGTGAGAAAAGCTAATGCACACATATCCAAGTTAATGTCTGAATTCTTAGAAAATGACCTCCAATCTGTAGAGGAACTGGGACGTAAATGGCTGTTAATATTTAACGCTATATAGACAAAGCTCCTTTTTGTTAACAAATATAAGAAATATTTTTAACCGCCGATTTCTATGGCTAATAACACGCTATCGGATTATAATTCACAGGCAACATGAATTGGAACACATACATAGGATACATTGCCAAGGCTCCTGCAAAGTAGGTGCTCTCTCTCCACCGAGCTAGAAAACTACTTCCACCTGCTAGTATCTTATATCTCTACAAATCCACCATTCGCCTATACATGAAGTATTTTGCCACATCTGGGCTGGTGTATCAACAACAAGTATCTCCTTATTAGACAGGGTCCAAAAACGAATCTCCGATCAAATAGATCTCGCACTGTCAACTTATGCCCCATCACCGCAATATTGCATCCCTGTGATTGTTTTAACCGTATTTTAATGGGATGTGCTCTGACGATCTCGTAGCACTGATGCCCCCTCGACGTAAATGCCTCTGACTAACCCGATAAGCAGCAAAATCCCACCCCTTCACTGTATATGTCCTCAGGTGCCAGAAATCCTTCTACTCTAATAGTCTCTTCCCTGAATGTACAAACATGCAAACATTTTAATGTAAAGCGAACAGACATCAACGCCCTTCTCAGAGACTCTCTGTAGGCATTGCCCCTAATTCGCAGTAGCCCCTAACGTCTCAATGACAATGTGCCTTGTTTAGGGTGAATAAAAAAAAATCAATGAGGGCAATATACAAGACGAAGAGGCTGTGAAAGTCAAATTTCCAGATATACTACGAAGGGATAATCAAACAAATGAAGTATTCAGGATAGCAGCAGTGAATGTCACAAAAACCAAAATGATGATAAGTGGTTGTAATGTTTTTAATCCACCTTAAACTCATTAAACTTAAACTTAAATTTAATTAAACTAAACTTCATCTATTTAGTTTGTTGGGAAAGAGTCGTATTTAACTCAGTTTTTTGTAGTATTTTCAAGCATTAGGTACGCATGAATTACGGTGGAATTACTAGTAATTAGAGATTTGATAACCAGTTTGTGTGCAAGTATTGTAAGACATTTAAGATGAGTGAGATCTCAGACGATGGGAAAATATATTTAAAAGTGACGTTATTTAGGTTGTTCAGAAGTATTGTTTCTTTAGTAATACCATTGGCGCATTGGGAGTAGCAGACGCTAGTGTGATTTCAAGAATCAGGAGTTGATGGTGTCAGTTTAGGGAACTTCTGTCATTACAAACAAGCGGAGGGTTATTACTGTCGACCAATGGGATGTACGCATTATGACGATGCATGCTAATAACATCTGGCTAGTGAGAGTTGAAGACATGCGTTACATGTACAGAGAAAAATGATATAAGATTTATATGATATTAGTATAATGTAAGGCTTCAGCCCTGATTAGGCCAGATAAAAATTAATAGAGTATAGGAAGATGTGTATGAAAAGCAGACTCCGATTGTATGACCAATTTGAAAGAATGGATGAGAGTTTTGGGTTAAGTAAATATAAAACAATTGATATAGTAGGGTCAGTTCACAGGGGAAAGCAAAGTAAAACATGGAAAGGAGTGATAAGGGTAAACATTTTAAAAAGAAGGATAAATAAATACCTGTTCAGAGATGGCTTAATTTTGAAGTTTAAAAGCAGTCCAACACATGTAAAATGGATGTTAAACCGAAGATAATGATCATGATGATCATGATGATCATGATGATGATCATGATCATGATCATCATGAACCAGAGTAAATATGTTTTCCGTTAAGTTGGCCAAACATACCTAATTACATTAAATGTTAAGTATTGATATATTTATGAATTTATTAGTTACTGCTTTTTCCTCCTTTTCAGGAATATCACAATAACGATTTAGGATATGTGGAGCCTCACGCCTACCTGAAGCGTCCTGCCCATCCGTCAGCCGAACAAATGAAAGAAATACTATGGCGACTCTCAACGAAACAACTAAAAAGTAATGAGTGGAAAAAATTGGCTCTTTATTGGAAGTTTAAACTTGAACATATTCAAGCCATTGAACACCAATATGTAGGCGAGTAGAAATTCAAAATCTCTCTTTCATTCTTCTTTTTTCTATTGCATCTGTTTATTTCATAAGTTTTTAAAAGTGATGTTAACATTTATATGTTACTTTCGTCTCTATCAGCTTTATTAAGTGAGTATCATTACGTTTAAGTATTACACTGGTAGATTCTAAATTCTCACAATTCAAATTATGTATATTTAATTTTTTTGAATCTCAACAATTTTCTTAAGTATGTAATGTAAGCATCAGAATTTGTACAGGCTTAATTAAGAATTTCATAAAAAAGCAATTCATTAATTTTAAAAGTTTAAAAGATGTAAAATAATTTAGTTTGCTATATTTAAAATGTGTATATATATATATATATATATATATATATATATATATATATATATATATATATATATATATATATATATATATATACATATGGCATAATCACGTTGACATATCCGTACTTGCAAGATCACCGAAGTTAAACGACGTTGAGTCTGGTCAGTAATAGATCAGTGATTATTTGGGAATATCAGGCGCTGTATGTGGAAACCTAGCTATGGTCAAATAGCGTTGTCAACCCGCAGTGCCTAGAGTGAATGACAGTCACCAAAAAGGTGAACGAAAAACAGGGGGGATGCCTCAAGGAGTTATGAAAAACCCTGATAGTTATGGTGATATATATATATATATATATATATATATATATATATATATATATATATATATATATATATATACCAACCCCACGTGTACGACGCGAGTACTGATACACCAAATGTGCCCTTGTAAACGGCAAGTGCTGTAAAACTGAACCACACTTCTAGTAGGCTAATGTTTTTGCCAGAAAGCCTAAGGGTGAGGCAACCCTGACAGAAACCATCCAGAGAAAATTAGGCTCTGTCAGCTGAGGAATGCATGATCTTCCGGCATGTGGATTACACTCTGGTGCCCAACATCTTGAGCACCAGCCATGGGTATATGACATTTGCGTTTGCCTCTTTCTGGTAAATGATATGCAACTCTTATTTCTGTTTATGCTCCTACATTGGACGGCCCACATGAGTTAGTATGAACATCTTAAAATAGTTATCCTGACTGCTCCGCGAGATGATAACATTTTCTTACTGTGGTATTTCAATGTGAGGATGGATAAGGTATACCAAACATGGAACCCACTCGGAGTTGAAAGTATGAATCAGAGCGGGTTGTGTTTACTGCAAATGTGTACGGAGTTTGATTTAGTGACGACTAACACGTAGTTCAACCTAAAACCAAAGTATGAGAACACGTAGATTTGATTGATTACGTCATCACCCGTAGACGCGATCTTCAGGGCGTATGCAAGGTTCGCGTCTAAAAGAATGCCAAGTTCTGGAAAGATCATCGTCTAGTGTGTACAGAAATAGAGTTTATAATTAGGTCGAAGAGTAGATTCGGCAACGTCAAGTGTCCTCGTAGAATAAATGTTGCAAAACTGAAGGATGAGAAAACTGATCTAGATTAACAGAATAGGCTTGATCAGATATCGTTTGATGGTACGTGAGAGTGTTTTAATAAATGTGTTTATAAAAAAGCAGTATATGTTCTCTAGCTAATGAAGAGAAGGCATGAAGACTGGTTTGATGACAATAATGTTCACCTCGCATAACTGCCACAGAAAAAGCATGAACTTCATCAAAGGCGGATTGATAGCGGCTTGTCACTTAAGGATCTGAAGTACGTCGAACAGTCTTCCTTAGCTATTAAATCAGAGTCGCAGAACTTAGACGGAGTAACGATTAATGGTGGCGACAGAAGGCTTGTGATATTCAGTATCCTGATGTTGTTAAGAACAGTAAAGCAATGATGACGACAGTCTATTGGTCCTATCCATTCTAGTATAACCCCATTAAAATCCAAGGACGCCACAGAGTTGATTAAGAAGCTACTTGATAGATGGGCAGAGCATAATATATATCTGTTAACTAATCCGTCGATAGTCAGTACTGATGTGATAGATAGCTTGCCTCAGAGGATTATCATTATCGAAATGGTTTCTGTTCCTTCTCTTAAGGAATTTGAGGGAGCTATATGGCAGTTGAGATGCGGAGCACATGATGGAGATGCTATACATGTATTATTCCTTCGCTGTGGTGGAAAACAATTTGCAGTGCAAATTAAAGGGTTGATTAAAAAAAATGTGCTTTGACGACATGTTTACCAAGATTAGCGTGACTCCATTATGGTCACTTTGTACAAGGGAAAAAGGAAGAGATAAGATTGCGGCAACTATCGAGGCATCTCTCTTTTACATGAGACAGGAAAGGTATTTACCAGAATCCTGTTGAATAGCCTGAATGCCTACATCTATCTTTTTGTGCTTCCTGAGAGTCAGTGTGGCTTTAGAAGAAATAAGAGTACCACTGATATGATTTTTATGGCACATCAAATGTATTTAACATCGTCTAAACCTATATCAGGTCCTCGTTGAAATCACTTAAGCGTTCGATATAGTTAATCGTGATGCACTGTGAAAAGTATTGGGTAAGTTGGGATTTCCTCCTAACTTTGTTAGACTCCTTCGTGAGCTGCACGACAATATAAAAACAAGTGTTAACTACAATATTTGTCTCTCTGAACCAGTTGCAGTTGACAATGGTGTTAAAGAGGCTGATATACCTGCACTTACTTTGTTTTCCATCTATTTTGCTGTAACTCTGTCATTGGCTTGCACTAACTGTGAAAAATGGTGTGTATCGTTGACTTCGTATATCGGGTCGGCTGTATAACTTACAGCGTTTTAAGACTTTATCAAGGACATTCTCCACTGAGAAGTTTTACTGTAATATCACATCGATACGCCAAAAGAGGTCATATTCGAAATCGAATAGACATCCGCTACATATATATATATATATATATATATATATATATATATATATATATATATATATATATATATATATATATATACAGGGTGTCCCAAAATAATGTATACACCCTTTGAATTGTTATAACTCGTTCAATATACTGATTTTTATTTGCAAGATTGACACACAAACAGAAGAGTAAGAATATACACATAAAAATACTGACAGTAAAATTAACAAAAACATAGAAACTTAACTTTTAACAAAGATAAAGGCTATTTAGGGTAATTTGAGAATGTTCATAAAATGAACCCTCACCCTAGCCCCAACTCGTTCTGCTCAATACACTTTCCATATAGTGAAGACGTGAACAATTGTACCTACAAACATCCTGCAACATTTACTCATTGAGCACATTCTACTACAATTGCTACTCCCATTTGTTTGCAATTGCTTCAGGTTTCTTGCTTTAAACATTGTAGCCTTTACGTTTATTAAAAGTTATTTTAGTGTTTTTGTTAATTTTAGTGTCAGTATTTTTGAATGTGTATTATTACTCTTCTACTGTTCTATCAACCTTGTTTGCAAGTCAAAATCAGTAAATTGAACGAGTTTTAACGATTCAAAGAGTGTATACATTATTTTGAGACACCCTGTATATATATATATGTGTGTGTGTGTGTGTGGGTGGGTGTATGTATGTATGAACCCTTTTGCCGTGCAGATAGTCGTGGCAATAAAAAAATAAATCCAAGGCAGGAATGGCGACAATGATGATGATGATGACGTCGCCGATCTGGTCGTCTCATCCAGCTATATACACACTCCTACGTTGAAACTGTTTATAGCAGCGAGCGATCACTGGGCGAACAGCAACCGGTTAGTTTTGTCGGGGCGAAGGATCATTCAAAGCAGAACAACAGGAAAGAACAATGTTCAACAACTCGGTCTGGGTTATTTTGTATAGAAGAGTAAATATTAATAAAATAAAAGAATTGATTTTACATTAGTTAGTGCCAGGATTAATGTCTATCGTGCCCGTAAATGTCTTTACCAAAGGTTGTTTTTTCTCTAAGTTATTTCGCTAGTTCTGTGTGTGTGCGAATTCTTTACACAGGTTGTTGTCGAAGTTACCACTTTAACGGGCGAAGCGGTGGCTAGAATTTCGTCCAGTTTGGTTCTTGGGCGCACGCCACATCGGCGCACGCCCGAGCGTCAGTTCAACTCTGGCTCGTGCGTGAAAAAACACATTTTTTTTTAATGAAGATATCTATGGTCATACACACCCCTTCTCCGCCATCTTACTTCCTGCGTGTCTTCCTCTCTCAAGGAGGGTGGGGTCGGGCGCCTAACTTTTTTTCTTAAAATAAATGGGATTTTCTTTTAACCCATCGTTATCGTAAAAACAAACGCGACAACATTGGCTTTCTCATTCGGTCACACAGCTGCTTTGTGTCAGGCTTGTAATTAACGATGACAGGCTCAAATAAATCTCCGTCAAGTAGATTCGTTTTTACTATGTCGTGACGTCTTCAAAATAATCGTCACAGAATCGTGGTTCTAAAAGGCACCATTTACCCAAATAATAATATCGCTTTATTGATATTTCAGAATTAAATTTTGATATGCCACTCTCTAATCTCTACCTTCCATCTGGCAACTGTCTCCTCACCTCTGGTGGTAATTGAATTTTAATATCTTACACGATTCCCCGAGACTAACTGACTTCTCGTTCTGTCGTCCGAATAAGTTCATTTCTACGTCAAATATATACTACTTTTATATCGCTACTTCTCGTCTCTGGGCTATCAGTTGGCGTAGAATCACCACCAAGATGCATACAAGCGCGTCACCAGGGTACCCGATCCCAATGAGGCCCCGTATACTTTGTCACATGTGTGTGTGTGTCTGTGTAGTTCCGTCCGACCGCCTTGTTGAACACTGTTTATAACAGCCATCTAAGTATGTCCACTAGCAAATACATAAATAGACCTTTCAACGTAGTTGTTGGGTGTGCCGCGTTGTATTACCGGTTAAGAAAGAAGTCAAAATGTTGACGGGTTTGCGGTTCAAATCATGTGACCAACAGAACTATCATTCTCCACACTGAAGATTAATCACATGTGTATATGGATAGTTAATTAAAAACTATTTATCATAATATATATATATATATATATATATATATATATATATATATATATGCGGATATCAAAATTCATTAAATCAAATTCGCATGAATTGAATAATGCAGGAATTTGTTCAATTAAAAATAGTACATTTCAAGACATGTGTGTATAAACTGATTGAATACCTCCGTAATCCATACAGTAATCTTACTAAGCATTATCATGACAACAGTGTGTAACGGATGAGTTCATTACTTGTATTGAATACCCATTTAATCTCTTTTTCAGGCCCAAACAGTTACAAAGAACACGGATATCGATTACTGATCATCTGGTTGCACGGAATACGAAAAGATGAAAATATTATGAAGCTGCTTTTTGAAGCTCTGGTCGCCATTGATCGACGGAACCTCGCCGGTAGGAAGATACGTCATTTTAGTTGTTCACTGCAATCGTTAATCTTATAAATAACGTAACCTAGTATTCGCACAAATGCCAACAACGTTCTTCTAATTATAAAGACATATTTTTGTCATAAAGAGGAAAATAGGAAATATGCCTTTCTCTAACGTGAAACTGGACGGTTGAATAATCGAAACAAAAAGGAAAGTATTGTAAAAAAAAAACTCTTCACTTTTATTGGCCGTCTGATAATTGAAGTAAAATATAAGTAAAGCTTAACTAAATTCAAATACAATTGAAGCCAAATATTAGCTTCTACATAAAAAATGAAACGATGAAATATATTAAGAAAAATGTTATTTGTCACACTTGGAATTCTAGTAAGCATATATTTCATATTTCATAAAAGGAAATAGCTTAAGTTGACTCAATGAAAATATTAAAAGACAATTCGTTTTATTTGCTTTATTCATCCGCTTAACCTTCTGTTTCATACAAATACACATGCACACACATGTAAGAGATAAATGAATCAAAAGTGTATTCAGATTTGTGTTACTTAATTCAACATTAGATATAAATGTGGAAAACATGAAGATACATTTATATTTGTAAAGGAAAAGGCACAAATGGTAATACAAGGTTATAACAACGATGCTATTTTCATACCTGCGTTTGCGTTTACCGATATTTCATGCGAAAGCAACTTTTCTAACACATAGAATTATTCATTATAACAAGCCACGTGCGAGTAGCATTACGTTATGTCACTCAACTCTAACTCAATTTGCAATTTGCTGTCAGTTTACTTGTGTTAGTTGCTAGTTTACGAGCGTGTGTTGTATGTTTGCTGTATAGGATTATAAAAGACTGGTTAGTTAAATAATTTTGGCTTAAAGTATAATTGTGTACGGTTCATTGTTAATTGTTATCAGTTGTTTAGTGTCTTATATTATTGGTTTATTCGTTTCGATTTACTCCATATATGTTTATTCGATTTAATTTGATTATATTTTATATATTTATTTCGGTAGTCGAGTGCATTTTATATTAATTGTTTAACTTTGATTAAATCTTGTGATGGGAAATATAAATATTAGTGTTAAGACGATTAATTAGAATCATGAATCAGAAAAATCGGACCTTTTTGGGGTTACGGAATTAATATCAGATAAGAAATAAATTGATAATTCCAAAAACAATTATTTTACTATTTTTATTGACAATAAAAAATGAAATAAACACAATGTATTTATTAGAAGATTTTTTTTTATTTACAACTTAGGACTAAGGGTTACGAGACCGCAGGTTAGGAATCGTATTCCCAGTTTTAGCATTGACCATCCGAGTCTAATTTAATTTGTTGGGGTAAATGATGGTAAACGAAGTAAATATTTGAGAGTTCACTAACGCCTAATACCTTATCAAACTTTTACCATGAACACATTTCGTTTCGCACTTTTTTGCTAAATGTTTATATGAAGCCTCTCAGAGAGTTTACAGGTGAGTATTAAAGTATTTAAAAAGCTTTTTATTTTGCCGGCGCCGCGCTGACCTTGGTCGTTGTTTGCTCACCGGGTATGTATCCTCTGAAATAATTAATTGTTTATTGTATATTCTTTTGTTTTGGTATAAGTGAAAAATATAGATTAAAATCTCACAATGAGTTTATCAACATATTGGATAAAATATATAAAGGGAAAACATTTAGAAGTTTATCAAATTCAAAAAAGAAATTAAAAGTATCCCCTCCCCCACAAAAAATGAGATTCTACATTTTAGGTGATTATGTGTGAACACATTAGACATAAAACACAATTATTTTAGAATTTAGAGTGAGGGGAGGTAGTTGCGCATATAAATTTAACGTAAGATGATCCCTAATTCTCGGGTCATTCTAATATTTTAGGGCAGTTAACTAAATTTTTAAATACTAACCCTAAATCCGACGGAAAAGTCATAAAGCAACACTTAATCGCTTTATTTTTCGTATTACTTACGACTTAGGGTTAGTAGTAGGAAGGGGGCGTGGATTTTTTTACTTTTAACAATGACATATTTTTTTCTAAAGTTTAATCATAGACCATTAACATGACCAAGATTTTAAACAAACAAAATTGGTGACATGTCCTTAAAACGTTGTCTGGTCCGAAAGGGGTGTTCATTTTACGTTACATTTATATGCGAAAAATTTTTTGTTGTTTTATTTTATTTTTACTAGTAAGTTTTTCAGGCTGTTGGCATATAATTGCCTAAAAAGAGTATCGCTTTCTTTCTTTCTGGGTGAATAAGCATATGGTACAGAGCTCTAATAATACCTTATTTTCTTTCACACAAAAAAGTTATAATTTCAAATTGGCGAAAAAAACAACTAAAGTAAACAGGCACAGATAATTCTAGGAGAATGCAATGCTTACAAAGTGCCGAAAAAATGTTTAAAAATTAAATTAAAATATTTTATTAAAGAAAAAATACTGATGAACATTTGTTTGCAAAAATATATGCGGACATTACATGAGGACTTTGAAGTAATTTGAACATTTAAAAATAATACGAATCTCTAATGAAATATTTAGACATTTTAAAAGAATCGGAATCGGTAATTGTATTGGAATCGGGAATTTAGAACTGAATCGGTAATTGTATCCAAATCGGTAAAAACATTTAGATCGTCCCATCACTAATAAATATTAACTTAAAATTTCGGATTGGTTATTATTATTATTATTATTATTATTATTATTATTAGTAGTAGTAGTAGTAGTAGTACTATTATTATTATTATTATTATTATTATTATGTTTACTCACTAGAAGTTCTCAAACGGGCCGTCATCAGTGATTGATCACTGATAATCACCAGTGGTGTTCCCTGGAGTCTGAGTGACAACAAGTCTCCCTAGATTTCCAGTACTCTCCACCTCTTTTCGATCACCACTGCAAATTAGTTTGCGGTATCGCAACAGCCGCCTACCATTGATTTCTCGCTGGCAACGATTATTGGTTTCCCCTGGGATTTGAGTGGCAATAAGCTTCCCCAAGATCCCAACACTCTCTAAAAGATTATTATTATTATTATTATTATTATTATTATTATTATTATTATTATTATTATTATTATTATTATTATTATTATTATTATTATTATTCGGGTTAGTCAAAAGAAACATACTTATACTTCTATATAATTACAATGATTCAAGCAAATGATAAAGCTCTCTTGTAAATGCATTACTAAAGGGAAATTAACTTTTTCTAATAGTTATTCTTAATCAGATTTTGTACAACTAATCCACTAATTGACAAAATAGATAAAAAGTAAGAATATAAAATTTAACCATATTAATTTTTAAAATATATCATAAGAAAAATGTATTCTAATGTTAATCTTCTATGTTTCAAGACTTGTTATTTTTCTTTCAGAGCAAATTCGTCGTAAAGTTACTCTTCACGGTCAAAAGACATGTTCCCCGATGGCTTGCATGATCACGTGATCCGGTGACAAGAATATAATAAAGAATTTAAGTTCAGTTACTATCCGTTGAAAAATGCGATTTGATACATTTAGTATTAAACAGCTGATCGGAATCTGGCACTCTGATACAGATATCGTCGTGTGAATAAGACAAAATGGCGTTTCAACAAAAGGACACGGAACGGGCGAGCCTCTTGCATAAGGCAACATATTTGGGGAAGCGTTTATTGGCTGGTAGATGAGAAATATACGGTCTCCTTATATATATATATATATATATATATATATATATATATATATATATATATATATATATTGGTCATTTTTTATCGATGTTATATCTGTTGCCTATAAAGAATACTTGATTTTGCCCACATATTGTTGGTTTCTTGAACAATCGATATATATATATATATATATATATATATATATATATATATATATATATATAAAGTTAGTGGGAGAGAACCCTAGCAAAGTGCTCAATTATTTATTAAAAAGAACAAACAAGGCCGTATTATATATATATATATATATATATATATATATATATATATATATATATATATATATATATATATATATATATATATATATAATAATAAATATATATATATATATATATATATTTAACTGGTCATCATATTTTTCGCAATAAAAATAAATCTTCTCAAAGGACTTGATATTTAGTGTTCTGTAATGTTCTGTATTTGGCTTCCATGACTTGGTATCATTTTAAAGATACGGAAAAGACACTTTGTTAAATGTTAAGAATCTTCTTAAAAGTTGTTGTTTGTGCAAAAAACTAAATATTTAATAACATATAACAATCTGTTTCCAGAAAACTTTTAACATAAATTTAATTCAAATATATAATGAGGGCAACGCATGAAATTTATTTCCACTGTCTAAGGAGACATATTGATCATTTTTTGTTTTCGATGTTATATATGTTGCCTATATAGAATACTTGAACTTGCCCACATATTGAACAATCGACAATTATAATTTGGGTTTCTATTAAAGTATATCTATACGAGAGTGGGATATGTGATACAATGACTTTTAAAAGATCGATTAAAGATATTGACATTTTGCATGCGATTTAAACAAAAATCATGCAGTTTCTAAGAAATTAATTATGAATGGAAGAACTATAACAGATACGAAACGAACGGTCGGAAATAATGATCGGGAAGAAAAAAGAAAAACACGACAGGATAGAAGCCGAAAAATACTCAACTGACAGGTAAACAAACTGAACCAAGGGTTTTTAACGTACACACTGATTCATGCACACAAATATTCATAAAGAGATCGTGTTGGACATTTTTATAATACAATTCATTGTTATCCTTTAAAAAAGAAAACATGGCCGTTTTACTGTTTTTTCTAATGTTGTAAATGTGAGTATTTTCAATAACAATTCAAACATGAGAGGGACAAGGGGGTTATTTTGATCATTCTCTTTTTACCGTGAACAGAATTGTAATTTATCTAAATACATAGACGTGTTTCATTAAGGAGCGCTATTACAGTATGATACATATATATATATATATATATATATATATATATATATATATATATATATATAAATATATATATATATATATATTTATATATATATATATATATATCTGTGTGTGTGTGTGTACTTCATTTCAAACACAACATACACATTTTAATATTATATTCATATATAATAATAAACTCACCTTATCCAAAGACAAACATGCCCTAACTAATGCTAAGTTTGAGGACATCAGGTAAACATGTTGATAACCCATATTTGCTATGCTTTTAGATTTATGAAGGGGTGGTATAAAAAATTACACCACATGATATGCAGGACGCCACACAAGAAACTAATATATCCTATGTAAAATTTCCTATCCTATAAACGTAGATCCACATACGCTCTAGCACCGATATTGAGCACTAATCGAACTATATAGTTAACGTCTTATTTTAAAATCTTTTATAGTTCTTTAATTATATTTTTTTAATTTCCAAAGTAATCTCTTTTAGGTTGTTTTTAATAATTAATATTTTTACGGAAAAATTGTTTTTTAGTATATACTAAAAACACAATAAAAAGTTTAGATTGGAGACCGACACACTTTTATGATTACTGAAGAATCAAAATAATATTTTCGAAAATAAAGCAAACTTTATTTTATTGTTTCCTTGATTTAGGGTAAAATAAAATAAATGTATTTTTGAAAATATTAGTTTAATTCTTCAGAATACTATCAAGCAAATCATAAAACTGTGTCTCTAATCTAAACTTTTTATTGCTGGGTTATTTTCTTAATTCCTCGGAATATCAGATTTTCAATGAAGTAATTTTTCCAGTTGTTTTTAATTGGAAAAATTACTTCATTGTTCGGCTATTTTGTAATAGTAATATTTAAAAGGTGATTCTACAATTTCCACTACATTATTTTCCCTAATTAATTTTTGTAACTTTGTAATTTAATTAACCAATTAATTATCTGTCGGGCAAATAAGTCGCATACGCCTTAAACATGTTAAATAAAAATTTAAACGATAGATGTTCATAAAATATTTTAAAAAGTGAGATCAGTTTATAAAAAAATCAAGAAAACTATTCGAGCGTCGGCTGATTTGATATGCAAATTGTTGGCAACGACCGGATACAAGCCTCAGCGTATAATTCGATGTCGCGGTTATAATACGTGGAACACGTTATTTCCAAATGAAGAAACGTGTCTGAAACTGTCACAGACGGAAATTATAACTCAAGAATACATCTTGAGAATGGAATACATGGGAAAGCGGCGAACGGCGGTGTCTATTTTTAATGTGCCGTTTCATGTGGATGGAAAACACCTGGGGGACTTCCTCATGAAATTTGGCGAAATCACCAGTGTAAACTAAAGTTTAAAAAGGTTTTTGTTCAAATTCTTTAGTTGTATGAATGTAAATCGTATAATAAGGGACTTAAAGTTAGCTTATATTTACTATCAAAATAGCGTGACCGAAAGAAACGTATTATTGTTGCTATTATTATTATTATTATTATTATTATTAGTATTATTATTATTATTTACTCACTAGGAGTTATCACACTGGGTATCGTCAGTGATCGCCCACTGCCAACAACCTGTGGTATTCCCTGGAGTCTGAGTGACAACAAGTCTCCTCAGACTTCCAGTATGCTCCACTTCTTTTCGTTCATCACCGCTGATGACCTTGCGGTATCGCAACAGCCACCTACATCGATTTCCCGCTGATAAGGGCCATTGGTCCCCTCTGGGGCCCGAGTGGCAACATTATTATTACTACTCACTAGGAGTTCTAACACAGGTTGTCATCAGTGATTGCCCACTGATAATCACCAGTGGTGTTCCCTGGAATCTGAGTGGAAACAAGTATCCTCAAATTCTCAGCGCTCTCCACCTCTTTCAATAACTATAGCAAATGAATTTGCGTTATCACAACAAACGTTTACCATCGATTTCTCGTTGGTAACGACCATTGGCCTTCTCTTGGATTTGGATGGATATAAGCTTCTCCAATGAACCAGTATTTTCTGCCATCTTCCAACGGAGGTCTGGTTAGTGCTATCCCCCCTCGGTCTTTCCATCCTCCTTGACACTTCACGACTGTTTTGTGTGATACTAGCCGGGGCTGGTGCCATCAATTTTGTTGGGGGTAGTTTATGAAATTTCTTGCAGTTTCTGTTCCTTGGGTTCTTGGGGTGTGATTTATGTGTTTTTCTATGGCTCCTTGCATGTGATTGGTTTCCGCATTCAATGATTTTCCTTAAGATGTCAGCTGTTGCCGTCCGTTGTATGGTTTCAGTCTTCCCTGTGATTCTAATTTCTTCCAGTTTTTTTCAGGTTCTTCGGAACTGTTCCTACGATTATTGGTATTATATTTACTTTCTTCATACTCCATATACCTTTCAATTCTCTGGCGAGCTCAGTGTATTTGCTTCGTTTTTCTATCGCCTTGGTCTTCACCTGTGGTTGGTTGGGACGGCAAAATTTACGATTTGGCAGGATTTTTCTTTCTTGTTGACTATTATGACATCCGGTCTCCTTGCTTGTATGAGTTTATATGTTTGTACCTCCATACCCCAAATTATTTTGTGCTTTTCGTTTCCGAGAACTGTGTTCGAAAGGCATATCTCCCAGTCATGCCTAATTTTGTATTTATTTTAGGGCCAGCTTTGGGCATTCACTTATTATGTGATTTACTGTTTCGTCTCGTTGTCTGCACAATCTGCATTTACTGTTCTCCTAGATTTTATTTATTTAAGCTTTAATGTAGTTGATCCTAATCGCATTGTTTTGTGCAGCTGTCAGTAGAGACTCCGTTTTTCTGTTCAGCTGTCCTTTTTATCAGCAATGCCAAACTATTTTCGTGCGTCTCTTCTCTTGTCATTCTTATGAAACGTTGTTTTTCTTCCACTTTACTTTTATTGTCTGTTTGTTTCTGGTGTTGGTGTTTCCTGAGTTGATCGTTAGGACAGTGTCTCTTGCTGCAGTGACAAGCATTTCTGTATTCTGGTTTATGTATTTCGCAATCTCTTTTTTTAGTATTGTCAACACAGTCTTCTATACTTATCAGTCCTCTTTTCCCTTCGTTTCTCTTCACGAAGAGTATGTCTGTATCATCTTTTGGATGTAGTGCGTTGAGCATAATCATTGAGTTTCTAGTCCTCTGGTCAAGGTGCCTGGGTTCTTTTTTTGCCCAGCTTATGAATGGTCCAGAGTATCTTATTAGTGATACTTCCCAGATATTTATTCCTTTTGTTAGGTTTCTGCGATACAATTTTTTTTCGAAAAGTCATCTTTAGTCTAGGGTATTCTTTTCCAATCTTCTCTTTCATCTCTGTTGATTTGATTGTGTCTGCTTCCAGAACCCACAAATATTCATAACTTTCTTGTTCGCCTAGCGAATTCATCTGCTCTTGGTTGGGTAATTCCATACCCTTAGTCATCTCCAACTTTACGTTTTTATCTCTAGCAGTGCACACTTTTCCATTCCAAATTTCATTTGAATGTCCTAGCTGAAGATTCTGGTCGTATTTATCAGGTTTTTCAGTACCTTATTGCTTTTTGCAAATAGCTTCAGGTCATCCATGTACATGAGGTGGTTTATTATTTGTTATGTGCCTTTAAACTTGTATCCAGCATTACATTTCCTGATTATGTAGTTAAGTGGCATCATGGCTATGATAAACAGTAGTGGTGCTAGGGAGTCTCCTTGGAAAATTCATCTTTGTATTTTGATCTCTGTGTTGTCCTCTAGCTGTCCGTTTCTAATCTCATTGTTTCGATTGCTTTTATGATAAGATTAATAACCTGTCGGGTATCTTATACATTTTAAGCATTCGATTATTACAGCTTGAGGGATTCTGTCGTAAGATTTTTGTAATCAATCCATGCCATATGTATGTTCTTTTTCCTGCTTTTGACTTCTTTCAGGTTCATTTGATCTATGTATAACAGATCATGCGCCCCTTTTTTCCCTTACCTGCATCCTTTTTGTTCCTCGACTGTTCATGGAATTGTAAATTTGTACTCTCAGTTGTGCCGTTAGTATTTTCCACATTATTGGTCAGCATGTTATTAGTCTGTAATTGCTTGGGGTCGTTCCTTTCTTGGCGTATTTTTGTTTAAGCGTTGTCCTTCCTTTTGTCATCCCCTCTTGTACGTCTGTTTTATGGATACATCCTCTCAGTTTCTGTGCTAGAATTTCATGTAGCGTAGTGGATTTTTTGAACCAGTATGCATGTATTCCATCGTGGTCGATCTGATGTTTTCCAGTTTGCCCTTTTCTTTAGTGTTGTCTTAATAGTTTTTTCATTAATTTCTGTTTCTGTTCCTTCCTCAATTTCCTGTAGTTTATCTTTCATGTTTTCCAGCCATTTAGAATTTTTGTTGTGATTTTGAGCCTTTTTCCATGTCTTGCTCCCGGGTCCGGTTGTTCTGTTGTTGTTCTTTCTCCGTTTACGTTTTTGTAAGACTATCTTTCATTGTTTTCTTGCTGCCTTTGCTGCTAAATTTTGTTTTAGTTCTTTATTTTTCTTATTTAGTCTTTCCTTGCGATTCAGATTTTTGCTCTTCCATTTATTGTTCTCCTTCTTGTTTACGGTTTTAGCTTCCTTTTGAAGTTTGGTATTCTGGGTTTCCAGTCTGATCTCCCATCCAGATTCCGCCTGTCCATTCTCTTGGTCAGTCTTTTATTCTCTTTTTAGTTTCATACTTATTGATTTTGCGCCCCGCATATTATTATTATTATTATTATTATTATTATTATTATTATTATTATTATTATTATTATTATTATTATTTCATAGAAGTCTCAACTTTTGGATGTTTTAACATCAGATCAATTCTATTTACTTTAGAAATACACGCCGTACCTTGACAATTTCATCGTTCTTAGCAGGCAAGCCACGTGGTTCAAAGCGTTCCAATTACAACATGAATCACCTTGATTTATTTACATTTCAAATATTAAAACTTATTCCCGTTTTAGATCTTGATATTTTTCTCCTGCACTCTGGTATCGAGAACGGTCAGGCTATGTCAATGATTAAGCAAGTTCTCTTATTTTTGTTCATAAAGATTAGGTAGGGTTTGGAATGTTCAAGAACCTTATCAGTTTGTATGCGCATGTACTAAAGAAGTTTGACATTGCCGTTCTTTTGTACTACTTCTGGCTTGTGCTCATACAACTTCTCATTGTGGCACGATTCATAGAGTTTGCATATACTCCAGTGTAGTACCTCAACGACTTTGTCGTGTCTCCGTTTTTTTATATTGAGGTTTTGCTAGCATAGAACATTCTGAAACAATATGTGCTAAGGTTGCTTTCTTTCTATTATACAATCTGCACTCGGTGATTCTGCAGTTGTGTCAATGTAGTTTTTGATAGACTTAGTGCGAGTGGCTTGTTCCTGGGCTGTCATTAAGGTGCTCTCAGTAGAACTTTTGATATCACACATGACTAATCAATTCCATCTGTCATTATCTGTAAATGCAGTATTTTTAAAGAATACACTGTAATTTATTTCCAAATAATGCTAACCTCACTCTCTTGCAACCTTTAATTCTTTTTGTATATCTTCCCTTTTCATTTCTACGGAGAATCGCATTACTCTTAGCAATATATTTAAGTAGACAAGAAATATTCACAACATCTTCAACATTCTTTTCTAGATAGATACATTCGATCTGCATCACCTGTTTTTGCAAAAGCTTTATAAATTGTAAGCATTTTCAGTGTTTTTATTGTCCAAACATTTTTATTCATATTATTTTCATATTATTCATATTCTTCTTCTTATTATTATTATTATTGATATTATTATTATTATGATGATGATGATGATAATGATGATGATGATGATGATGATGATGATGATGATGATGATGATGATGAATGATGAATGAAAGATTTGAAATGATAAAAACTGCTTGGAGAGAAAAGACCATCCTAGTCTGGAATGGCACGAAGTCGACTGGAATCTTAGGGAGGTATATTGACACGCAAACGACTCGTGTGAGAATGCAAAGTTATTTCCAACGGTCATCGAAAGATAAATCTGGTAAGACTTGTCGTAACTCTGACTAGAAGTTTTTTGCTATGTGTTATTGTCATTAAGCGATCACTGGTAATGATTCGTGAAATAATTCATACCGAGTAAATAATAATAATAATAATAATTATAATATTAATAATAATAAAAATAATATATTTAAAAAAACAACCGTTCAATGAGGATGATTATTCTCCGCGTTGATTTCTATATAACACCAAGTAATTTGGCCACTTGTGAACGTCGATTACAATAACAACAACAATATATATTTTTTTTAAAAGTTCAGTTAAGAAAATCATTCTCCGCGTGAATGTCTATATAACACCAAGTAATTTGGTCACTTGTTGTTTATAGTAGATCGCTCACTGAAATAAGGGGTTGAGAATCTCCAGTGAGTCATAGCGAACGCAACATCTCTAAGGATTGTAAATACCAATAGAATGCAAAAGCAGTTGTAATACGAGGTTGACATCTGGCGGGTTTTAACTGCGTTTCATGGCCAGGATTTGGTCTTAAGATTTAGATAGCAAATCTCCTAGAGATGGTATCTTAAAAACATACTAGTGAAGGAAAACTTAACACAAACTATTTCTCGTATTATTTAAATATAAGTGTTCAAAATTATCAAACCGAAAACGACGTAAGTGGGCCCGGAATGTCAAATACAGGTTCGACATCCGGCAGGGGAACGAACGAGGCTTCCCAAGCCGTCACCCATCGAACTCCTCGAAATACTAACACTAAAACTAGAACTAAACGGACTTAAATAGAATTGTGATGAAATGTTACTTGAAGAGACAATATAGACAACGAATGACCCGTAGCTTGAATGAGCTCGGGTGATTGGAACTAATGAATAGTTATCTGATATTGAAATTGAACAGCTAAGTTAGAAATTGAGAGAGAAGACTAAGACATGCTTATGAAGATCAATCAACTTAATGAAGTTGAAGAAAATCTTGGGTAGCAGCAACAACTAACTCTGAGAAAGAAAATATTGTAACTAATTGTAATCAGGCTGTTTCCACAGATAAAATCGTAAAACGTATAATAGAACATGGGATGACAGAAGAAGATATTGCTATTTTCAATTTAGAACAGCGGCCGCATCTGCGACTTACCAATAGGAACAGACTTATAACTGTTACCATCAAAGTGAATGAAGTCTTGTCATTATTAGTAAATACTATTGCTTACTGTAATAACGTTATTAAAGCTGCTGCCAATACTGTGTCAAATCTACTCGGAATAGGAAAATGGAAAAAATGAAGTAAGAAAGACCCCTAGTAGTGGAAACGTTTACATGGACAGATAAAACACCTCAGAAAGGATGCATGTAAAGTGCAAGCTATTTGAAATGGCAAACTTAAAAGTCAAAGTGCTTGTAAAAATTAATCTGTAAGTTCGACATACGTCGAAAAGGTTTCAAGTGTGTAATTTAAGAACTAGAACAGTGGATCGTAGCTAAGACTGCCAAAGTTAAACGTTACCGCGACAGAATTGAGCAGTATCGACAAATCAGACTGTTTGAGAACAACCAGAAACTTCTTTTCAACAACTATAAGGAATTGAAAAAGGGAATGACGCTATACCTGATGCTGAATTCTCATGAATTCTGGAAAGGCATTCGGGAATTGAAAGTAAATTATCTAGATGATGCAAAATGGATCAAAGATATTAAAGGGAGGTGTCCTCTTGAGTATAACGAAAAAAGAATATAGGAATCACTGTTGAGATGCTGAAGGAGAAGGTTTAAAAGCTATGCAATTGAAAAGCATCCGGACTTCATGGATTCCTAGGATACTGGTTTAAAAACCTTCCGGTTCTTCACCTATTTCTTGCAGCAGTGATAAATGTTTGTTTGCCGACTGTAGCTTTCCTGAGTGGCTTACAATGAAACTACAGTCTTGATAATAAAATATAAGACAAAACAGGGTGAAGTGACAAATATTTGACCAATCACTTGCCTCTTAGTAATGTGAAAACTTTTCACTAGCATATTGAATCATTTGGACCAACACAATCCGCTGCCTGAGGAACAGAAAGGCTGCCGAATAAGATCACATGGCACCAAAGATCAGTTTCTGATCGATAAAATGATCCTGAAACGAAGAACTGCTAACCTTGCCATGGAGTGGATTCATTATTAGAAAACATTAAATATGGTGTCTGATCTATGGATAAACAAATGTTTGGAGATTTTCGGAATAGCCTCAACATTCAAATAGCTTTAAAGAACAGCATGAAGAATTGGGGAACCAATTGAAGTTCAAGGTATGTTATATTAGGTAAAGTAAAAATCATAAGAGGGATTTTTCCAGAGTGATAGTCTTTCTCCTTTTGCTTTTTGTCATCAGTTTGATCCCGATGACACTTCGCTTATGTAATGTGAAGGCAGGATATGCACTTGAGAAAGGGCTTCCAATCTCTTACTATTCATGGATGACCTTAACGTTTTTGGAAAGAAGGAAAACCAACTTGATATGCTAATCAATACGGTTAGATTATTTAATGACAACATACGGATGGAATTTGGCATCACCAACTGTGCTATGCTTGTTATAAAAAGAGGTAAACATGTTCACTCGGACGCCTTGAACTCCAAACAATTGATCTGATAAAGAGTGTTGACAGAGAGAGGAGCAACACATACTTTAGAATATTAGAGGTAGATAACATTAAAAGTAAGGAAATTAAAATCCAGGTCACAACTAAGTACAACAGAAGAGTAAGTGTTATTCTTAAATATCATTTCCACAGTCTAAATACAATATAGGCTATCAATACAAGAGCAGTAGCTATCATTCGATATACTGCTGGTATGTAAATAAATTCAATTGTTTGGTCACCAAAACCCAGAAAATGCTTAAAATGTATGGAGTTTTTGCTAAGAAAGCTGATGCAAACAGATAGCATCTATCTAGAGAATAACGTGGTCGAGGTTTACTTAGTGTAAGAAATGTCGTGAATATAGAAGAAGATTGTCTATATAATATATTTCTAAAAGTAATGAAATTCTTCTTTGTGATTTGAAAAGGGAAGTAGATATTAAGAACTTTGGTGAAAAAGTATCGAAGGTTGCAACAAAGAAGGTTAAATATTTGGGGAAAAACACACAGTGTATTCTTTAAGAATACTGCATTGAAAGATAATGGCAGCTTGAATTCGTTGGTTAAGAGTGTCTAAAAAATCTATCGAGAGCACCCTAATGACAGCCCAGGAACAAGCCATACGCATAAGGGCAATCAAACACAAAACTGCAGAATCACCGATGGGCAGATGGTGTTCATCTCCGCCGTCGCGTTCCGCATTATCTCTTTTTTCGCACCTTCCCAACAACAACTGCACTCCGAGCAGTTTGGGAACCTGCCAGAACGCTGGTCACTCTCCGCTGATGTGCGGCCATTTTTTAATCGGTTACACCCATCGCATCTTCTCAAAACACCTACTAAATCTAACGCGACGGTGGAGATGAACAGCATTCCAAAAGAAGACTTCCAGAGGTGTTTCCGGCAGTGGATCGATCGATGGGCTGAAGATAGCTACACCAAAAAATAAATGTACAGGAGCATTTGACAAATATCTTGGTGTAAGCCTAAACGACTGTATGCAGTATAAAAAATACAAGTCTTATGAAATGACGTGAATTTGTCTTTCATAACATTGATATGGTATAAAATTAAATAAAAAATATTATATATATGCATATATATACACACACGCACACACACACACACACACACACACACACACACACATATATATATATATATATATATATATATATATATATATGCGCGTGTTTCTTTTGAAAGGGTCTGCAGCCTTGTCATATTTGTATCAACGAGTGTATGTATTTCGAATGGTTTTATTGTAAAGTTGTACTTTTACAACGACACGATCGTTCGTACAAGTATGACGAGTATGCAGACCCTTTCAAAGGGTACCGCTTCACTGTACCGCTCAGCACTCTTCCTGCGTGTGAGGCAGATTCTTTTCCACGTGTGGAAACACAACTCAAACTATAATCCAACATTTTCATGCAATGGTTACTCTTTTGCTGACTTCTTAGAGAAGCCTTACTGCAGAAAAAACACATTCCAGATTCATTACAGATCAAATTCGATTTTGATCCGATGCTAAGCTTTTTGCGTTCATTTTTAATGAGTTAATCTTTGTAACTGCGATTCCTTTCAAATAATGTTTAACCATTCTAAACTGATTTCCTTCACAAAGAACTATCACACCGTTGTTTTTAGCTATTAACATATTTGCTTATACTAAAGTGTTTTTATAAAGTCTTGGGTTTGTGATTTTTAAACTTCCATTCAGCTAACTCACCGTATAAACATATTCATGGAAACTGGTTATCAGTCATGTTTCACATATTTCCACTCCTTCTCAGACGATACTGAAGTATTTCAGATTCATAATGAGTCCAGTCAAGAACTTGGGTGTCACTTACATACATTTTCCAAGTATCCACCGTAAACGTTTTCATTGAAACCGTCCCGAACGTTTTGCATGCTTTCACAGTCTCACATTCATGAAAAAAAAAATGACAACACATATTTATTGTGGATCTTCATTTTAGTCCTATTTAAAAAAAAACTCACGTTTATTTTAAATACGCCGTTTCTGTGGTCAAACGCGTTACTTGTATTTCTAATTATAAGATTGGTTGCATTGTCTAGACTACACAACATAGAGTACTGTCTAGGAAAACAAACTTCATCATCGCGTTCAATTTACAGTAAACTAATATATATATATATATATATGTGTGTGTGTGTGTGTGTGTGTTAGTGTGTGTGTGTTTTAGTATATAGACTTTATGTGCCAACAAGACAACAGATATTGAGAAATATTTTCTGCTTCCTACGAGCAGATTCACAGCGACGTAGACAGTAACTTTTCTTGTTGCCATGTCCATTCATATTCGCCTATTAGTTGTACATGTATAAGTGTCATGGAACATTTGTGGGGCACATCACATTTCTATATAGATGAGCCGATTTAATTCTAATCTTTTATTGTGTAGCATCCTGTATATATATATATATATATATATAT
Source organism: Sepiola atlantica (assembly GCA_963556195.1). Classification (NCBI taxonomy): domain Eukaryota; kingdom Metazoa; phylum Mollusca; class Cephalopoda; order Sepiida; family Sepiolidae; genus Sepiola; species Sepiola atlantica. Next base: position 982,138 of record OY744529.1, read on the forward strand.
ATATATATATATAACGTAAAATATAATAACACGAAATTACATGATTGTCGATGCAATAATTTATTTCAACCTTGCGGTTTTATTCAAGCATCCAACTTAACAATTACATTTTTGATAGTATCAAAAATGTAATTGTTAAGTTGGATGCTTGAATAAAACCGCAAGGTTGAAATAAATTATTGCATCGACAATCATGTAATTTCGTGTTATTATATTTTACGTTATTATTGCTCTGTTTACCACATTGAGCTCTCTTACCCGGATTTCTTCCTGGAATTATTCCATTATAACACTATATATATATATATATATATATATGCAAACATTGTTAAAAATAACAAAATGCGTCTGTTTAATTATCCCTTTTTTATTTTTTTCAATTTTTACTGATGTTTTTTTTTGTATTAAAATACAAAAAATAATAAATGTTTCATAAGTTTCACAGGTTTCACGACCATTTTCGATTCTTCGTCGAATCATCCTCAGGTGTCAAAAGCAAATGAACAAAAGCTGAAAGAGAAATTTAAAAATACATCGAAGAAATATGTATATACGTGTGTATGTCCACATTCATTTTTGTTTGTTATTGTTTTTGCGATAGACACCAGTAAACGGATTCAATTATCTACGGTGATGCATATTTGTCACCTCCCTTACTTTGTTGCATGCCGTATATACGGGGGCGTCTCTCTATTTTTATTTTCCACAAACGAACGTTTGGCTGTCAAGGTCTCTTCACACACGCACAAAACTACACACACACACACACACACACACACACACGCACACCCATACCCCCCCACACACACACACACATATATATATATATATATATATATATATATATATATATATATAGATAGATAGATAGATAGATAGATAGATATATAGATATATAAATATATTGATATATATATATATATATAGCTATTAATGTACTTATACAGATATTTGAATCTTTTTCTTGCATATGTATACGTACATCTTACTATATATGCACAGTGGGTTACAGCTGGCAGAAACGTATTTCCGCGAGTGTCGATATTCTGGGAATTGTTCTTCGCCGTTATTAAGAAAATGTGCATAATGGAGATGCATCCAACTTATACATCAATATACATGTACATATATTAGATATATATGCCAATATACATGTACCTAAATGCATATGAGTATGCCATTACTAAATACACATAATATATACATATATATATACATATATATATATATATATATATATACCTTTATGTATATATAATGCATAACATATGCATTATATATATATCACTATAGTTGCATTAGTTGTTATATTTTTAGGGTAGAGTGTTTAATATAGATTACAGAACTTACTTAATATTGATGACATGTGGTTTAAAGGCATGGTGACTAATCGTCCATCGCCTTGCATTTTACTCTCATTTAACTTTAGGAGGTTCAGCATAGAGATTGGGCATCTGTTGTTACCCGAGTAATTAATAATATATATATATATATATATATATATATATATATATATATATATATATATATATATATATATATATATGTGTGTGTGTGTGTGTACTATAAAAAAAAGTAGACAATCTTTTTATGTGAAAAATGTTTTGTGTAGTCAATGTAACGTTTCTTTATAAACATGAAACAGCTAACACATTGTCACTACAAATATTTGAAAACATCTATTTTCTTCTGTAGTATATATCGAAACTTTTAACATTTTGCTCGTTATGTCTCTCTCTCCGTATATATATATATATATATATATATATATATATATATATATAATATGTATTGCATATATACTTATGTATATATACAAATATATAAACGTGTCTAGATTATACATAATTGTATACGTATGTTTATATATTATACATGTATAACGGTTATTCACGCAAGTTCGCACATTAAATATTTCCCTTATATCATCCTCTTTCAATCATCACTTTCCAAATGTCTATTGATGTATTCAATCAGTTGGACAATTTTCTATTCATGTAAACTTTATATAAATCTTTTTAAAAGTATAATTTAAAATCTTTTACTTATTAATAAGAGAATAATTTAAGTTTTTTATAAGAATCTTCTTATGAAGTATTTAATATACAAGTTGCATGCTTTAAAAGTACTTTTAACGTTTATTTTTTTATGAATTCCTATTATTATAAACTAATTTAGAATGTTGACAATTTCTTTCAAAAAAAAGAAAAATGAGGCATGCACGAAATGCAACATTGAAATATTATAAGCTTCTTTCTGTCATGGGGCCACATTCAAAATAACATTTGACTCAAACATGTACTAAAAGATATCAAGGTTAAAATAATTGCTGTTAAAGTAACTTTTATAAATGATTTTCGCAGAGACACTTTTATCGGATTGATTTACCGATTTTTATTTATGATAAACAAGGCCAATAATTATGGCAAGAAATGAAAACAAATGTTATGGTGCAAGGTTTATTTTAAACTAAGCAACAAAATGCATGTTTGCTAAAATTATTAAAATGAACAAAAACGTTGTTAACTTCTATGGTCTGATTGTTTTACCTACACTATTATTTACCGGCAAATTTATATGTGATGCATTTTATCAACTGTGTCAACCATTTTAACTGCTAATTTTTTACTATATATGTTTTATATTTTTGAAAATAAATTGTCAAGTTTTACCAGTGAAAAAAAAACTGTGTTGTCTTATTTCATCATTATTTATATATATATATATATATATATATATATATATATATATATATATATATATATATATATATATATATATATATATATATATATATATATATAAGAGAAAACATTTTTATATCAATGAAACGGGCGGGTGGGAAAAAAGAAAATTAGTAAAAAAATTTTAAGGCCTTATTGTCTGACCCTCTCCAAAGTTTTCCTCTCATATCTCATTTGATTTTCTTAGTTTTTAATTTATCATTCTGACTTTTCGTCTTAGAGGCCTTAACGAATATTTTAGCAATTTTCTTTTTTCCCACCCGCCCGTATCATTGATATAAAAATGTTTCCCCTGTAATTTATCCTACGATTTTGTTGTACGCGAAATTTACTTACATATATATATATATATATATATATATATATATATATATATATATATATATATATATATATATATATATATATATATATGTGTGTGTGTGTGTGTGTGTGTGTGTGTAGAGATGGGGACGTTGTCTTTATTATATGTTTAATACACCAAATGAAATAACAAAACCTTTGTATAACAACATCAGAAAGGGGTGTATTATTTAAAATTACCTATACCGTTGGAAAAAAAGTTGGCCAGTGTCTGAGTAACGAAGAGGAACATAAGAAGTTCTTAAAGCTGCCGAACGTCTGAACAGTTTCCGCCAGACGAAGATAGTAGTTACTGGAACGTCTAGTAGACAAGGGCAGTAGAGAAAGAAAGAAGTGTTTCCCCATTGCTTGCAGGAGTATCTCTGCTGACAGAAAAAAATCATTGCACCCTGCAGGCTTATTGGTCAGTGTGTCCCCTCTCACGAAATGGGGACATTTTTCGAAGGGAGAAAATAGGTCTATGTTTTTGACCGCTACATCAACCTCTGCTTAGCCGGAAAAACGACAGAGAAAAGGTTATTCATTTGCCAAACATTGCTGTCGGAAAGGATAAAAATAGAAAATATGTCAATTACGTTTACAGAATTTAAAAAAACGTCTTTACTTTTAGTCAAAAAGTTTTCTTTGGTAAAAACAAGAAGTGTTTAATGTTTCTGCAAAAGTTTTTTTTTAATGTTTATGTATTTTCTGTGAAAATTATTGTTTTGTGGAAAATGTTTATGTCTTTTCTGTGAAAAGCAGTAATTGTACAATAGAGTACAAGGACTAAAAAAGTTTATACTATATATATATATAAGAGTCTTACTCAGTTTTAGGGCCAATGTACTCGCCGACCACTGCGCGTAGTGATGACGTAATTGTCTTTTACTGGGGTAATGGTGGATTGATGCAATATGTATATAAAAAGAATATGTGGCTCTTGTGTTTTTGTGTCTAGAAAGGCTCTTTTTCCCCTGTCAATAGATACAGTTTCTTTTTACCAGCAATGTCTAGTGTGAATAATTTGTCATTGCGTGAAAGCACACGATAAGGACTAGTATAAGGTAGTGTTGGAAGGGCTTTCACAGAGCCTCTTCTAAGAAAAACGCGAGCCCACGGAGAAATGTCTTCAGGGAATAAAGAGTTGGTGGTATGTTGCCTAGGGTTCATAGGTGGAAACTTATTAAAATGGGCTCGCAGTTGTGTTTGTGTACAGAGTTAGATCAGTTGCCGTTAAATCTATCGGGGTCAGCATCTGACCCAGCAAATTTGACTGGAGAGTATCCGAGGTCCTCTATGAGCGCAGCGTGACGGCCAAGCATGGGAGCATACTAATCTTTTTTTATTTATTCATTCATTTCTTTTAAAGACACAATCTCTCATGTTTTGAGAGAAAATATGGCTGAAAAAATACAAAGGTTTACTGTTTTTAACAACGTTTTCTCCAAAATCCTCGTTTTACGTGGAATTTAAAAGAATTTTAAGCATGCCCAAAAGACACACACAAAAAAGATAAATTTGAAGCGGTAATGAATTAAATACGGTAAAAAATAAAGAAAATTCAAAAGCGAATTAAAAGTAAAAAAAAAACACATTTAGCTACAAAGTCGTGTGTCTGTCTTCTTCATTCACCCGTGTTGACCGATCGGCCAATTTTGGCCTGCAAATTCTGTCAACGCTTGTATAGAACCGTCCCAATTCATAGAGAAGGAAGGAAAGGACTGACGTATTCGCATTCAGAAAATATATCGCGTTTTGCGATGAAAATATCATTTATTGGACCAAACACACATACACAGAAGACAAAATGTTTCAAAAAGAGTGGTGTCAATCCATTGATAGAAAATGCACACATAGCAGTTGAGACTTTCATAGACAGAACGCAAAGAGAATGAAAAGCGTTTGAAAAGTCAGTAGACCTTACACACGCACACATAATACAAACCGATTGAAACGCTAGAGGGTCGAAAAGAAACAGAAAACAAAACAGTTGAAGCGTTACTTTACGAAAAACGTTCATCATGCGTTTATCTATCTGCAGCGCTACGTTTGAAATAGTATTTTTGTCTGTCACGCTCAAGTTGAAAATGATAGTTTCGTCTGTAACGCTAAGTTTGAAATAGTTTTTTCGTCTATAAGGCTAACGTTTTTAATAGTATTTTCGGCTGTAATGCTAAAGTTTGAAATAGTATTTTAGCCTGTCACGCTTATGTTTGAAAAAAGTATTTCCGTCTGCCACGCTAAAGTTTTAAATAGTATTTCAGTCTGTTAGTGTAAAGTTTTAAATAGTATTTCAATCTGTTAGTGTCAAGTTTTAAATAGTATTTCAGTCTGTAACGCTAAAGTTAGAACTAGTATTTTCGTCTGTCCCGTTTAAGTTTCAAATTGTTTTTTTGGTTTGTCACTGCTATAGTTTGAAATACTATTTTTGTGTGTCATGCTTAAATTAGAAACTCTATTTTGGTCTTTCACGTTAGAGTTTTCAAATAATATTTTCATCTATCACGGACAAGTTTGAACTATTATTTTTCTGTTAAGTTTAGAAAGGTATTTTGTCTGTCACGCTTACTCTTTAAATAATATTTTTGTCTGTCACGCTAAACGTTTAAAAGTATTTTTGGATGTCACGCTAAATTTTTAAATACTATTTTTGTCTGTAACGTTATGGTTTTACAAAGCATTTTCGTCTGTAACGCTAAAACTTGAAACAGTGTCACGCAAAACTTTGAAACTCTATATTCGGCTATCACGCTTAAGTTTTAAAATGCGTTTCGTTTGTCACGCTATAGTTTAACATAGTATTTTTGTCTGTAATATTAGTTTAAAATAGTCTTTTGTCTGGAAAGATAAAGTTTAAAATAATATTTCCGTCTGTAAAATAAAAGTTTAGAGTAGTATTTTTCTGTCACGCTAAAGTTTAAACTATCATTCTCGTATGTACAATTGAGTTTTAAATAGTATTTTGTCCGTCATGCTTAAGTTTAAAATAGATCGGCGGAAGTGATCCTATGTGCAGAAAACGTGAAATTATGTTGGTCTTTGTCACAAGAACTAAGTAATTTTTAAATCAAACATCCTGTTTTGTTAGGATTGTCGCGGCGTAAATGGGCGGGATGGGGTAACACGACAACCTCAAGGAACATTGTTTTCTGTCTGCTTAACAGCCGATCCAACGTCTCCTCCACGTTCCGAGTTATGCTATCATTGTTTGTAAATCTAAGTAAGATGTAATTAAAAAAAATTATTTTCTCGAAGCCTTTACATATGTCACAATCCGGTCAACGCCGGGTAAATACAAGCAATTATATCATCGAAAATGAAACAAATATTAATAATAAATTAAAATTTAAAAATAGTGTCCGCATTCGCTATTTATATAAGATCATAGAATTACGTCAGTAATTACATTTTTCATATATAAATTAGTATTACCATTTCTGATCACGTAAAGAAAAAGTACACCAACCGTTGGTGTTTTTAATTTAGGGTGGAGAAAATCAGAGAATTACGTCAGTAATTTAATGTTTCATATATAAATTAGTAATTTCTGATGAGTTAAAAAGAACATTGACCTTTCTTGCCAACAAATTTAAATATGGTGGACTTCATTTTCACGTCGTTGTACTATCGGTAAACAAAGTTAGTCAGTGTCTGATACTGTCTTTAGGATATCCAAGTTACGACTTTTTGATGCTATTTTTATTTCAATAGTATAGTAAGGGACTGAACTATCGCTAGTAAAAAGATGCGAGCCATTTGTGAAGATTTTTTTCTCTTCATTTAACTTTCTTCGTTTTATTCTTGGAAGGTAGGGGCGTCTTGATATTAAGAAAAAATTACACCGGACTTTTTAACATCAACTATATTAGCGGAAGTGAAATGGTTAAAAAATAATTTGAAAGAGAAAAATAACCACTTGCATCAGCATTTTCTACTCCGAAAACTGACCGTCTATTTATGCTACTTAAGTTTAAAGAGAACATGTCAAAACTAGACATTCAAAAGAAGAAAAGGAGAAGAAAAGCATACTATATCTGTATACAAAAGCAAAATGATAATGAAAAAGAAAGAACACGTCTGAATTTGGAAACAGAGTGGCTTGCTATTTGTGATTTCCCTTCCATTATTTGTCGGGTAAACTTTTATGCGACCGGACGGATATAAACTTCATTGAAACAAAATACCGCATCAAATTACGAAAATACCTCTGTGATAATTCTTTTTAATTGAATTTTTCTAAATACAATATCGTAAAATATATTCTTGATTTAGATAAATATTGATTAATAGTAAAGAAATTAATGATGTTTTGTTCATGTTTACGCGAGAAAACACATACATTCGGACACACGAGAAGTGTTACGGTACTGTTGCATGAGAGTGGTAAATAACACTTGCACGGAGTGACGAGTTTAGCGAAATAGAGTTTTCCAATATTTAACGAACCCTGTGTCATATTCAGCGCTTGCGGACAGGCCGTAAAGGGAAACAATTATCCGAACCTTGATTTGGGGGTGGAACAATAGTGTAGTACTTATTTTGTTCGTTCTCTGTAGGCTCCCAAACATTACCTCCTTCAAAATGAGAGAGATTAGTTTATGGTTGATCACATGAGGCGCCGTCATCAAGGAATGCAGACTCGTTCGAGCAGATAACTCTTATCGATCATGCACACTTTTATAGCGTTAAATAATAGCCACGGCCCACATTAACTTTTACGTTGTGTACATGATGACGTCGTGGATTAGACACGAAAAGAACATTAAACCGACATTGTAGCATATCCGGTACTTGTGGCATATCCGGTACTTGTAGCATATCCAGCAACAAATATAAACAATTCCTGGGAACCTGGCCTTTAGGTGAGATACATCTGTAGTATCTGTTCTGTACTCTCTAAGAAGACCATTGTCCCGTGCGTTAGATACTCCGAACAGTTGGTAAGATTGGTTTCTGGCCGATCCTGAGCGATCTCACCAGAGAATGCCGAAGTGTCTGAGCAGGCCATGCAAGCTTTTGTGACATTCAGAAATTGCCGCATGGTACATTAAGCCGGACTTCGTGTCACGGGACATGGTTCATTTCGGTTGAGATGGATTTTTATTACATTAAATCCGACCACTCAGCCTTCATGTCTAGTCTCTAAATAAGACAATGTCCAGGAACCTGACCTTCAGACTTAGATCAAAATTTAGTATCTGTTCTATCATTGGTCCGAGAAAAGGGAAATATTTCTCGACTTGAGCAATTTTAATTTATTGCCCCTAATAATAGTGTTTTGGAGGCGATGTATATCCGTCACATTAAACTGGTCGTGTGTTACATTCATCGCTCGTAGAAGAACAGTAAGTAGGGATATTAAGTTCTTGTAGCTTCTGTTCTGTCTGATATTATTCCCCCTTTCGGAGGCGGCAAAGTGATTTGCCCTCTTCTTCATCATCATCATCATCATCTTCAAGAGGGGCATGGGTTTATGGTTTGTCGCCTTATGTGTCTCTATTCCGATTGAACTATACGTGGATTTAGCTATTTTTGGAAAGGTGTATATTCCCCACATTAAAAACCGACCTCGTGTTTAACTTTGCCCTCGTAGATACAATATCCTCATTTTTAAAAGGAATTGGTGTATACTATTAGAATTATTTAATACCATGATGTTTATATCGTCATTATTTGATTTGAGCGTGTTAAGGGCATAACATTACACGTACTTGCATAAAATAGAGCAATCAAATAACTGAACGCCATTGAAATAAAATAGCAATGTTTATCGACCAAGTTGTTGACAATAATTAAATGAGTACGAAAATGTGTTCTGATCTAATAAAGAGAAATGAATTAACATGTCAAAAAAGTATACAATACTTCAAACAAAATTATATTTTCAAGAAATATTGATCACCAGTTATAATTTAACTTTGTTTTTTTTGCAAATTATTAAATTATATTTTGTAACAGGTCAACATGCTATGAAGTGCAAGAAATTAGATGAGAGTTTCATTTTGAAATAATTCAATAAATATGTAATTCAAGGAAAATGAATTGCGAATATAATTGGTCGGGAATATTCCATTTCTGAGAGGGATCGGAAGTTTAAATAAAATAAAAACATACTTTGGGGAAGGGGGTCACATCATGTGTGGTGTTGGGGAGGCGTGATATATGAATGGTAAATGTGTTTCTTTCAATCCCCTTAGCAACGGACGATTGCTTAAAACTATACAGCTTTATTTGTTAATACTTCAACTTGTATGACTACAGATAGGTTTCATATTTCAACATTTCAGATTTTGCATCAGCGTTATCGTCGGTCCAGGATCTGAGAAACAAAGTCTGACAAATAAAAGAGATAAGGAGGTTTACAACTGGTAATAAGGATGGGTACAAATATGGTAATTGGGGCAGGTACCAAAATGATAATTTGGATGTGTACAAAACTGGTAATTGAGGCGGGTACCAAAATGCTGAAACAAAATAAATAGCTGTGTTTTTCTTTTATAAGATGATAAAATCAACTTATTTTTTATTTGTTTTCTTAAGAACATGTTGCCATTCATTACAGCAGCAAATAAAATATGGTCTTAGGTAGGATAGGAAACACAAGAATGGATATTCTTGACATGTGTCCATTCAATATGCGTGTTAAGCGATGTAATTGCTATATATAATCAAGCGTGACAGACTAAAGGAAAAAAGAAGGCTTCTAATAAAGATGACAGAATGCATCTAACATTGCTATCTAGACTTTAACGTTACAAATATACAGCTACGTAACAAGTTAAAATGTCACATGCCTGATGAAAGTTAGACTATAAATCATTAATTACGACTGTTCATCCGGGCTAACTCATAAAATAAATTTAGTGAAAATATATAGATATTCCATGAAAAATGCCAGTATACTGAAATCATATGCCCTTAATAGGGTTAAGATGAAAATTCATATACACTAAATGTACAAAATCAAGGAAATTCCCACATTTTTACACTTTTATTGTCATTAAGGGTATGACTACATATCAACCAAACCATTTAATTATCACATGACTACAGTATAAATCTCTATGCATGAGTGGATGAAGTGTGTGAGGTGCGCTGAAGAAAAAATCCTACCAGTAAAATACATAGCCCTGTTGTGCTCGCATACGCTTAATGGCAATAAAAGTGTAAACATTTGGGAATTTCCTTGCTTTTGTACATTTAGTGTATATGAATTTCTATCTTAACCCTATTAAGGGCATATGATTTCAGTATACTGGTATTTTTCATGGAATGTAACTACTTTTGTAAAGGCTATGCATAGCCTTTACAAAAGTAGTTACATTCCATGCATTCTCATAACTGATATAGTTGGTAGTTTGATTAATCAAGGTATATGGTAAACTGAAATTAAAATGCCATCAACTAGACACTAGAACCTCTATATTTGCCAAGAATCAGCTGAATCCATCAAATGGTCGATAAGATATAGAATAAAGTGTATGAATACTGGTCATTTTAAAGCTTTTTTTGAATTTTCTGGAAAACTAAGTTATATGATAAACTGAAATTAAAATGCCATCAACTAGACCCTATAACCTCTATCTCTGCCAAAAATCAGCTGAATCCATCTAATAGTTGATGAGATACAGGGTGGCACATACGTACGTACACACAGATAACATGATTTCATGATTGAACTTTCTGGATCTCTGGGTTGCTTTGACTAATGATGCTGAAATTCTACACACTTATAGAACCTATCAAATAACAAGTTTGTGCAAAGTTTTAACTAATTTGGTTTTTGAGTTATGATTGATCAAAGAAATGAGATTTCCAGCATAGGCCATTCGTGTGTCTATTAAGGGATAGAGCGGCCTCGCGCCTCCATTGATCCTGCTAATTTAAGCGTTAAAAGAAAGTATAATAACAAAAACACTAATCGAAAAATAAAATATAACAATCATATTAGTGCTGGGTTTCATTGATTAATAAAACAATATGAACACGAAGAGCTTAAAATTGACTATCAAAACGAAATCCTGTGAGAGGTAAGTGAAACATCGTATTATCTTACGTTAATTTAATTATTAAAAACAAAGGTGAAACAAAACAAAGTTTATAAAACCAAATGAAAAGCCTAGCTTGGAACATGGATTAAATACTAAACGGAAATACACTAAATAAATGAATCGTGACTAGTTTCTTCCAACGATCTCTGTTAAACATTGTTGTCAACAAGTCCTTCAAGTTGCATCCTGACGCTTCTACAACTTTGTTAATTTTTGTGTAACCTATTTTTTGTCGTATAATGGATTCCATAGGAGAATGGCATTCAAAAATTCTGACCTACTTCTCCAAAAGTGACCGGCTAGTCGAAGGTTTCTCACACTTAATAAGTCTGAGATAGGAGGAATATGTAACCTCTAGCTGATGCCCAGTGCAACTTGTTTATGTTCCAACTGATATTTTTGCTGTTGCCTCAATGCCCTATCCGTCGATTTGTTAAGTAAAACAAATTTCACTGTGGTCCTAAAAAAGTCCACCTGAAGATTATCAGAGATGAATAACATCCAGATGGTGCGTAATCCATCACGGACAGACAGTTCTTGCATTTGTGGCTTTTTATGTCTTTATCCTGTGACTAGATATTGTGCCGAGGTATACAAATTGATGACCGGACTTGATGTTGTTACCGTTGTTTTTAGCTTAATCATTTCTTATTGGTTACACCTAAGACATTTTGTTTTGCCAGCAGAATGTAGAGACTAATCTGACTGGCCGCTTCTTCGATTAGATGGAGAAACTTGCTAGCCTCATCAATCACATTAGACAACAAGGCAAGATACTGGCTTTATCCACGTTTGATCATTTTCGTCTGGTTGGCGTTAGCTTTTTGCTCTTTGATAGTTCCAAATCCATGTTTAGATCAGCAAATGTCCACAGGGCGTAATCTAGACACAGTATAAAAAGGAACAAAAGAAAGCGTATCTCTCTTCAAGATTGTCGCAACAACGTTAGATACATCCGTGTCTCGATCGGGAGATCGGTCCATTGAACACGGGTTTTTATACAGCATCACAATAGCTGATGTAATGCTTCCATATGGCAACATGATGTCATCGAGTGTGTCGCAACGCATAGAATCGAGGGTTTTGAAGAAATCGACAAATACAGGCCCAGCTTTGCGATTCTTGGTCTTTAAAACCTCGATTATGTGTTGATGTGTTTTGTTGAAACCATTTTAGTTTCACGGAGAATTTCGTTCAGCTCAGGGCGAATGCGATTCTATAAAGCATTGTTTACATCGATAGTTTGTTGTTTGATCAGTATACAACCTTCTGTCCGGCGCTTAATAGGGTCTGATTGATAAGTTTGATATCAAAATGTGAGCAAATTATTCTGAAAGTAAGTTGACAGCCAGACCTCGGCAGGAATATTATCATGTCCACAAAGCTTTTCAGGCTTTGTTTATTTTTTACATGCTCATGCTGAAAATTCCTTCTCTGATGTTGAGTTCCTGTACAATTATTTTATGTGGTTCGCGGGAAGATTGCCAAGCAGGTCAAAGTTTTTCTTCCTATTTCCTAATACTCTTTTCCTTGATTTTTCTACAGCCTTTTCCGATCACTGATTTTATCGACTATTTCCGATGCAGTCGCTGCTTGCTTATTTACAAACGTATTTGCAATAGTATCAATAATATACAATCATAAATATAACTTACAATCTCGGGAGAATTTTGAATCCGCGGTTAAAAGTAATTTTATAAATAACTAGCTGACCCGTACGCGGCGTTGTTTGGGAAAGTTAATTAACTCAAGAGAATCCATGCACAGCCTTAAACGTTCCGGCGCGAACACAGACCTCATAATTTTAAAAGCATATCCCTAGAACTTTCTGTCATTTTTGGTCGATGTTACCTATAATTTGTAAGAGTAATTTCACAAATACTATGGTTGTTTAGCAGCCTAAACCAGTATCTATCTCGTTCATGTAACTCCATTTGTGTGTACTTATCTATTTTCAGGAGAAAATTACACGCTTAATAAGATCTACATACAGTATATTTATGACGCCCTACGGCCTAATTTAAAAATTCTAAATGTTTTAAACGCATAAGAAAAACACAAAGTTGCCCCTCCATTTGTAGTATGGGGTGGGGCATAATGGGTCAGTGGGACATAATGAGTCAACTAACTGATTTCTTTTATTTCCTTCCAACTCAAAGTTTTTAGTCATGCTCTCCTTCCTGGAGTTATCATCTTTGGAAAGTGCTACTGGTTTACTTGCTGATTTTTTATGATGAAGTTGTCTCATCTCCTACTTGCAAATAAAAGAACTTTGGCTTGGAAAACATCAATAAAAACTGAGCATGGGACATTAGTGAGATAGTTACCAAAACGAATAATTTTCGGGGTCATCTTCAACTTTTATTGGTAAACGCACTGATTCGGCTTCGCGTTGACAAGAATACTTAGTATTTAGAGGATATCAAATAATAGGAATGATTGTTTATGTGAAAGTACATGTTGAGTTAGAGAGCTTGTATATCACAGATATGTCAGAAACATATATGTGATATTTTATATTTCGCATATTAGGGATGTTCTGTATTTTTCCAGCGATTGTCTTTTTTATTAAAAAAGGCCCATAAAAGTTATTGATCCTTTTGCAGTTTACATACCGTGCTGAAAAAATAACGTCATTATTTAAAGATTCATTCTTAACATGGGAAGAGGCGTTGTCAACTATTCTGTACTTGCACGTAACGATTTAATAAACAAAAGATACCGTAAACATTGAATTTAACTTGAAAACCCTATCTAAATAATATAACGGTTCTTAAACTGCAGCAGTACAAATATATTAATCGGATTTTATAGTAACTAGTTGTGTTTTTGGTTTTAATCTAAAAAAAAGTAATTTTTAAAAGGTATTAAACACATTTTTGTGTGTTTTTAGTTTAATAAAATGTTTTCAAAAGTTACTAAAAGTTATTTTCTATTTTGTGTCATTAAAATAGAGAAATGGATTGTTTTGTTTTAGTTAAGAAATAAATGGTAGATAAATATAATAATAGATATTTAAAAGGTTAAGTTAAACAACGCCAGTCTTTTCAAATAAGTAAAAGTTTTACAATTTTGTTTTTGTAAAATGATAACTGTTGCTGAAACTTTAGGTGCCCCATTTTGTTTTATTAAAAACAAAGCAATCTTAACACCTGATTTTAAAAAATTAGTTACTTACGACGAGACTGGGTGTCAAGCTAAGACGCCATTTGAAATACGATGTTTTTTGTTCGGTAATGTATTATAACATTCTGGCGTTTGTACTAGTGCAACGGTACCACCAAAAGGACACTTAAATGGCGCCCATTGTTTGTAACAACCTTACTAGAACAATAAACACTGTCCCACCACTTCTCTTTCTCCTTATCTAAGCAACGTAGGGAGACTTGCTCTCACTTATTTTTACACAGATAGTTTTGTCCGCTTTATTCTGACATGTTAAGAGTAGAGGTTTAACAGTTTCATTGACTGCCGTTTCCGACTGGTAGTACAGGATTCCCATGTCAAAAATAGCATTAAGAGCGGCTACTCTATCAACAATTAAATAATATCGGGATAACAGTAGTGCCATGTCGCGCATGGAAAGATACCCTATACTTATCTCCGGTAGGCTTTCCCTAGAGTACAACCCCATAGATAAAGACTCTACTAATAGGCTACTTGTGTCAATTTGTTTTCTGACATTCAAAAAACACCCAATTAATTCAACCAACTCAATCAAAAAACAATAAAAACTGCAATGAAAAGAAATGGACAAACGATTAAATCATAGCCCCCCCTCATTAAAAAACAACCAAATCGCTTTAAACCTTGAGGCTCTCGTTCACAAATATCCAAGGCATAGAACTTACTTCCTCTTTGTAAACTCTGCAGATATCCTAGCACATATCGAAACTAATCTACACTCCTCACTATCTTGTAATCATTTTAACATGTCAGCATACTTCCCATTCTGCCATAAAGCCTCTGACAAGCGTATGCACGAGTTCGAAATCGATATCCGTAAGACCCTTCCCTTGACTAGGAAAGACAGTCTAGATTCAGATGATTTAGCCTACATGTGATTTAGATTAACCTCACGATTCAGCGTTAACTACCTATATCTCTTCTACCGTTCTTCTTCGACCGACATACTCTACTGTTTATGTCTACGTTAGTGTAGACGCAGCTGAGATATCTGAGTTCCTAACTCCATGTATTTGGGAATTGTAATTACAACAGAGGTTGCCTTGGTTTCTCAAGCTACAGACGCAGATGGTAACAGCACGCATATATTATCTATTTCACATCTGTGACGTTCCCGACCTTCCTCCCACATCATTAAGATCAGTAACTCTCACTTCTCGACATATTCTTAACAAAACTGCTAAAGGTATGTCTGATCGATGCCCATAGCCTACCTGGTAATACTGATCAAATTGTGATAATGCTATATATTACCTTAAACCTCTGGCCCCCAAATCGAAGCGCTTATACTTAAAACGAGAATATATTACCAATGGACGGATTGAACATCCCTCAAAGATCTCATCCGAGATGTCACATGGAGTAACACTTTTTTCTTTCCTTGCTGAACAGTAAACAAGTGACAGAATGTTTCAAAGCGAGCATGGAAGCTCATATCCCCATGCAGAAATTACAACTCAGCTCACTGATTAACTTCGACCTGTGCAGCTGCTATTGTGCATAGGCAGCAAGCACTCCGCCAATTCAACCGCCATTTGTCAGCTATAAGTAGACACAAATATTGAGAACCAATAAACCAAATCAGAGTGTAATAACCGCAGCTAAAAGTTGGTATACCACGACGATCAGAAAACGCATTAACTCGCAGAGATTAGGAACTCGTGATTTTTGGAAAATCTATAATAGCGTTGAGAACGATGGGCAATCAAGAATTATCCCACTACACAATTACCATTACGTCGATTGCACAACAACGGATAACGCTGAACTTCTTGCTCAACAGTTCGCTTTAAACTGCACTTTGGACTCCACAAACCATTCTCTCCCAAATTTCTCACTATATTCAGAAACCCCACTGATTGATCTGATCACCTATTCGCATGTCCTGGATATCATTACAAAAACATTTACACTACCAAAGCATTTGGACCTGATCTAATTGTTGTGGAAGAAAGGACAAATCGAATACCGGAGGATATATTTACCAGGGGAAAATAAAGGTCATTAGGAGCCCTCTATTGAAAAAAATTATATAAAAGGAACTATATATGTATAAATATCACACTCACGTCGACTGAAAAAAACCTAAAAAAAACTTATATGCGTGTGTGACTCTTTAAAAAAATATTCATATGTTTTGTTTCGAAAAAAAACACAAATAATTTTGTCTATTTAAGACAAATCATACACTCGTACTGAAAAATGAATGTTCTATGTGACTCTTAAAAAAGAATTATCTACGTGTGTGACCTTTAAAAAAATTCATATTTTTTGTTTCGATTAATTCTGTCTAGACAACTACATGTGCTGAAAAAACAAAATTCTACATGGCTCTTTAAAAAATAAAAAAAATAAAAATTTATTTCGAAAAAACAAACAAAATAATGTTGTCTATTGAAGACAAATCATACACGTGCTTAAGAAATATTACATGTGTTATTTTGAAGAAAAAATATAAGGATTTCAGCCACACTTTGATTTTCTAAGGAAAACGAACACTTTGACACCCCCCACCCCCCAAAAAGGCATTTAAACCTGTAAACTGGATAATTTCAAGGCTTTGAAATGTTTAAGCGCGCTCGTGGATTCCAGAAATATACTAAAGGACGACATTGCCCTTAACATAGAGATGTTGGAACAGCATGAAGGATTGAGAAAAAGGAAACCTTTCGGGAAGAAGAGAGCATCATTAAAGAATTGTTTGTGGAAGTTCGTTCCTTGAATGATACAATTAAAAGACTGTGTATTAATGCAGAACTTTATTTAGGAGAGTGTGGGTTTGTGGAAGAGCAGAAGGAGGAGATTGGCTTTCGAGCTTGTATTAATGATCGTCTTGCTGGCATTGAAAGCTCTGTTCAAGAATTCATCACTTTGGAGTAAAATGAAACTGGCCCGGTACCCTTGCTCTCTATCCCCAAATTGCAGTGTGCCACCTTTAGTGGGATCAACTCCTCTAAGTTTGAATACAAAAATGTTATTGCTTAATTCAAAAACTGCACTAACACTGTTAAATCCAGCAAAACAAAATTGGTTTTATTTAAAGGATATTTGAGTGACAATGCCTTGCAATTGGTTTTCCATCTGACCTTGGAAGATGACAATTACACTGTAGCTGTGAACTTGTTAACGAAAGAATTTTTAGATGTTCCCTTTATAATAGTGAGGTCATTTCCACTTCTCCTCAATATGACCCCGAATTGTGTCTGAGATCAGAGCGGATTTGTCCGAATTGAAAACCTCATATCGGATAGATCTTTTTGAAAATAAAACCCCAGGTTTTTTGTTGGTCAGTCATATTATGTATGAATAAGTGCCAGTTATCTTAAAGGAAATTAACCACAGAGTGGACACAAACTACCCTTCCCTTACACAAATATTTGATCATTACAATGATGCAATTCGTCCTCTGTCCAGAAACAAAAACATTTTCGGTTTACAGAGGCTAATTCAAAAAATGATAAAGGCCAGGCCAAGGCTTATGAAAAAAAGAATGGAAGTGCTGCGTTACAAAGTTTCTCTACATGCTCTTCGGGAATATATTGCAAACTTTGCACGGCACGTGGCCACTCCATGTTAAAATGCTTCAAGTTTTCATCATATCAAGCCAGGATTCAGAGGTGCAAATAATTAAAGTTATCAGCTTTAAACATAAAAGTGAGAATTGTCCGGGTCTCCAGAGCAAATCACCTCTCACTTGTAAATTGTGTACTTCTAAAGCACATATTACTCCTTTGTACGACAGTCCTAAAAGGGTGATTTCCCTATTTTCACACGTTCATGGAAACGCCATTATATTGCCTTTTGTAGCAATTTCTCTAAATTATGGAATTGAGAAAACTACTATTAACTGCCTATTCGATACCGGAAGTCAGCGTTCTTATTTCTCAAAAAAGAGCTGAGATATCCTGATGGAATTTCTAATCCAACGAATTACCATATAAAAGCCTATTCGGGTGTCTCTGTGAAGAGACTTGAGCAGGTTGTCTTGAAGGTTAATGTAGTGAAGGGGAAACAACTCCCTATTCCGGCCTTGATAAATGATAAATTCAGTATCCAGTTTGAGTTTGGTAACTTCAGCCAAGTGAAGTCTAACCTGGATGAATTGAAATACAGGTTGGCATTTTCAAATGAAAAACAAGGTGATTTTATAACAATTCATGGCATCCTAGGAGTTGATATATCTCAATTCATGAAAGGCTCCAGGATTATTGAATGAATGAATGGGCAGGCCTGGGAATTGCCTCAGGGGATTACCCCGTTTGGAAATGTACAACACATTTTATACCCTCATCAAATTAATCATGTAGGGTCTGGAAGCTCCAAACCCTTTGCAAATTATCACACCGTTGTTTCTGAATACGACTATTGCCCTGAGCGACAGTTAAATTCCATATTAGAACCAAAGTCGTCCTACCCGGATCTATTCCCAGATATATTTGAAGCTTCCAACGTGGAAAGAAATTTGGAAACACTGTTTGCTGTCCACTCAGCTGCTGCCTCCCTTGAAGATGAACTACTTGGTGAGTATGACAGGAGTAAAATTGATAGCTTTAAGGAATCTATTGAATTCAGGGACAATTTGTATTTGGTTGATCTACCTTGGGGTACAGACAAAATCGATTCTGTTCCTTCCAACTTCCAAGTCGCTCTTAAAGTGCTTGACAGAACAATGCTTTCTTTGGAAAAAAAGAATTTGGATAGGACCTATACTGATATTTGTCATGAGACAAGATTTCCACAAGTACATTTGGATACCTCATAGACCGGTGTTCAAGTTTGATCAACAGGTAACTACTAAAATTAGACCTGTTTTTAACTGTTCACTAAGGACTGGGGGTGGTTACTCCCTCAATGAAGCATGTTATCCTGGTGTTAATATGATGAATAACATGCTTGAACTTTTGCTTTTGTTTGTCACTAACAAATACGTTTATTAAGAGATATAAGGAAAGCCTTTCTTATGATCAGACTCAAGTCTGATGAGGACAAACATGTATTCTGTTTTTTTTTGTGAAAGATAGAGATAAGTTGCTTTATTTCCGATATTGTACATTGATATTTGGCTTCAATGTCAGCCCTTTTATTTAAAATTATGTTCTCAAGCACCATGTGAGTCGTTTTTATAAATGATGCATGTACTGAGATGCTGAAAAATCGATTTTATGTCGGCAACTTGTGCATGACTAGCAATTCTTCCGAGAGATAATCAGCTTCTATAAAAAATCAGTGCCTCGTTAGCAAGAAGGAAATTTCCAGCTGAAGTCGTGTAATTCAAATTGTAAACCCCTACGATATGTAATAAATGAGGATGGCATTATTGTACAACATGGTTGTGAATATGAGAACATTTTAGGGTATACATATTACCCTGAATTGGACACTATCAGCATTGCTAACACTTCAATTCAGAAGAACATATTTTCAAAGAGGGATATTCTGGCTCAGCAAAATATTTGGTTCTTTGTTACTTTGTGCTCCGGTTTCAGTTAAAGCAAAGATACTTCTCCGAAGATTGTGGTTGCTCAAGCTGAGTTGGGATGAGAAGGTACCTACTGACTTAATGACGATCTGGTCGAATTTGGCCGCGGGCCTCTCTGGACTAAGTAATCTGTTTTTTTTACAAGACAGGCTGTGAGATTATATTTATTCTGTGATGCGTCACCTCAAGTATATGGCTTTGTTGTTTATGGCGTGCACAATTGGAAATCCGCTGAAAACTAAGACATTACCTATGATGGATTTGCTTGCTGTGTATATTGCATTCAGGACTTTAACCATGTTACTGAGGGTCTACTCTGGTATCAACAGTAAGAACATCTTTGTTTCTGTGGATGCGAAAGTTGTATCATCTTGGTTTCTCACAGAGAATATTAAAGCAAAATGTCTGTATACCAGTAACAGAATCAGAAATGAGAGAGAAGTTGAGTAAGGCATTTGGGATCGACATTCATTACAAATATGTCCCCTCTGTTGACAACCCAGCTGATCTTCTTTCTCCTGGTATCACCCTAGAACAATTTAAGCAGAGATTGGACTACTGTACATATGAGCCCACATGGCTGGTTGAAGAACCTGAAAACTGGCCTACAGGTATTCTGAGCCCTGAAAACAAGTGTCGCATGGAAAACGTTTTCCATATTACATTGAGTGAAGCTATTAGGGAGCCACTGATTCCATTTGACAGGTTCTGCGACTTCAACAAGCTATGTCATGCCACTGCCTTAATCTTCAAATTCGTAACTAAAGGAACAATCTTATCCAAACAGGCAGCTTTAAGTTACTTACTAAAATTGATGCAACTACAAGCATTTGATAAGGAAATTGCCTATTTGAAGGATCCTATTAACAAGGAAATTCTATTGCTGGTGAGAAATCATAACGTTTTCATCGATTCTGATGAGATATTGCGAGTGGATGCCAATTCAACAAGATATGAATATAATTTGGGTCTATCCTATTTTTATTGCAAAACATCACCCTCTTATGACATTATTAATCATTGATAGCCATCATCGATGCAAACATTTGGGTATTGGCACGACAGTGACCAAATTGAGATTGTCAGGATATTGGGTTCCACAGGCAAATTAGTCTGTGAAGACTGATTTCAAACTGCAATGCATGTGGAAAATTCAACAGGGTAGCTTTTAAGTACCCCAAGTTGACAAGTTTGCCAAAACATGGGGTGAGATTGATGAACCATTCTAACACACTGGAATTTATTACACGGGTCACATCTGAGTTCAAAGAGATGGGAAGTCTCATAAGATGTATTTACTGATTTTAACATGTATGAACGTGAGAGCTATTCACATTGAACTTGTGCCTGATATGAGCACACAATCTTTTGTCCAAGCCTTGATTCAATTTTCTAACATTTACGGAGCACCCAGTCACATATACAGTGACAATGCACGTTCTTTTAATGCAGCTTTAGGTGATGATGTGATAAAACATTACATCAACAGTAATGAGTTCTGTAACTCATATACAAGCTCTCTTATCAAACATATAAAAATACCTATATACTCACCTTGGATTGGAAGTACTTGGGAAAGAATGATCAGGGTGATAAAATCCTGCCTATTTAAAACACTTCACTGATCCAAAATCGGTTATTTTAACCGTCTACCCGTCCTATCAAACATTCAAAAGCAGTTAACTCAAGACTTCTGACTTACAGATGTTCTACAGATGTTTATCTGCTTCCCTTAACACCCACTGCTAAATTCTTCCAAACATAAACTGTGAACTTTCCTTCCAATCTGACACATCTAGTTTTGTCGAGACAGAACCAATCCCTAGATCTCTCCTTGTGAGTACCTTGGAAAACAGATAAGAAATTATATCAAGATTCAAAGATCTGTGGCACGATGCATATTTGCTATGTTGCAAGAATTTGAATGAAATTTAATTTCACAATAAAATCAATGTCAATGTTAAGAATCCAGCCAAGCCCAGGCCTTTCTGGAAGCTGGGCAGAGTTATTAAACTATTTAGTGGAAACGACAGCAAGGTTCGTTGTGCTCGAATAAAAAGCGTTGATGCTTCGGTGGAAACACATAGACTCAAGCATTTATATCAATTGGAGTTGTCTCTCACTCATAACTATTTATCTGACATCCCAGCAGGTGAGGAGCTGATGAAGCTGCATCCCGAAAGAATTGTTTTTTATTTCAATTTTTAAATGTATTTTTCGTTTTGTCACCGAGACTTATGGTTAGTATATAAAGTATGCAGTATTTACAAAGTACCGGACAAATGCTTAACGATGAAATTTAAAAAAAATTCATGAAAAATAATTACAGACAAAGAGTTGTTTATAATTTTTTTAAAGTTAAATATGAAAATATTTTTTTTATTTTGCAAAAAATTATTTATTTTTATGTTGGTAAGCTTTTTGTCCGGGTTTGCATTATTTTAGTGAGCTTTTGTCCGGTGGGCTTTTGTCCGGTGGGATTTTCTCCACACACCGAGTAAACAGCAGAATGCATTTGTTTTCAATTTTGAAGAATTACATTCAAGACAGCAGCAGACAGAAAAACAGCAATCGATTAAAACATTTTAATTAATTAATTTATTTAATAAAATATAGTTTATGAAAGAAAAACATTGTGATACACTTTATGTTTAATAAAGTACCAGTTTGGCCAAAACATTGTAATAAAACGTAGCGTTTTTTAAATTCCTATTTCAGTCATGTAAATTATTCCATCCTACAAAATATGTTGTAACTTATTTTTATTGTAACTGTGTTTTACTCAATAAAAAACAGTAAGTTGTAACAAGTTTGATTTGACACGTGAAACGCCAAAATTAAAATACGTCCAAAAAATGTAGTCGTCATCTTTAGCAAATCTTTACAAATTTAACACGTACTTTTATAAATGAAAGTGAAAAGTCGTAAATTTCTTTTCTAATTACTTCAAACACTAATACATATTAAACAGTAAGCAAACTTATGTATTAAATTAAAATAAAGAAAACAAATCAAATATATTTCCTCAAATTGAATGAAATAAATTTATTTTTTGATAAAGAATTAAATAAAATGATTTTGTTTTTTTAACACTCACACACCTATTTTAATAAAATATTTTTGTTTGGTGAGCTTATGTCCAGTTGGCTTTTGTCCGCTAACCGAGTAAACAGCAGAATTTTTTTGTTTGCAATTTTGAAAAATTAAAACGACCAATTTATAAAGGCCGAAAAATATAGTCGCCTTCTTTATAAACAATCGAAACTTCCTAATTCTTACCATAATTGGCCTTTTCGTTAGAAGCAGAGTGTAGTATTTGTTTTGTGTTTTGATACTACACCCTACATCTGTTCTGATCTCAGGCAGCGAACGGAAATCCTTCGAGACTGAGGCAAGTGTTACTTCTGTTTCAATCTAAAGTGCCTCTCATTTGAAGGAGCTGTTGGTTACATTTATACAAGAAAGTGAAAAATGCCAATACATAGTTAAAGCCAGAACAATTGTTTTAGCTGCTTACAAAAAAAAAAATACTTTTCAGGTAAAACAAAAACTTTTTCGTGAGAAAACGAACTGTGACTGAATTAATGAATGGTTTAAGTCATATTTTCAGTCACGCGTTCTAATAGTAAATGTACATCGAATTCGCTTAATTCCTATTTCAGTCATGTAAATTAATTCGAGTTCAATATCTTAAACTTATTTTTATTTCAACCCTGTTTAGTAAAAAACACTAAGTTGTAGCAAGTTTCATCGTACACGTGAAATGTCAACGCCGAGATGTTTACATTTTACAAAGGTCACCTGACCCAAATCTAAGTGCATGTCAACAGAAAGTTGAATCTATTATAGAGTGAAAACATACAAATTAAAATTTTCAGTGAGTGCTTTAATCTAAAATTAAAATATAAAAAATAAATTCTCATTAACCTTAAAGCGGAAAGAAAACAACGAACAATGGCGGTGGTCGCTCCCGGCGACCCGCTCACTATGACGTCATTTCCGGTGTAATGACTCGTAACTTTTCATTACATTACATTCCAAGTATGGTTTAATAACAGGCTCGTTTCTAAATAAAATGTATTTAAGTAATTGTATTAATTATTTGTATCAATATTACTGTGGAGAAAAATATTCTAATACATATGAAAATTTGAGAAGTGTATATTTGTGAATATAAATTTATTAAAAGTTTAAAACAAATGAATTATGTAAATTGCATAAAACGTCTGTTGTTTCAGGCGAGTTTTCGTAGCACTAGATATACTACTTGACAAATTAATATTTTGAGTAACATACTGAAGACATAGAGTGTTCGAATCGCAGTTACATCATCAAATTTGTTTATACTTTATTTATGTTATTTAATCTAATTTAAGTAATTAATAGTTAATAGTTTCACAATGCAATTTTTAGGTTTACACAAATTCTCGCTCACTTGAAAATGAATTAATTACAGTTACCCCCTCCCCCCTCTTACGTTTACAAAAATTCTCGCCGAGGCACAGACAGACAGATAACCTCTTCGTTATGTTATAAGTAGACTAGCTAAAAAATGTTGCCTACGGTCGTATATTTTAGCTAGGCTGCCGCGTCTTACCCTTTTGTGACTGAAGATTTCCACAGTCAACCGAGTAAGTGCAGTGGATTGTTTAAGTTAGTTAATTTTAAAGAATTTTAATAAGTTCAGTTCAGTCAGACAGCAGTGTTAAGTTTCTTGATTGTTTATTTATTAATATGAAGTAAGTTGCTTACGTTTAGAAAAATGTCTGTCGACAAACAGAGAACAGCTCCGTTATAATATAAGTGGACTAGCAAATATATGCTCCCTACGGTCGTCTCTTTTTGCTAGGCTGCCGCGTCAGAAATGAATGCCTACTCGTAAACCGATGACGCCCCAGTCATATTTCTTGAGTGGTTAGACATTGATTTTCTTTGTTTCGGACCAAAATTGTTGTTAGTTAATAATAAAATAAATTTCTTTCCCCCTCTCTAAAAATTTTTTTTTCACCCATGCCAACCCTCATAAAAATATTTATCTTTGTAAGAAAAAAATAATTCTTTAACAGCCCCCCTAATTGTTTTTTACCCTTCTCTCACCCCCAAAAATATTTTTAGTTAAAAAAAAAAAGTTTTTTTACTCTCTTCACCCAAATAAATCTTTTTAGTTAAAAAAAAAAGATTGAATGATTTGGAAGCTATTTACAATCAATAATTTTTAAAATTTATAAACATTATCTAGCGTATTTCTCTTTATAGATGGCGACTATATTACCCCTCCCATATTTTAAGTTTAGCGTTTAATGTGGACAATGAACATTGCTATTGTTTTACTGTTGTCTTTTTTGAGCATTTATTTTTTTAAATTGGCATATTACATTTCAGATAAAAGCGCTCAGTGAAATTGAACATTTGTATGAATTCCATTTTTTATCGGATTCACATTTTTATTGATTTATCTTATGCTAAGTTTAAAAGTATTGAAAGCGCTCTCACTTATATTATAACTGAGACTTTCTCTGTTTGTCTGAAAATCTGTCGAAGGACATTCTTTTAAACATAAGAAACTTACTTTATTACATTAATAAATAAACAATAAATAAATTTAACGCTTACTTTTGGAATCAAAACAACGAATCTGAGACATGTTGTCTGAGCTAACTGACAGAACTTATAAAATTCTTTCAAATTAACTCACTTAAACAATTAATGCAATCCGCTAGGTTGAGTGTGGAACTCTTCAGTCACAGAAGGGTGAGACGCGGTAGCCTACTTAAAATATGCTCCCTATGGTCGTATATTTTACCTAGGCTGCCGTGTCTCAAAGTATACGCCCCTACGGAGTCTATTTCCGCTAGTCACTTATAATATAACGAGCAGGTTCTCTGTCTGTCTGTCTGTCCTGGAGAATTTTTGTAAACGGGAGGGGCGGAGGTAATTACTATTTAATTAATTTCAAAGTCAGAAACATAACAAATACATCAGGGCACCTATTAACGACTAATTAAACAATCAATAATTTCGGCGCCAAGGCCACGATTCGAACTCGCAACCGTAACGTCAAAGAGGAATTTGGATAACCACTGGCCCACGGAGACAAGTTGAAAAAACTTGTCTGATTAAACTACTAAAAGAAATGTTTTTTTTCACTTTTTCCAGTTAGCAATGAATTATCGTATAACGTGTTCTTCTTTAGAGTTTGGGGTCTGCGTTCGCGCTCGACTTTTTAAGCGTGGGTAGGGGAATTTCAGCCCCCCCCATTTCTGAGGGGGCGGGAAAAATCCCCCCAATTCTTTTTTTTTTTAGAAAGAACATTTTTTTTCTTTTTAAACAAAAAGTATTTTAATAGTTAAAGAAATCGTTTTTTTTTTTCACTTCTTCCAGTTACAAATGAATGATCGTATAACTTGTTCTTCATATACTTTGCGGTCTGCGTTCGCTCTCGATTTTTTAAGGGGGGAGGGGGGATTTCACTCCCCCCCCCATTTTTTTAATTTTTGGCGGGGGAAAAATAAATTTGGCGGGAGAAAAATAAATGTTTTTTTCCTTTTTAAACAAAAAATATTCGGAGACAAATTATTTTTTTTTAAATGTCTCACCCACTCCCCCAATTTTTTTTCCTTTTTATACAAAAAATATTGAGAGACAATTTTTTCTTTATTTTTAAACTAAAAATATTTTCGGTCCGAATGTCTCACCACCCAAGAACACGCATCCTAGCAAAAATAGACGATCGTTAGGGAGTCCATTTTCGCTAGTCCACTTAAAATATAACGAGCATTAAATATAAACAATGCGAACAACAGATTATGGAATGTGTAATGGGAATATTAACTGACACAGTAATTTAAACGAACAATACACTTGGTATGAATTTAGATTTAAAATAAAAAAAAAAGATTCTAAAAATAAAAAAAAAAATTTAGATTTGGGAGATACATTTATCGAGAGTGAGAGGTGAAAATAAATAAATAAAGTAAAAATAAATAAATTAAAAAAATATGACTTTGAAAATCTGATTAGATTTCAAATTTCACCAGTATTTGCTGCAGGACTGCGTCCCTATTGTTTTCTTAATATACACATTAAAACCTGAGTTGAACACAGATCAAGAATATATTAAATATCGTATGTAGTTTCCACAAGAAGATGATGCAGGTATTGCATACATTGTAACATTGTGTAAATAGACAGATATATGTGTGTATGTGCAATACATTTATATATATATATATATATATATATATATATATATATATATATATATATATATATAAAATATGAAACTAAAAGTATACTTTTAGAGGATATAACCTATAGTGAGATAGTTTAAGCTCAATATACGAGATAGAGCAATTATAAAGATAAATGATTCGATTGTTCAATGCAAGGTGTACTCGGTAAAAACATGTTTATTTTTCTTTCCTGAAGCCAAGGCATTTCAAAGATTAAAATGTTATCATCAGAGGAATTACATAGATAGATAAGTTGGCAGTACAAAAGCCACAATTAAAACTAAACATCTTTCTATTGGATTTACTACATTTTTGAACATTTTCAACGCTGCTTTCACAAAACCATTTTTTCCATCTTTAAATCTTCTCTCACCGGACACTTCATGTACGGACATTCACCAACTGGACAGACTCCATATTTTCACACGCACACTCATTACTTTATATTTCTTCAAATTTTGGATTTTGGCTTTTCCACTGTCAACTTATCTATCTATGTAATTCCTCTGATGATAAGATTTTAATCTTTTAAGGAAAGAAAAATGAACATTTTTTTTATCGAGGACACCTTGCATTGATCAATCGAAGTTGAAATAGATTTTGTGATTCGTACATATTTATCTCTCTTCTTACATTTATCTTTATATATATATATATATATATATATATATATATATATATATATATATATATATATATATATATATATATATAGATAGATAGATAGATAGATAGAGAAAGAGAGAGAGAGAGAGAGGGAGTATTAGAAGACACACAATCTGGTCAAGGTATAAATGAAAACATTTTTAGCCGTTTATCATAGAAATAAATTTGAAAAAATTTGAAAAATAAATTAAATTTTTTTTTTTCAGAAAAGGAAAGAAGAAAATATTGTTAGAATAAAATAGGATAACAATACTATATATAACAAAAATAAATAAATAATATTAGAAAAAAATTAATTGAACATCGCTCTTGGCTTTTATCCCTACCTCCCCTTTCCAAATTAAAAAAAATGTTTTTTTTCATATAAATGTGCGGCACTTCATCGTGGGTTCAAATATAAAATATTCAGAAAATATTAAAATAAAATAAATAAGTAATTAAAATAATGAAAACAAAAACATCAGTTATAGTTTTATTTTTATTACATTGCTGCGGATATTAATATTTAATGCTGCCATTCATAAGTTTTTTGAGATTTGAAACACCTACCATTTGACAAAGAGGTCTTCCTCGAAATATATTATGGAACACGGTCGCACACATTACATCACAGTGTTGAAATCTTGCATAATCAAGAAAGATTTGCTATATAGGAAAAAAAACTATTAAAAAAAAGTTTTTGAAAATATATATGAATTAAAATCACTTGTTCTGTCTTACTTCTGAACGCCGACATATTTCCATTTCTTGCATTGTGATAGCCTTCTTATACTGCTCTATATACGTATTACACACAATGCTACTACCTTTCCTTATTATATATATATATATATATATATATATATATATGTGTGCGTGTGTGTGGGTGTGTGTGTATGTATACATAGTATTAAAGGTGAAACTATTTAACCCGTTCCACCATATGTCTTATTTTGCTCCAACTTGTGTCTATCTATCACACCTTTGCATTGTATTACCTTCTAAGTATCACATTCTATATAAAGTAAACAATGTTTCAAGCAAACTACATACACCTCTTATATATATATATATATATATATATATATATATATATATATATATATATATATATATATATATATGAATTAAAACGAACAGCAGAAGACCTAAGACTCAAGGTTTTACCAATCTGTTGCGTGGGCTTTTTCAAGAGCGAAAAAAGGCTAAAAGTGAAATGCAACATTTGGGCGAACCGTTTAGACTTAAGCCTTCCGTTGTTCTTTTATTATACATATCGTCGGATTATTTTATTCTTTCCTTCATTATATATATATATATATATATATATATATATATATATATATATATATATATATATACTTTAATCGACATTTGTTTCCGTAACGCTTTTCCTCTTTATTTTAATCGCACAAAATAAATATTAAGATATTTTCTGTGATTTCCTAATCACAGGAAATATCTTTATATGTAGTTTAGGTATATTTGAAAAAAGACTATTCAATTGTTCTCGTTCCACTTTATTTACCGAGTCACTGATCTCTTTACTGATTTTCTATCTAGCACTCTCACTATCTCTCCCTTTATATGTTCACGTCCTTCCCTGATTGTATACAGTGCCTATCACTTTTCACTTCGCTCAATAATTGTTACTCCCTAACTATCTATTTAAACTAACTATAATAAAGACAATTAGAATAGTTCATTATAAACAATAGTAACCATAGAAAAAGGAGCCTAATATTGAAGTTATCATTTTTGTTTAAAAATATGTAAGTGGCGGTTCAAACTCACGTTTTTCCGATTCAAACAATTACACACGAGCTCAGTGAATTATCTAAATGGTTACATGCTTTATAGCATATATACGCACACAAATATATATATATATAAATATATATATATATATATATAAATATATGATTATATATATTGTTATATTATGAGGGGCCCTGTATACCTAAAAGCGTGTAGGTCCACTAGTTTTGATTATGAGAGGGGTGAACTTTGTTCGAGTTAAGTGCAGGTCGAAATGACATCCATTTTGGGACAAATATATCTGTTCTCAGAATGAGTAATCCCAAGAAGTCATAACAACTGGTGAAACCTGGCCGACTTCAAAAGTTTAGGTTCAATAAGAGTCAGAACAGCTCTGGTTATGATTTGTATGACAGGACAAAGGACGGTGACGCCACTTGCTGTTGTCGAAAACGGGAAATGAGATCAGTCCGTCATGGGAGCTCGAAGCGACAAGATCGTCGTGAGAGAAAGCGGACGAAATTGTCCAAAGATGTATACAAATAAGTTAAGACTGCGTCTCTAAAAATGAGACAGAAGATCGACATCTCGCCCCGTCTACAGAATTTAGAAGTTAGCAGATAATACAAGAAGAAAAGAAGAAGCAACATTAAATGACCACTCTCTCCCGACCGAGTAAAAGAAGATTCAGACCAATAAATCGTTCACGACCCTCTAGAAACGTCATCGGAGTTCTTTCTTTCCCGTTGGGAGAGTTTTCCGTCTAAGGGGACCGATGCTTCACGCCAGCCAACGAGAGGTCACTAGACGAAGGAAGAAAAACCCACGGCAGAGCTATCAACGATGAAGAGATACGGCCAAGATAATTAATTGGAACCGGTATGTAACATATGTTTATTTGGTTGCCGTGATTTGCTATTTTCACAAGAAATAGGATGAGACGAACCGCGTTGTCACACCAAAAGCTTGGGGTCCAGGGCATGGAGCAGGTCGATGGTAGTTATTTGGGATCGGTATGTAACATATACGATTATAGATATGATTTTGTACATGCTTATATCATTTAATTTGTTTGTATTTGTACTTCTCCACTTTTAGTTAAGTACCTAAAATTATTTACACACGAAGCCAATATTTGCCATTAAACGTTTAGATCAGGGGCGGGCAACCTTTTCATAGTGAGGGCCAAATGAGACTTTTGGAAGGAGATCGCGGGCCGGAGTGAAAAAGGAAATCTTAGAATTACTATATTTTGTTTACATGAATAAATTGTACAAAAATTGCATTGAACGCTCTACAAATCTGATATTTTTCTCAAGATACTTCTGTATGTGATGTTATAAAAAGCGCCGACGAAGAGCCATTTTGGAATCATAAAATATAATGACGAGGAGAAGTAGCAAGTTGATCCAGCGTTCGTTTTGACACACCTCACATAAGTTCTCTGTTTTATGCCCTTTCCTCGTCTCGCGTTTCCTCTTTTCCTCTCTCTTTCTCTTTTTCTATTTTTATCTCAGGCCAAGGATTTGAAATTAATAGTTAAAGAAAAATAAAATATGCATGCATCATCGCTCGCTGATCTTTATACATTTTCATCTCACTGTATATTTTAATTGAAACCTACTTTTACGTCTATGTCACAAAATGATATGAGTTTTACTGCGGCCGGATTGCAATAATAAAGCATAGCAGGGTGGGGGCCAGACGCTAAACCTTCGCGGGCCGGAGGTTGCCCGCCCCTAGTTTAGATGTTAAGTGAACAAAATACTATTTATTGCGTTATAAAGAATGAAAAGATTACCCATCTTCTTTTTCTATGTTTTTTATTTATTTTAATAGATGCATCATTTGTATGCATGTGAACTCTTAATCGTTTGCATCTAATCGAACATAGATCAGCTAACTGAGTAGGTTCTTCCCATACGTTTGACAACACCTGTACAAGAGCTTTCTTTAAATAATCTCAAACTGGCAAAACCTTTCAAACAATAATTTATCATTGATTATTATTTACGTTTTCAAATTTTAAATCATTTTATCTTATTGTAAAAAAATTACCGGTGAGAAAACTCCGGCTGGTTACTTCAGATAACGTTTAATCAAAACGTGACTTATATCGTTTCCTCAGACTATATAAACTCTTATCTGAAACTAAAATGTAAGCTCTATTTGTTTTGAATAAGATGGATGCAAAATGGCTAACCCTGTGTTGGTTGCATGGTAAGAATCTTTTTATATAGAATATAATGATTACTTCATAACATAATACTTTTAATTTGAATCGTACACTTTTTCTACTACAAAATAAATGCCTAACCAAAAGTATTGTATACCAAACAACAATATTTGCCAAGGAAAGACCAAATAACAAGAAATACTACGTGGGTATGCCCTCCCTAGATTTTAACACCAGATATTATGACCACAAAAGCACATTTAAAAACAGAACAGCACTAGAAAATCACTATTAGGAGCTCTAAGAAAATGGACGCTCACTAAAAATTGAATGGAAAATAATACAACAGGCCAGTACATGTAGAAATTTAGACGACCCGTGTAGATTATGCCTAAATGAAAAATTTGAAATCCTAAACTTTAAAGATCCCCGAAATCTATTAAACTGTAGAAGTGAGATACAACCAGCTGCTTACACAAAAATAGATTTACCTTAGGCTAACGATAAATAAATAAATTAACAAATAAGTAAAAAAACAAACAAAACTAAACAAAACCTTAACAATTTAAAAATTAAAACCTAAAATAGAAATACAAGGCACCACGTGTTAAAATGAATTCGCCCATTATATTGACACAACAAAGGAAACAGGATATAGGCCAATCTATAGAAAACAGAACAATAGAACAGGATATCGGAAGTAACGCCAACAAAACCTCACTTCGCGGGAAGCCCAACGATTCGCTGAGAGAACATCAAAGAATCTGATTGGTTAACTAGCTAGCCGTGCATATAAAAACACCCGCCAAAAATAACTTTATGCATTTTAACCTGAAGATTCTCCTCGGGGATTAAACGCGGGAGCCTCTGTGTAGCTTAATTGCCATGAATATATTTTCATAGCTTACTCTGTATATATATATATATATATATATATATATATATATATATATATATATATATATATATATGTATATATATATTATAATGGTGATTATCTGTACATCCAACTGTGATCGAAACTACGTCACTACGTACGTCACAATTAGCCTTAGTTTGTTACGAGTTACTTGAGATGATGTTTTTTATTCATCAAGAGATAATAATATTTACACCATTGACGTAATCTATCTACTCTATTTTAATTCACAAGTCTATTCAATTTATATATAAACAATTGTGTTGATATTAGAGTTATTTTTTACCAATTTACAAATTGATTTTAAAAAAGAAATTAAGGTTTTGATTAGTTTTAGTTTTTTTATACATGTTATAATACTTTTGAAGATAAATGTTAATTGAAAAACTAAAACAAAATTGCAATTGTGTTATCGAGTTTCTTTAGTAGAAGTTTACAGCAAAATAAAAATAATGGAGGAACCATCATCTCGGTCTTCGAATATTATTTTCATATGTTTGCATCCGAATAAAGGGTACATTGCTGAACATTAAAGATAAAGCTTCGTATTTGCCGGTGATGCTAGCACTTTTAAATTAATATTTTGCCATATTGGAAATCTGTGTGATCTATAAATCGTAATATTTTTTTATAAATTGCATTTTCTTTTTGTTGCTTTAATTCATTTTTTTATGATTAATATGCATATACAAAATATCCTTTACAAGATAAAAAAACAAACATTATTAAGACATTATTATTACTCCTACTACATATATGTGTTATATTTTCCTGAATGTGTATTTTGTTATTCAATACATTAACTTGAATTTCTAGGCAAATTTGATGATGTTTTTATATTCATTCATTCAAGGACCATTTGATGTATTTAATAGCGATAAATTGCCACGATTGCAGTTTGTCTGTCGGTAAAAATCTGAAGACCATAAACGACTACCAAACGTCAGAATATTGGAAAATGAATATTCGCGCTGGATTAACAAATTCGGTTATCTTTCTTGTAGCTCCTTGAAAACTATAAGATATGAGCTGAAGAATTGCGACGGTGATGTGGACGAAGTTGTTTACATGAAACAATCATAGCGGACGTTCTGACTGTGTTCGGAAAACGAAATTCGTCAAGTAGCTGCAAAAAGCATGCCGCAAAATCTACGTAAAGCAATGCGATCCTTGGTAAGAATCATCGGCGTGAGAATGGTGACTATAAAGCAATGGCTAGACGAGGACTTTCGCTTCTTCTCATACAAGAAACGTAAACGGCAATTACTCACCCTCAAGGCCCAACAGAACCGCCTTACGAAAGCTAAGAAACTCCTCAACAAAGTCAAACACACAATCCATCTGGGAATGCTCTGGATCTTATAAGAGCTTGTTACACAACGAAGAAAACCACAGGGAGCTAGCCCACAGTCTGCATGCATTCCTGCGCGTCATGAGGACATCAACCTCCGATTTTGCTTGAGTTCGTTTGTAGTGAATTCCAGGTCATGCCAACCTACATTTTCGAAACGGGACTCAGACTCAATTCAGATGATTATGTTGAATTGCTGCCCACTTGGTGAAGAGGGTGACTTTACAAGTTCCTACATCCAAATTACCTGATTGCAACCGAATGGATTGTTATGTGAAAGGGGTAGTTGAGAAAGAAACCAACTGTACTTCAACACAAAAGACGAGCTAGTTGCCAGTATCAAACTAGTGTTCAGGCGTCTCTTGATGGGCACCGTGACGCTCTCATCCTCAAGTTCAGGTCCTGTCTGGATTCCGTGGTGGGGGATCAGGGCGGCTTATTCGAGTGAGTTGTATTCGACAAAGGCTTATCTATATTTTCATAATTAATTGTTTTTCGATAACAAGCGTCGGCGAATCTGTACGATGCTTTGTCGTTATAATAATTTTGCTTTTAATGGATTTTGTAATCATTGAAAATACTATAGTAATTATGTCCTTTCCATATATTTTCACTACGTACTTATAAACCATTTACTATTTAATTTGTATAATACAAAACTATTAACTTATTTGAATATGTTATAACATATTCAAATCGAAGTAATTGAAAACTACATTGTATAGTCAGCTAATTAGTTCTATGTTGTGTTTTGAGGGTGTTGAAACTATGTCTGCAACGTTTGTTGAATAATTATGTGGTTTGTGGAAGAAGACAACGTTGATTCGAGCTTTGGACTGTATTTTAATTAACTGAACTGAGTTCCAATTCCGTAAGTAGGTGTAGTGCCGTATATGAATACATCTTAGCGCCACATATCTCTGCGCTTGTCATTACATGGCGTGCGGCTTAGCTAGAAATTATGACAGCAATTGAATTTAACTTCAATCTTTAATCGCTCTTTCGACACGTTATTAAGCTAGCCAATAACCTGTTAAATTTCAATATAGAATGCTCGATAGAAATGTAGGTTTTGTATTGGCATTATTCTGGTGTAACCAACTTCACTCGCAATATGTATATCTACACTTCACTTTGAAAGAATACTACTGCCAGTAAACATGCAATATATTGTTCTACATTAATTGAATTTCCCAATTGGAAATTGTATTTATGAAAATCAGACATCTTGTATGTTATAAGCAATTACGATTCTCGCAGTCTTGCTTGTCATTTATAATCACTATTTGATTAAATAACACAACAAGCATATACATATTAGACAGATATTGCATACTAAGATACTTTGCAACTGCAAAATGATTGCAATATTTTCGAAGGAATTCTTATCAATAAACCAATCTTCAATGAATAGTTTGATAACAATTAGAAATGGAGTGTTCTGAAATACCTCCAATCCATTCCTTATAAGACATCATATCATGCTGATAAGATCAGTATACATCAGTGTCTCTAACAAAAGTGAATTCGAAATTAACGATGCTGATATTGGTGGATGAATCAATAATTATTTCGAAAAATTACTATATGGAGGCTAGTAGAACTATACATGAACTAATAGCATACATTAAACACGTAAATGGACAGAAGCTATATGTTGTTTTTCATATATACTTGTGACCCGTAGGCTCATTCTTGTTGTGTCCCTCTTCTCTCTTTTCCACTTCACTCTATCTACTATTCCATGTTCTCCTTTTTTATCTCTCTTTTTAATGGTGTATTTACGTCGTTCCCCTTCCCACTTCTCCTCTTATCATCCGCATTTTATTCATGGTGTTTTATGAGATCATCCAGAGTTCTTGATGATAAGCAGGCAAATAAGCAAATAAGCAAATAAACAGAATACACTTATAAATATATATAATATTTTCATTTTTATTCAGTAAGGAATAACTCATTATTGTTTTGTTAATTTACAGTGATACTAATTGGGGAAAGTTCAGCACAACGTAAGTATATAACCTTTACCCTTTATTATTTTGTATCCATTTAAAATCGACGAATTTAAGGCGATTCATTAAGAAAATACAAAATATCTGTATATTATTATACCTCATAAAATGTGTATATTTTTTGGTGATGTCGACTGAAATACTAAACCATAACACAATACAAATGCCCTTTCTAGTTTCTTCAGCTGCGATTTTCTTAAAATAACATATTGATTGGAAATTAAGCTTTACTTTGCTTAACACGCTGATCCGTTTCTAGCTCGTTGGAACAGTGGATTTCTGAGCTTAAGTATATTTGTACATTATAATGTACAACAATAGTATTGACTCTCTTGATAAATGAATCATGAATGCAGGATGACAATAATCACTATAATCGACATTTCAGTGTTGAAACGGTTCGACGCATGCGTCTCAAATTCTCACACCCGAAGACATATTCATACCTGACAAATCATTATTTATGAAAATCAGACATTTATAGTGACGGATGGCTCAAAAGATTAGCAAAACCAATGTAGATGTCCATAAAGTATTAAATATAGATTTACATTCCTGACGCTAAGTATGCATCTCGATATATGTTAGATAGTAAAAGAAATAAAAACAAGCAGAAACCGTGAAATATTAGAAGCCAACAAATGAAGGATCGTAAGGAAAAACAGTACAAAAAGAAATGAGCGAAAAACACTAAAATATGGCATTAATATGATAAGTATATGCGACGGAAATTGATATTATTATTATACTAAGATGGTGTTCAAGACAGCTTAAGAAAACGGTTACCGTGAAAGTCTATTTTTCATATAGATAAATGCTTGAATCTAATATATCTGCAGTTTGTTTAAAAAAATCTTCTTCTTTTAAATTTTATCATATCCTAAATATTTTTGACGATGTGATAATAATGATTTTGCAAGTTTCAGTTGAGCAATTAATGTTGACTCAACATTGTGATAACCCGCTACCATATGCGTTCTAATCTATTAAGATGTATTCTAGAAATGTAATTCTTCTAGAATGGTACCATATGCACTCTAGAAAGTATTCTAGTATTTCACTAATTGTGATATTTCTGGTTATAATCTTGTAGATGATAATAAATATTTTATTTCAATGTGTCTCTTAGACGGGTTTCCCACCCAAAATCTCGAGTGTCTATCTTATAATTTCATCAGTATATCTTTCAAAGTTCCCTTGTCGAAAAATGTTCTCCTCCTAAAGCTTCGAAGACTACTCTATACTATTTCATAAATTATGTCATTTTATAGTCAGTTCTTTGCCTGAAACATGTTAGGACAAACAGGTTTGAGAATCTCTTCTAGAATATCATTCATTCGTGTAATTACAGTATTTCCCTATTTTAGATGAGTTGTCATTTCAAACACAATTGAGTATATTCTAGAATTTCACTAATTTTTCCGCCGCCTCCCTCTGATGTCATTGTTTCCAAATTACTACATAATATTATTCTTTTCTTTTCAAATTAATTCAAATTAAGCAGAAAAAAGGTCCCTTACTAAATCTGCTCACGTTAGTGTAACAGTTTCAGCATAACGATACGTAGATGGTTTTTTGATGTTGTGCTTTTGTTACATTTATAATTTTATTAATATGTCGATAACACTTTTTAAAACTTGTTTCGTGTTACTTTTAAAATCAAAATAGTCGTACCACCTTCTCCATCGTAGAAGAAGAGGTAATCTTTAGTTGTATGAACGGAAGTCTGCAAACATGTCCTTGTTTTATTTGTGTTAAAACTATTAGCTATGTTTTATAAACAGATAATTCGGTTGAAGTTCTGTTTTGGTTTACTTACAGTTTCAATGAAATCTACATTATTAAAACTCGGCTGTGTCTTTTTTGAAACCGGAAAATATTTTCAGTGCTTATAGCGAAAGTTCAATGTGATGCGCTCATGCGTAGACGGACAAGTGTCTAAATTCTATAGAATTGGACTACTTCCTCGAAGTAAACGGGGTCCGTTTATAGTCATAAAATCAATATTTTTTCTAATTTTCAGGTATTATGTGTCGGAAAGAACGCAGGTGAAAGCGATATGAAATTCATGAGGCTTCGTCAAGTATTTACGGAGCCTTTTGCATGCATACATACATACACATTCATTCGTAAAAACACCCATACATACATACATACATACATACATACATACATACATACATACATACATACATACATACATACATACACACATACATACATACATACATACATACATACATACATACATACATACACACATACATACATGCATACAGGTAGACAGGCAGACAGTTAGCCTTTATATATATAGAAGATAAATATATTAATGTGTTCCTACTATTAGAGTAGTTAATTTGACAAAGCCTTGTCTATTGTTTTAATGTTTTCTTAGAGATAGACGTGTTGTTCTCACACATACTTGAAAGTCTTTTCACAAATTACAATGTTTGCCGTTGTCCTATCCTTATACATTTTTATTAACAGTGTTATTTCAGTTTTCCTACACTTAGAGGTGGTATGCATATAAATACATTTGACTCTATTCTACATTTAACAAATACAGACGAGTCGAGTTGTACAATTTGATAAATTGAGTGTTTCAGATTTTTTTTTACTCTTAGAGTAATTGCCACCCAAAATTCTTGAGACTCAATTCGATTATTTCACCAAAAATTTGATTCCAGATTTTTTTTTTACTTTGAGTCTACTCCCACAATTCTGCAAAGTATTCAGGTTTCCTTCTCTTAGGTTAGTTGCTTCCTAAAATCCCGGGCGAAAAAATTCTATCCGGTTAATTTTTACTTCATTTTATTTATATTCTGTATTCAAGTAATTTTATTTATATCAAACTTTTTTCTTCCAGGTTAGTATCAGAGCTGCTTAATTAATTTTAATAATCAATATAAATTGTCACATAAGAAAAAAATAAGCATTTGCATGAAATTACGAAAACCAGATTTGATTATATGAGAAAGAAAGTCCTGGCGTATACACAAATGCTTACCGTCTGGAACAAAGAAAACGTGATCACTTCGTTTTCCACAGTGAAAAGAATTGGTAAACAATGTAAATGAATAAGTGAAAAGAATATAGTCCAATACAGTCACAAAATAATCAACAAGAAGAGATAACTAGAGGCTGAAAAATAAAGGTGTTCGTTATAAATTTAGCAGAGGCATTCATAACGGGAAAATGTAAGCCTCTTTCTTAAAAAAAAAAACAATAGCAAGGAGTTTAAAAGAAAATGATATATCATCAGAATATAATGGATAAGATGAACCTTGTTACTGTATATGCTACTTCCTTCTACAAAATGCTTTCAGAGAGTTATTTGTTCGGATGAGTCGCGTTTATTTTGTGAGTGATACTCCCGAACGGTGCCTTCGAAATCAGATGCGAAATACAGGATTGGTTGTCTTCAATCAACAGTTAAGCATTGAAATTGAGGGATTATGATTTGGGTTGCATTTTCCGCACTTGATTTTGGAGAAAAAAGGATTAATTCCGACAGTTCCAAATGTTTTCTATTTCTGGGGAAATATATTCTTTCAGCTCACACTGCAAAATTAACCAAAAAGTGGTTGAATGATAACTTTTTTCAGACAATGATTTAGATTGATTGAGAAATTGTAGTGGCAAGTTGGCTGGTACACAATTTGTGAACAGAATGCCACTCTGGAAGGCAGTAAAAAGAGTGGGAAGATATATCTCTGCAACAATGTAAACACTAATATCCTTATTACGAAAGGCTATTCGATATTAATTAAATGTCAGTTTGCTAATTTGAGTTTGTGTAATTTTTTTCAAAATAAATATAAAAAATAGCCGTTTTTTCTGAATGAATATTGAAAATAAGCCAAGCTTATTTTTTTCTGCCGAGGAATGTATGCTTACGATTTCAACAAAAGCGCTATTTCAGATTGTTGTTTGTCCTAAAGAAATTTCTCTCGGTAAGGCTTGAGAGTACATCGTGGAAATTCACCACTTGAAAAATATTTCAGAGGCATCCCATTTCTATTTGTGTCGTCCCTACAGAGACTTCATACTTCATTTTATAAATACATCAAAACTGTTATTTCCAGATCGTCTCACTACTAAGAAGAGTTTTCCTATCCTACACAAGCTACTAACATTAAAATATGAAATTCTATAATACGAATCTATCAATTAAGTTATTTAAAAGTTGTCCTGATCCTGTACGAGTTTTCTCTATAAAAGTCTCTATTCTACTATTTCACTAAAAATGCATTTCAAAT
This sequence comes from Sepiola atlantica, assembly GCA_963556195.1. Classification (NCBI taxonomy): domain Eukaryota; kingdom Metazoa; phylum Mollusca; class Cephalopoda; order Sepiida; family Sepiolidae; genus Sepiola; species Sepiola atlantica. The sequence continues at coordinate 1,022,292 of OY744529.1, forward strand.
ATTCTTACTTTTAGACAAGTTGCCCGCACGATAGCTTATTTATTTATTCTACAATTTCGTTAATGGCGAGTTTACCTATCCCTGTACAAGCTCCTCTAATAGATGCATATAAAAGGCCTCTTCCAAATAAGTCCATTCTATAAATTAACTAATACTGTTATTTCAGAGTTTTTTCCACTACTAAGGATCGAGTGTCTATTAATCAAATTCATCGTAAAAAATTAAGGATATTTTTATTCGTATATGCTTAGTCACCAAAAAGACTTGAGAGTATATTTTATAAATAAACAGATAATATTCTGGATAAATACCCTTACTATGGGAGAGGTCCTTCTCAGAATTCAACAAATGTTATATCAGATACATGAACTAGAAAGTGTAGTTTACAGTTTAATAAAGTGTTTTCACGGTTGTCTCCATAATAGTTTCAGATTTTATTCTATATATGCACTCATGTTAATGAAAATATTTTGTACACAATGTCTTAAAAATCTATTCTATAAATTATTCAATAGTGTTATTTTAGAGTTTCTGACTCCTCTATTAAATTCCGCTAGAACGCATGATATGCAATTATACAATTTTTTTCTTATTTTTATGAATATTCAAAGCTAAAGCGTTACTAATAATGTTATTGCCACCCATCCACAAAAGCTTCATAGTATATTCTACACATTAGCCAACAGTGTTATTCCACAGCGTTCCATACCTTGTCTATGTTACCACACAAATGTTGCGTGTCTATTCTAAATGTTACTCATAATGTCATTTAATTTTATTTTTTTGTAAATTTCAATTAAAGAAATAATCAAGTTGACTAAACAAATATGAGTGTTATCATGAGAATCTAATCAGTTATTCACCGTAGCATGTCATGTTCGATCGTACATTATGTTCCCCTGCCCTGATATTAAATATTATTCTCTATTGATAAAACCACTTTTAAACTGAGTAACGATATGATTTAAGACCATCACTTCTCTCCATTTATATTTTTCAGGCTATGTTGGATGTTATAAAGACACACTAATACGCGCTTTAAATATTGACAAAGGAAACGTTAACAATATTGAAGACTGCATTAGTCGGTGTAGACAGATCCAAGCCCCATATGTTGGTTTACAGGTAAATCATTGAAATGATCTATTTTTTATGATTTTGCACGTCTTATGTAATTTTTTTTTTGATACATGATAAAGCTAGACACATAAACCATGAAATATGTTTTAATAACATGATTCAGAAAAGTGAAACCTCATTATCTAAATCACATAGTCTCGAAATAAAAATAAAAATACCGAATGGAACATATTGAAGAAAGCTACATCCTTATACTGGACAACTCAACCTGTTTGTTTTTGTTTAATAAATAACTACATATTAGTACGTTTCCTGATAAAGATAAACTACTAAACCAAAGGGATGGAATATGTATTAGCTGTAGACACTTTAAACAATTCAACCTGGATAAAAAAAAGAAAAAAAAAGTAAATTAAAGTCAATGACTAAACTGACAATTTATTGATTGAAAACAATAATTAAAACAGTTATTTATTGATAAACAGAATTCAATTCTGAAGGAAAATGTCATGTTTTAATTCTCTTTATTAATAAATAAGGTTTTTTAACTTCTTGAATATTTCTTAATGAAAAATAAGACAAAACAAATACAAATGTTTCGAAATAATTGACGATGAATTGTGAAATTAATGAAATTGTTGAATCTCTAAAAAATAAAATTTTGCGGGGTGTGTAAAAGTGAGTGGTTGTTGGAAGGCTAATCCCACCTACTTATTACAAAGTTCATCGTTAGTAGAAATTATCCAATTTTTAAAATTCTTTTTTACGTTAAGTTCCTTGGTCTCAAATTTGTCAATTTTTGGTTTATTTTCAAGATTATAAAAAACATTTCTTGCACTGATGATGCCACGTTCAAATATAATAATGTCACATTTTTATTTCCCCAGAAACTCTAATAATTAAAATCACGTGAAATATTTTTTGCAATTATATTATTTTGTTGGTGAAAATATTGATTAAACAATGCTTTATTCAATAATAATATCGCTAATTTTGTTAACACGGTATTTAGGGGACTTTTTCGTAATATATAACAAATATTTAAAACATGTTTTTTTAAAATCTACAATGCTTTATTTTTTATAAAAAACAAAAAAATTAATGCATTTGTTTTTATTAATATATTAAAATATTACTTTAGTAAAGGTGTATTTTGTTTAAAAAAAATAATACATTTTCACTAAGATTTAAAAGAAAAAAGTTTTCATTACATTCCGTGATTGTTGATTAAAAAATATTGAAAAATTCATTAAAATTGGTTGATTTCCTGAATTTTAGTGAATCTTTAAGTGAAGGGGGTAAAAATGTTTTTACATTTTGGTAATCGGCCATTGATTTTGCATGAACCTAAATTTCACCGTATGTTAAATATTTACATACGAAGGCGGTTGGATGTTTCAATCATGCCTGCGCGATGGGAGTATATGTATTTTAATCTACGTTATGCTTGTCTGCTATGAATTCGAGTATACGTATTGACTGAGCATGTGGGAATAATGGAGTTAAGAAAGTTCTTTGTGTGCCATGTTTATGAATGTATGCGATTGACGCCTATGCTTTTCCAATGTGTAAGGATGTGTTGAAAGGTAGAATTTCTGCCGGTTGGTGATAAAACTAAATAACAGGCTTAAAAATTCCCCCCGCCACACCGATAGCTACAGCCTTGGAAAGAAGTAACTTTTGCTGGCCGATTTTCTGTTTTAATTTATTTTATTTTATTTCTTTAGAACAATTTAAAATTTAGTTGGTTTCACATGCCCATAAGCATGGAATAGCATTAAAACACAGATGGATTTTCAAATGTTTTTCTGATTTATATATATATATATATATATATATATATATATATATATATATATATATATATATATATATATATATATATATATATGTGTGTGTGTGCGTGTGTGTGTATTGAATATTATATTAATTTTCCCACTGACCATGCACAACTCATTCAAAAGTCATAATTTTAATAAGTTCAATCAATTTTTTATCTATGTTTTTTATTTGATATTTATTTTACTACCTTAGTAGATGCTTATCATTCTAATTTACATCTTATATATAAAAAATATTTCATCTTTAATCATTTGCATCCTAATACGTGTTTCCTGGAAGATTATATAACTATAATTGGTGCTTCTTGCTTAAAATGCCGAAAAAAAGATTTCTGTGTCTTTTAAAGTTGAAGAGGTAAATAAGGGGCAATAACTCTTAATTTTATTTTTGAGCCAGACTTTATCCTGAATTGTTATTTTGAGCCAAAATTTATCGTTAATTTTTAACAAGACTGATATTATCTTCAACTGGAATTATGGATTTGAAATTGTTCCAGTTCGAAGATGTGCTATATTTTACGTCAGAAAAAGCAAAGCAGATAGATTTTTTGCAAGCGCATGGTCTTATTTCAGGAGAAGAGACCTGTAATTGTGGGCATGAAATGCACCCACACGCAAATGGTGGATTCCTACCTCGCAGAATTTATGTGGCGGCAGAAATTCAAACCAGTAAATGCTTTCGCCCAAATTTGCAAACAGATTGCAGACTATCATTCAGTATAAAGCCCAGTCAACAACCCAAGTATAAGCAACATAAATGCGTAAATTTTCAATAAAATCTTAATTTTTCCATTTATGTATACATTGTTGTTCATGTATTACTAAAAAATTTTCAAAATCATAAATTTCCCATTTACGTATAATTTGTTGTTCATTTATTACTAATTAATTGAATGTCGCAGTAAATTACGTTACATGTAATAACAACAGGTGATAAGAGTTATTGCCCCTTATTTACCTCTTCAACTTTAAAAGACACAGAAATCTTTTTTTCGGCATTTTAAGCAAGAATCACCCTATAATTACAGTTCAACAGCCCAGCTGTCAATCAAGGAAATATTTGAATGTGTATTGAAATTGTAGCAACATCTTATAACGTCAACAATCAGAAGAAAAAAAACGAAAGTAAAAGGGAGGAGATTTAAAATAACTGTTCCGATAAAAGTTTGGTAATTTGGGGTACATGGAATAAAAACTCACGTGATCGAAGAGCCAGCAAACAATGCACCCTACCGCGAAACAATGTACATGATTCGAAAGCCGTCTCACCTACGATGATTTAAAAATGAAAGCCATACCTAGGAATATCGGTCAAACCCCTAAATAAAAAGGCCACCAAATAAAGCTATTAAAACCAGTTGGAAAATTATTAATAAATGCTAATAATTACAAATTATTAATCTGAAAGGTGAGAATATCTAATTAAATAGTTGTTAATTAAAATAGAATTAATCCGAAACTGGGGTTATTGTTTAAGTTAAAGCTAGTCCCTTAAATAATAGATCGGTACCGAACGAAGATGACTAATTATTATCTATAGAAAAAATAATAATAAAATAAAAAATTATAAGGAATTAAAAACTACAGATAATCATATTAGTCTAGTAATTAATATTATTTATTATTTATAATATTAAAAAAAAAAAAATAATTTCTAAACATATGCCATGTGTATATATACTAAGGAGACTAATTCAGTCTTTATGGATCATCCCTCGTAGAACAATAATGCCTTGCCAGAAGTCTAGGCTGTACAAAAAAAATCATACATTAAAGAATTCCAAAAGTTGCTACAACTTCACTAAGTATCTGAATTTATCTTAAACAACAAAGAGTAATATATACCAACGGTTAATTAATAGCTATTATATCTCGAAACCATGACTTATTAATTGTATTGATCGAGTATAATTTTAATTTCCTGGTTACATCTTTACATGCCTAGTGCCCCCAGCCCCCAAAACCACCCAGAGGAAAAAATGAAGAAAAAACAGTCCTCCATTCTATCTATATATAAAGGCGGCTATTTTCAGGGCAATTATTCCGTTGATAAATACTAAAATAATGATTTTTTGAGCAATGGCCGCAGCACGCACAGGAGTGAAACATGGCACGCTATTTCATCTCTGTTGGACTTTTTAGATAGTATAAATCTCTTAATACGATCAATTAACCAATCGGATACATCGGAGGCGATACATGACACATTCTTGTTGAAAATAAAATGTAGATAAATTTCTGAAATGAAAGATCTAAAGATATTTCAATCAGCCCTTTGTGTATCGGTGGACTCTGGACACATGAGGGACACATGAGGTCTCCTTGTCTCCTGCGAGTGATCAGAGTATCAAAGGCGAGAGATAATAATACATGTACATGTAACAATATTTGCGACGTCATGAAGAATCTGGTTTTGAGGTCATGTTTGAATAATCTGCAATCGTAATAAAAATATGAAAATAAAAATTCCTAATGTTATATATTAAAATAATATATTTTATAACTTTAAACGTTATGTGTTTCGCAATGTTAACCAACAACCAAACAACTTTAGATTTCTGTTGATATAATCGTGTTGATATAGAAAAGATATATTTATTTTAATGCGCTAAACCTTTACTTTAAAAATAGAAACTTATTTTATAACCAATATAAATGAAATGCCTAATGTCTCCGTTCTACACAAAGAACAGAAATAAATTACACCGCTTATTAAGTACGTGTCCATTTTGCAGTGACGATATAATAATTCACAAAAATAATATAGTTTTCGATCACCTAAACATTATAATTCACAATAATCTGCATTGTTTATGAATATATGTCTTAAATCGTTAATATCGATGCGGATCCTATTACGAAGCCTCGAAAAATATTTAATTTAATGTTATATATTATTTTGCAAAATGTTGTTCAGTTCAAATACAAAATACTTTTAATTAATTCCCATTAATAAATAATACATTTACTTTAAAATGAATTGTAATCATCAGTAACTGTTATCATTTGGTCGTTAAAATGTTTATAAACAAGTTTAAAACTATAATTTAATTCATTATCATGTAAAAGAAGAAAGTTATGTTTTGCTTACCATACGTAGATCGCGATTCAGTTGATAAGTTTTTCAAATAGTTTTCCTAAAATTGGACTCTACTATATTAAAAAAAAACAATGTTTATTTCTTTCTTGTTTTAGTAGATTGTATTTAAAAACATATGTTTGATTGCAATACCGAATTCAAAACATTGTTAGTAGAAAATACTACTTATAAACCACAGAGAAGTTAGAGTAAATTATGCTTACACTATGTATTTTAAAATATACATACGCGAACATTCATTAAAAACATATTTTACGGAATTATAATTGGACTATGAATCTATTATGTTGGTATAAACAGAATCAAGATACATTTGCTAGATACATTCGCATTTTATCTAGCGGAATTATTTTTATGGAAATCTCTCCAGCCAAGAGATGAAACCACTTGCTGTAAGGAGCTAAAATATATCACTTCACAGTCAAAAACTAGCTAACGATAAGTCTTAGATAAATAGATTATGACCCAGAAAACAGCAATTATTCCACCTTTGTCAGAAACATCGTTCATGGAATGTGAGGACTGAAGGATAAAATATGGGAGGCGGGAGTTACGAAGTTGCCGAAAGTAAATCGAAAGTTCATTTTCAACTCTCCCTGAAATAGACGTCCTCTTAATTAATGCGAATGCAACATATGCGTGCTCATCTTTATATATTAGACGCATATATTCAGGCCGTTATTAGCCAGAATTATTGTCAATATTATACGTAGAAAACAGATATTAAAAAAAATATCCTCCTAACCTGAGAAAAATCGTAATTTTTGGTCACAGGCCGTCTATGTTCTCTGTTTTAATGGATGATATGTAGAGACGAATTAATGCATTTCTCTGACTTTATCAAATTTGCTATTTTGATCCACGCAGAGTAAATAAAAAGCCAAATTTTCCTTCAGCAAGCAGTTTGAGCCAAAGTCCACGACAGATCAAATATCGTCATTTCGCTAGCTTCCCTCGCTCCTCTGTCGGGTGATTGGGAAAGCTAAGAATGGTTTTCTCAACTCACGCACACACATCGTCATAAGCATACTCACTCTGACACTAACGCACATACGCACACACAATGTATTAATACTATAAATCTGTCGGCTGCTCATCGAAAATAAATGTATAAACTTTTTGAATCTTCATTTTAATATTTCTAACATTTCTCAATGTACTTTCTTCAACGAAAACACATGAACAGCGACTCTTATTAATAATTTTCAATCGAAGTAAAATTTTAGAATTAAGTGGGAAAGTTTTGATTACGATTTTTAAGACCCGTGGGTAATTAACAGCCCTTAAATTATTGACTCAAACTTCCTCGATATCTCAGCTAATAAATCACCCTTGCTAAAGCAAGGACTCTCAAAATATGAACAAACATTCTATATTTTACTATCTATGTAAACTTCAATTTTAAAAATATATAAAATATCTCTTTTTGTGAATTGTACTCCTATATTTGTTTGGGCTTATCATTATCAATTCCTTCTCTGTAACATATTTGGGCATTAACCCCAAACTATTTTCATTAAAAATGTATCTCTAAAACTTGAAAAATACCCTCCCAAACTGGAATCCTAAAAAGGGTTCTCAAAAAATGTCATCTTATTGTAAATTCAATATTTGCGACGTCATGAAGACATCTTTTTAGAATATCGTCTTTTTGTAAAATAAAAAACGATTTTCCCGATGACTTCCATCTTTTTGTGACGCATAGAAACAACAACAAGGATAACATATCATATCCACACAGTTATGAGTTAGTATACTAGACTGTCATGGACATTACGGTTGATCTAGCACTAATATACACTCATTGTTTACATAGACGACCCGTAATGGATCACCCTATATGACGCCATAAAGATTCTCTTCCAGATGTTTTAACCTGTTTTATTGAATGAACTAAACCCTTTGTGATGTCATAGCTTCTCTACCGTTAAAACAATGTTCATGTAAATCGCGTGTTTTTATCAATTTTTTCCAATGACCAGAAACTCTTTTTCAGACCTCGAATAAATTCATAAAAACGCTTCGCAAATTCATGTTGGATTTGTTTTTAAGATATTTGTTTATTTATTTATTTTAAAAGTCCGAGATATTTAAACTAAAATAATTCTGCCAGTTAGAAAAGAAATGATATTTAAAAAAATAATTGTTCAGTCTTAGATTAATTTTGTTCAGTTATGAACATTATAAAAACTAACAAAATATAAACAATAACATTAGATCTTTAGGAGAAAATGTGTTTAAATTGATTGATTTCAATTGTTTTCAGGTGAAATTAATTGAAAATCGAGTAATTCTATGAAAACGGAATGAATGGCATAAAAGACAAATATTCACAATTGGAATGACAAATGTGAGGTTACATGAATAAAATAAAAGAATAGTTAGATTTATTCAGAATATGTGAGAAGCTAAGTATATTATTCTCTGCCTGGTATGTCATTTGGATTTCATAAACAGACATCTCGCTGCACAGCTCCCAACTTAGGATGTCCTTCCAAACTTACACTCTTATTCCCAGTAGCACTTTACATCTGCAGTGGCGGCCTGCCTCGTTTGGAATGAACTATGATTAAAAAAACTAATCAACGCACATGCTGTAATGATATGAATATAATCTTAATATTATTTTGATATGATGAATAATTAAAAAGTCAACACAACTCATTTGTTTTAATTTTTGGTCATTATATAAATACTATTTACAATTCGTCTTTTTCTTTCAGTACGGTCACGAATGTTTCTGTGGCACTAACTACAACAAATATGGAAAAAGTTCCCAGTGTAAATTAAAGTGTCCATCGGGACAGATTTGCGGTGGGCACTGGGCCAATACCGTCTACAGCGTTGGTAAGTAAATATCCTAGTTTCAAATTAACATCAGACGTGAAAGCAACGGAGGGTTATTATTAAGCAGCGTGAATGCTGTTATGTCGAGACTATTACATCAATTTCGCTTATATCATCGGAGAAGATATGAATTCGTATATCTTCGCTTCATGTAAATAATAGATTAGACTGGACGCTCAAGCCTTCGGGAGAAACGAATCAAGCCGATGGAAAACTGCGAAATAACACGAGGCGTGGTCATTCTGAGGGCATATGACGAACGATGTCACAATCATCCCAGCTTTTGATTACACAGAAACTTGTGTTCTATGGATGTTTTCATTGATATTCTGGTTGAAAGCATGACATAATCACCAAAAGTTGACATGCCGTAAAACATACACACCTAATCCAAAACTAGTCTGCTGTCATTCTGTAGATACTCACTGGCTTATATTACAACCTTATTAAATTTCGTTACTTCGGTTTCTTGGCTTTTTGGCCAAGATCAAAGTGAAGTATCTGTTCCGATGGATACTACACCCTATAGACCGGTATCGTCTTGGCCTGCGAGTCTTGATTCCGCCGGTCTGTGGGTTTGTCATGCGCAGTTCTAGGAGGTCCACTCTCTCAGGCTTTGCCTCCCCTCTTTGGAGAGGAGTAAGTTTATTGCTTACTGCCTGAGGCGCCCCTACCAGGGAATGCCGACGGGGCTTCCCAGGCATTTTTTGTAAGCCAGAGTGCTCACCTTCTCGGGCGCTGGCTTTTCAAATCCCACTTTCCCGACCTTGTGTCACATCTTACCTTGTGAGAGGAAGATAAATAAAACGGTTTCTTGGCCTTTTGGCCGGGATCAAAGTGTAGTATCTGTTCCGATGGAAGCTGCACCCCGTAGACTGTTATTGTCTTGGCCTTCGGGGCTTTATTTACGCCGGGTTAGTCCTGTGCAGTTCTAGGAAGTCCACCCACCCAGGCTTTGCCTTCCCTCTTTGGAGAGGAGTAAGTTTATTGCTTACTACCTGAGGTGCCCCTACCGAGGAATGCCGACGGGGCTGCCTAGGCAATTTTTAATGGCCAGAGTGCTAACCTTCTCGAGCGCTGTTTTATCAAATCCCACTTTCCTTACCTTGTGTCACATCTTACCGCTGTGGGAGGTAAATAAATAACTTCGTTAGTTGGAATATAGATCGTTTTATTTGTCTGATAAGATACGCGAGGAGCGGAGGGTTGATTGCCTGACACACACACACACACACACACATATATATATATATATATATATATATATATATATATATATATATATATATATATATATATATTACTATTATTATTATTATTTCATTAATCCACATAATGTATATATGCATTTTTGCCTGACGAATTACACCGGAAACGCGGAATCCTCTGTGTAGCTTTATTTTTATAAATATACTTTCATAAATTACTATATATGTGTATATATATATATATATATATATATATATATATATATATATATATATATATATATATATATATATATATATTTATATATATATATTAATTTTATACATATATAAGAATAATCCATGGCCACGGGTTTCTGGTTTACAGCTATCATCAGCATGGCTAACTAAGCTTATGTCCATAGTCTAGCGTTTTATGACGTCTTGCCTAGAAATATGTACGGTAATTATAACCTTAATATTTAATGTATCTTTATGTAATAGTTTTTGTACATAAAAATACATGAAATATTTAGGTCATAAAAACTGTACATATTTCGAGACAAGGCGTCATAGTTCAGGGGGAAAGCGCTAGACTATTGACATAAACATCGATGGTTACATCCTTGTCTAAGTTAGCAATGCTGATGACGGTTGTGAGCCAGAAACATGTGTCCATGGATTACTGTTATATAAGTATAACATTAATAAAAAATATATATATTAACGAAAAATACGTCCTATCAAGTTAAGGGCGACTAATACTGCAATATTCTGCATTAATCTGTATGACTTAGGAAGTGAATAACTAATTAATAATGCAAGGCAAAGTAACAACCGCTGCAATCACCTACAAAAACGAGTACATAAAAATGCATATATATATATATATATATATATATATATATATATATATATATATATATTAATAATTTATTACTCGCAGCGACCATGCGCATTCAAGTTCTATTCTATTTAAAACAAGACATTTTCAACAATAGTCCACAACACCGGACGTGACACTTCACCAACACCAGGAAGTAAATTATGGAAAAAAAAAGGTTATACCTTTGTTTGTCTTGGCTCTGATGAAGCTTGTTTTTGTCAAGCGAAATATTAGCCAAAAAAAAAAAAAATCAAGATGAAGAAAAAAAAAAACGGAAGGTATTTCGAAATATTTTATTAAATGTTTCGAAATATTTTTATTTTTCTTTTGATTTAATTACTCGCATCTAATACATGGTTTTTGAAGGCTTGTTAGCCTCTATATTTATATTAACTTACATAAGATGCTTTATAAAATGAACTTTCCTAATTTATTACTCGCAGCGACCATGCGCATTCAAGTTCTATTCTATTTAAAACAAGACATTTTCAACAATAGTCCACAACACCGGACGTGACACTTCACCAACACCAGGAAGTAAATTATGGAAAAAAAAAGGTTATACCTTTGTTTGTCTTGGCTCTGATGAAGCTTGTTTTTGTCAAGCGAAATATTAGCCAAAAAAAAAAAAAATCAAGATGAAGAAAAAAAAAAACGGAAGGTATTTCGAAATATTTTATTAAATGTTTCGAAATATTTTTATTTTTCTTTTGATTTAATTACTCGCATCTAATACATGGTTTTTGAAGGCTTGTTAGCCTCTATATTTATATATATATATATATATATATATATATATATATATATATATATATATATATATATATATATATATATATATATATATATATATATATATAAGCGCGTGTGTGTTCGTAAAGAGAGTTTCGGTCAATGGATTAACGGAAACGGCAGCCTCGCATCAGTAGTGGACCAGACGAGAGGCCAATGCACATAAGCCTGTTTATGCATCGTGATTAACATGCAATGTAGTATTTATTATAGAGATAGACAGAAGCTGTGCTTACAAAATGAATAGTATATTTAATCTACATGAAGATATCGCACGCGGAAGAAGTTTGGTAATCAATATAATATAAAATACCATAATTTTTGTTCTGAATTCAGATCCCCTTGATTGTTCGTGTAGTGTGTCTGGTGATCCTCATTACAAGACCTTTGATGGGCAAATGATTCACTTCATGGGAACATGCAAATACACCCTAGCTACGACAACAATAGGGGCACCTAAATATTTTGCTGTGGAGGTAAAAAATGAACATCGTGGAAATAACCGTGTTTCCTACACTCGAATGGTTGACATCAAACTAGAACGGATTACAATAAGACTTCTACCTGGAAATAAAATGCTGGTGAGTTACATTCTATATTGTTCTATGATATTTCCTAAATAATTTTGATCAAACTCAGAGGTTAAACTTTAAGAAAAAGAATGAGTTCGTGTATTATGGCCTGGAATCGTTATAAGAGAGGTATATAAATTCAGATATATTACTGGGCTCATGAAATGATGACTACGGTTATCTAAAAAGTTTTATAGCTACACCATTAAAAATGATTAAACAACAATAACGTTTTTGTATTTATTTTCTAAGATATATATTACATCAAACTTTAATAATCTATAATAAATTCAAACAGCCATTTAGCAATTAAACACAATCTTTGAAGAAAAAGCTGAGAACGTTATGAAAGAAAGAAAATAAACTCATGTATTAAGATTTTTCCTCGATCAAAGTTGTATTATTTACTTTTTTGTTTTATTTTACTTCGGTTGAAGTTCTCAGAAATCAAGGGGCCCCTTCTTGTGGCTAACACTTAGTCTCTATATGAGATACCATTACAGTTCTCCTTTACTTGTCACACGTTGAGTTAGAAAAACAGTCAAGAACATTAATTTTCTTTTCCCCTATTGACCAGTTAACTATGTTATAGTAAATATTTCTTGTGTCCTCTAAGGCTTACCGGATTTCAGGACAAGAATTCATCTCGTCTGGTTGAGTATCGAGCAAAGTGTTCTTACTTGAGGTAACATTACTTGGAATATGTGCACCATTCCTCGTATACTCCAGTTTATAGCCATGTCGAGGGGATCTTATTTGGGCGTCGAATACTATGTTATTTTGAATATTTGGTCAGGGTTTACTTGTAGGAGGAAGTATCCTCATGTCAGGTTTTCCTGACCAACCCTTGTACAGAGAGACCGAGGACACACAAGGATGGTGTCTAGAATGCTTTCATTTTATCGTTACAGTTCAGTAATGAAGTATTGCTGCAAACATGTTTTATCTCTTACATATAGGAACTTCGTATTTTCTATGAGTCACAAGCTGAACACGATACTAGTACAGATATTATCATACTCGAATCTAGTGTTAATTTGACTGTTTATCGTACCAAAATCCTGAAATATAACGACGGTTGAGGTCATCAGGAACTAAATTAGTGTATAGAGGTCAGGTATGTTTAATACAAGAACAATGCCTTTCTGTTATTTTAACTTGATGTTCAGAATAAACACTTTATTTTTGTCCAATGTTCTAGCTGATAAAATCAGTGGCAAAGGAAAGACAGGTAAAGAGTATGAGAGAGAGAGAGAGAGAGAGAGAGAGAGAGAGAGAGAGAGGGGGAAAGAGAGTGGGAGAGAGTGCGTTAGATATAATAGTCAGTTGTTAATTATCTGTTTCGGAATTCTTTTTAGATGAAGATGGATAATTTGTATTATTTCGATTATTCAGATTACTGTTCTCATTTTTATGTTATCCTCACGACGTTTCAGCCGATGTAATCCTTTAACTTCTTCTCTATTCAAATACTACGAATAGAGTAACGTAGAATTAGAGAAAGGGGGTGATTGATGTTTTGAAATGTCCATATCTATTTGTATAAGATACGATTCTAAATGAGGGAGTCTCATTGGACAGGTAATAACCCCACCCACTTATTTCGTAGTGTCTATCTTTGCGTCGAACTTCTATGAAATTGAACGATGGTTTTCGAGATAACTCATATATGTGAAACTACATTAAGCAGATAACTTGGATATATATATTTCGTTTTCACGAAATATGCTAGCCCATATATGTATTCTGAAACTTTTTTACCGAGATTACTTAGATAAATACGTTTAAATTTTAACAAATGGAATACAACATTATTGTGGGCTGTTACTTCGCGTCAAACAGCCATAAAATGGAAACATGTCACAAACTCTTAATAATTTAGAGATACACCCCTATGACTATATATATTCTTAAACTACATTACCCAAAGTAATAGAATAAGTATGATTCAATTTGATCGAAGGATATAGAATGATATCTAGGTAGTGCATACGCGCTGAACGTTCTCAAAATACTATGCGTGTCGAAATTATCGAGGCTGAGAATATAATAAGCTACAACAATTAATGAAACATGTATTTTTGTACAGACGAAATATCGTAACTTAAGATGTATTGAACATCTATTTGTTTTGGAAAAACAAACGATGTGTTCATACAAGAAATGAGTATGCACAAATATTAACCATACACATTATATGAAAAGTTTATTTTCTCAAAATATGAAGTGTGCTCAAAATGTAAAGATTAAGGAAACTGCGCAAACTTGTAGTCTTTCTATTAAATAAGAAGTTTGTTATAGAAGTATAACAATCTATTAAAATCTATTAAAATATCATAATATATGAACCATTCATTTTTCCCTCGAAAGTTTAAGTGTGTTCAAAAGTTTAAAGAGTGAATATTAATAGTGTATTAATCAAGGAAAATAAATCAACATTTTTTTCTTAAATACGTGAAGGTCTACTTTCTTTTAAAAGCCAACGTATGTTAAAATCTCGAGCCTGGTGATGTATAAGTCCGGGATAATGAATGAAACACCTTTTCTTTCAAAATAACAAACGGTTGTAAAAAGTAAGTAAAATTAATTAAAGCGCATCTCTTCACGACATAGAGTGTGTTAAAAGTATCAAAAATTCAAGGAAAATAAATGCATTATGTATTTAAAATTATCGGGACCGAAGGTGTATTGATTAAGTAATAATGACCGAAACGGTATATCTAGGTTTGTACAAAAATTATACAGAAAATGAAAGGCTTATTAATTGTTCTTTGCAAATACCAAGGATATTGTATTAACATTATTTTTCCACCATACAAGGTTTGTTGAATTATTGAAATTTGTCGAAGATAAAAAATAAAATCTTTCTGTTTCTAAAATAGGTGTGGTCAAAAAGTATTGAGACGAAGTATGTATTAAGCAACAATTCATTCATATTTTAAAAATAAGAAGTGTGTTCACAAAGTACGGAGTCTGAAGACGAATTAACAAAGGTCATTTGGTGAAATGTTCATCATTTTTTAAAATAGGCTAAAAGTAGTACAATCGAGGGATATCTAGAAAACATTATTTTTTATTTAATACGAATGTGTGTTCAAAAAGTAAGTCGAAAGAATATGTATTGCCCCAAAACAACGAATAATTCGTTATATTTAGAAATCAGAGGTGTTTTAAAAATTACGTAACTGGGAATATATTTATGAAAAACAATAAATGTCACCTTTATTTGTTTTAATACACAAGGCCTGTTTAAATAGTAACGATACTGAATATGCATTATCCAGGGATAGTAGTTCATTTAAAAATACGAAATATCCTCAGCCTGTCGCGGAACTAAGTATGTATGAATCAAAGACAAATAATGCAACGTACATTAAAACATATGAGGGCTGATGAAAAAGTAACGAGACTCAAGATATATTTACTAAAGGAGAATTAACGAAACGTAACATTTTAAAAGACTAGGTGTCTTCAGAAAATACTGTTCACTCGTAAAATAAAAGGATCCTTCAAAAAAGTTCGAGAGTAGTAACCAAGCATAATGAAGTGAAGGGTCATTTTTCAAAATGAATATGTCACTGATATTAGAATGCATTTCACAAGGATAATGAATTAGCCGTTCATTTCTTTAAAGATACAATTATATAAAGAGTAACGATACGGAGAATGTATTTTCATTATTTCTTAATTGGAGACGTGTTGTAAAAGTATCGGGTTTTATTAGGTATTAGCACAAGAATATCGTTAGAAATGTACATTTTCCTAAATATGATGTGTGTTAAAAAAGCGACAAGAGTAAGGGGGTATACTACAATGTATTAAACGTGATTAATCGTAATTCTTCTCGAAATAAGTTTCTCATGTAACATATATTATCTGTTGAAAAACATTGTGTCTGAGAATACATTAATTAAGGACAAAACATCAAATGTTCAGTGTGTTTTTGAAAATAATAGCTATGTTCGAAAAGTATTTAATCTGAGAATAGCAGAAGCATGAATAGATATTAAAGAATTGATCTTTTCAACAAACCAAGTATGAGTTCAAAAATTCACGACACTGATAATATAATAGCTAAGGATAATGCATTAAACGACAATTTTCAAAAGCAAGCCGTATTTTCAAAATGATAATATATTAATTAACTTAAGACAATGTGTTAAAACATCATTTTTTAAAATGTGATGTATGATAAAATTATAAAGACTGATAATAATTCACCCGTTCATTTTCGTACATACGAGGTCTATTAAACAGGTATCAAGTCTGAAACCTTCATCTATTTCAAAATACTAGGTGTGTACTAAATCTATGGGGGTTGATAATATATAAACCCAGGGTAATACATGAAATGTTAATTTTCTCAAAACTATAAGTATGTTTACAAATAAACGTTACTTAGAATTTATTAAACATATTTAATTAATATAGCGTTTATTTACCTTCGAAATAATAAATGTGTGTACGAGTGATGCGATTGTGTAAATACTAACAATCAATAATGCATGATACTTTTCTTTTAAACATACTAAGTGTTATCAAGTCTGCAGATATATCAACTATGGAAAATGCACAAAACTGCAATCTTCTTAACAATACGAGGTGCTTCAAGATGCATATCATGTTAGGATGTAATAATGAAGTACACTGAATCAATAGTAATCTTTTAAATATAATAGGTTTATTGAACAACTATAAAGATAGAGGATTACTAAACAAGGACAGTTCATTAAATGTATATTTCCAAGATGCTTATTGTGTTTAGAGAGTAACGGCTGGCGCCAATGAATTTCTCTGAGTCCTAGAAAGTAAACTTACTGAGAATATATTGATCAATGATGATGAATGTAACGGTCATTTTTCTCAAGATATGGAGTGTGTTTGAATTTCAATCACAGTGTGTATAATCGAAATATAATTTTTTGTGTATCATCAAAGTATCATAACTATGTGTATATCATCACAGAATAATCATCGTGTGTGTATCATCAAAGTATTATCACTGCGTGTGTATTAACCAAAGATAATGAATTTAACGTTCATTTATTTTAAAATAAAAAGTGTAATTAAAATAATCAAATCATTAATTTTTAAAATACGAAGTACGTTAAAAGTGTTACGAGACTTCTAATATATTAAACAAGTATAAGACATGAATTCTTTATTTCTTTCTGGGATGTGTTTGGAACGTGCTAATTAAAATGTACCTATTAAAATGTACTCATTAAAATGTACCTATTAAAATGTACCCATTAAAATGTACCTATTAAAATGAACAGTTAAATAAACATTCGTTTTTATATAAGTGTTTTCAAAAATTCTGGCTTCACATGTATTTACGAAATAATGATAACTATTACAAATTATGGTTTGTTTCTCTGTGTCTAGGTGAATGGTCGTAGAACAACACCCCCTCTCAACGATTCTACCGGCATTTCTGCTATATATTCTGGCGGTTGGATGACTGTATCTACCAAATGGGGTCTGCGAATTCAGTTTGACGGAAGACACCGAGCCAATGTAAAAGTACCAGCAGCATTTGCTAACAAATTAAGCGGACTATGTGGTGACTGTAATGGCAGAAAAGATGACCTGCGTACTAAAAACGGAACAGATGTATCGAACAGTCGTAACCGATTTTCCGAGGTAGGGAAAAGCCACCAAGTCAAAGATGACAGCGATAAAGCACAATCCAAGTAAGTATTATTAGTATACGAAGCAATGTATTTGCCGGGTAAAATCTGAGTATTGCTAGATACATAGTAAATCATTATAACAATACTAGCTCGACTAAGATGAATTGATAATAATGAGACACACGTTTGTTTGTAGTAAATGCAAGAGATGAAAGTCTAAAATACTACAGAAAAAATAAAAAATGATATTACTATACTGAAATGTGTGCGAACAGAGAGATGCCATGTATGAAGTTATGGGCTTAGAAAAGTTTTAATTTTATAGTGTTACACTTCCATCAAGAGGTCTGAAAATTGAAGAATAAAATTGACACATACCGTCATAAAAGTGGTTACAATAGTTGATAGGTAAAGAAAGAATTTTCTCTGATTATCCATTTATGGACTAGCAGCCAATCAAAACTCTGAGAATGTGCTTGCCTATATCAGTATAATGAACCATTCCATTTCTCTTATAAGCCGGCTTTCTAGCGTTCTTTTCAGTTTATTTGTTTGTAACTAAAATGGTGAAACACTTGAGCCCAGACTACTAAATAAAATAACAATCGTCACGATGTGGTCTAATTCTTTGAATCTATATATAATAATTGTTTTCTTTTGCTTTTGGGTTAATGCGCATTAAAATCAGATGTTACAAATATTCATGAAATATCCAAGTTTCCTCGCGGAGTCAAAAGGCCCAAATACTTAGAATCAATCAAAACATAGCGAAAACTGTAAAAATAGAACTTACATGGGGATAATTACAGGCTTATCATTAACTTTTTTGAAACTTTCAAAATAGGTTATTTTTTAACATTTAGCTATCTTTTAAATTTCATTAAAACTCTTAGAGACTAGTTATGCTTTTTTCATTATACAATAATCTATTACATTAGAAGTCCGTATGTCTTATTGTCTAAAGGTATTTAGCTTTAAGACAAGCAGGTAGACAAACTTTATTTCATATTAGTGTAGTTATTCTTACGAAATTATATTTCAAAGGTAATTTAGAATAAAAGTTTGTATCTATTTTTTATATATTCTAAATTAAAATATCATTGCTCTATTTAATTTCACATAGTAATTGCAAGGAAATGTATCATGTTGAACATTATAAAAGAATGTATTTACATAAAGTTCATGAGAAAAATATTTTTATTGTTCTAAATTGACATATCAAACTATATATCATGGTTGTAACTGAACTGCTATCTTCTTTATAAGTCTAACTACGTGACTAGAATCGCTTTTTATCTCTTTACTGTTTATTTCCTTTGATATCTACCTTCTACCTCTAATTATATTTATGTGTGTCTTCCTATTAATCTGCTGGTCAATCATACACTCTTTTGTCGTCGCTATTTCTTTTTTCGTCTCACGATTTCTCAAACGTTGTTGATAGTTTATCATCAGCAGTTTTAATTAACTTATACGATTTCTGTTGATTCTTAAATGGATAAAACTGAAAGCAAATTCGAGTCATTATATCAAATGCTTAGTTTGGTTTAAAAATAGATACTATCAGTTTACTCATTATATAACATTACATGTAAGAATATTTACATTCTATTACTCAGTATTCAATGGTTATTATTTATATTGTAACTTTATATTTGGAAACGAAAAACATTGTGCCATTTCAATTAACTGAACATGTAACATGTTTCACTTTACTATTTATATACCCATTAGTCGATCAGAATTTTGCAACAATGAAACATAGTTAACTCTCTCAGTAAACTAGAATTATGCCTATCATCCATTAATGTGCCCTTCAACGTGACTGTCCCATAATCGTAATTCCACGGTGGACAACGTTTACAGACATTTTATTTGATTGAATCCTGTCAAGAGTGGAAACGTATTTACTCATGCAGAATGCCGGATAAATATAAGAGGAGGCTTTTTGAACAGGTTTTATCTGCATGTTATTTTCAACAATGTAGCATCTAAAAGACAAGCTGACATATACATAGAGGCAAAACAGATATATTTTTATTACAAATATATCTGTTTGAAGTAATAATAAATACCAATTTTTTCACTTCAGCCACTTATTCTATGCTATGCTGGTGACTGCAACACATTCGAATGCATTGTATTATATTATTTCTCAATAATCGTCTTAGTGGTCCTAGGAGAGATCTCAACAGCCGTGCACGTGGTGACCATGTAACCATCATGGTGTTTCTGCTTCCTAGCTGGAATGAATGTGAACGTTTAATATTTATAATGTTAATGTATTCTGTAAACATTCATCACCGGTCAGGTTAGTTGTCTGTATTATTGCTTTATGATACTTTTCAATTATCAAAATAATACATCAATTATCACATGTCTATACAGATTAAGATCCATTTACATTCTAATATAGTTTAAGCAAATAGGAAAACATTGGCATTTTAATACTTTTCAAGATAATTCATTTAAATAATACGACATTTTCAAAAGTATATTAACGCTATATCAATCAAACAACGATTACCTAATTAAATAGAGTGTGTTGTTGTTTTAATGAATACCGTCGCGTACTATGGAATCGGCCAACTGTATTAGATATTCTGGAGAATTATCTACTGATACCATTGGGAAATGAATCAACAAAAATGCCCCTATCAGTTTTGCATAAAATACTCGTGTTTACTGAATCCTACTAAGTGTTTGCAAGAGATCCTTTAGCAATATAGTCTTTTCAATTGATCATTTTAAATAGATTATTTTTAATAGATCCTTTAGCAATAGATCCTTTTCAAACTTAAACAAGGCAACACTTGAATTAATTCATTCATGTAAATTCTCTGATTTCTTTCAGTTGTGATGTGACTGATGTTAATACCAACTGCACAGCTGAACAAACTCAAAGATGTGAAGTTATTAACGACAAAATATTCCAGAAATGCAGGCAGGAACTCGGCGATGAAAGCGTCAAAGAATATTATAACGCATGTAAAATTGATGCCTGTATCTACCACGACGCTAAACATATTGCTGAAAAGGTTGTGTGTGAAGCGATCGAAGGATTCGTACGAGAATGTGAAGAAGCCGGTTTCACTTTTAACTGGAGAGGCGTATCGAAATGCGGTACGTTATTCATGTGATGTTTGATCATCAAACGTATTAGTACCTCGTCGTCGAACATTTGTAGCAATATCTACTTTTCGAACTTAGAATCAAGTCCTCTTAGAAATCTACAATTAAAACAAATATATAAAAATATTTTTGTTATCATTTCGTGATGTGCAAAGTAGCATAGTAACAAGATTTCTGACTATTGTATAGGAGGTCGGGTTCAAACATGAGCTTTGACAACTATTAATATTCAGCCCCACTAAGGAACTGTCATATGGTTTGTTTATGTGTGTGTGCCCTATAGAAAGAAATGTTAGAGAATCTACATACAATCTAAAAGTGTATTCCTGCGTAAAATCTGCCGGGAAAGATAATGAGATCGTTTTCAAATCTCTAAGTTTATTTTAATTCCTAGGTATCTAAATGCTTTTACAATTGTTTACTCATAGATTTTTTTTTCAAAGTATTCATGTCTGGAATTTAACCATATTGTATCGGATAATATAATTCTTCAGGTTCTAAACTAAGTCAAAACTCCCAACACATGTGGTCAGAGGGAGTTAGGGGTTGTTGGCATTTCACCCGAGTCCAAAGTGGTAATTCGCCCCAATGATGAGGTGGCAGACAGCTCCTTCCCAATTTCCCACTTCTCCTTACCCTTAATCAGCACCAATATGGCGTGATTATTTTCATTCTTCAGTAAACAAGCTACCAGCCATTAAGCCACATATGACATCATAAATGTATATATATATATATATATATATATATATATATATATATATATATATATATATGTCAGCAGTTACAAATGTGTTAAACTTTTTTGAGGAAAGTGATTACGCCATTAACATTAATATTCAATTTTATTCAGAACATTGGGGTTAACTTATATCGTAGTAGGTTATCTTAATAAGAGTGAACAAAAAAAAAACTGAAATGTAATCTCAAGGAAAACCGAAACGAAATAATATGAGGTGAACGAGCTTTAATAAAGCATACGTTAATGATGTGAAATTTTGAAAAAAATAATTGTGTAAAATCGGTTTTGAAATCGAGGGATATTTAAAAACTACGAGTGAAGAATAAATCGGTGTTTAACCACGCCGAATTGTGGATATATAAAACAAATAACGTGATAAAAAACTTTGATAATATTGAACAAATTCTTACTTTTACAAAAATATTTTTTATTGCATATCTGCTATAGGATTGCTCTCATTTGCTTTCAGTGATGGTGTGCCCTCCAAACCAGCAATATCAATTCAATGCGCTCGATTGTCAACCTTCTTGTATTGAGTCTAAACAAAACTGTGACACACGTCAGGAAGCCTGTGTGTGCAAACAAGGATATGTTCTCAGTGGCGAAGATTGTGTTCCAAAATCTCAGTGTGGATGCATGAACAATGGAGAGTACATGAAGGTTAGTATTTTTATGTAAATATATTGTTAGCAGTAAAGGCTGTTTCTGTGAGTGCAGTTCTTGCGGATAGCCTATAAAAGCTTTTCTGGCTTGCATTGTATTATTAATGTTTAATATATATATATATATATATATATATATATATATATATATATATATCCTATAATGTTACGCTGATGTTTTGTTTATGTTATTGTTTTTACTAGCGATAGAATACTTGTGTTTACCGGTGCGTTTATTATGTGTCGCTACCCTGGGCGTTTTTTACAATATGCATAAGACTTTAATTCATCTGCCCTTAATCGGATGTGTCATTACTTTATATATACATATATAGATCTTTTTATAAATACATTTATAAATTAATTTCGGCGTGAATAAAACAAGACATAAACACGTGTTTCTGACTATTAGCTCTCATCAGCATGACTACGCCGGTAGTAATGTAACCCTCGATGTAAATATTCGTAGTCTAGCGCTTGACCCCTAAACCAGAATAATCTGCCACGTTTAAAGCTCAACTTTTATCGCTCACACTGTTTCGCTGATGTTTGTTTTTTCTTATTGTTTTTTTACTAGCGATAGTAAACCGGTGTTCACTAGTGTGTTAAGTATTTGTCGCTACCATGAGCGCTTTTTAAAAGAATATGTAGTGGACTTCATTTGATTCGCCCTTATCCGGACGTGTCATAAATTTGTGTATATATAGATCTTTTTATTAATAAATTTAAAAATTAATTTTTACGTGCATAAAAAGAAAGACATTGACATATCTTTCTGGCTATGAGCCGTCACTAGCATTACTACCCGGACAGGGATCAATCCCTCAGTGTAAATAGTCGTAGTCTAGTGCTTTACCCCTAGACTAGAATAACCTGCCATGATTAATGCTCGAATTGTATTGTCTATAATGTACGGTAATTTTTTTCTTGTTATTGTTTTTACTAGCGATATTAGACCGATGAAGAACCACCTTCTACGTTTTATGCTCGACTTTTCATCGCCTATAATGTTATGCTGATTTTTTTCTCTCTTTAGTTGCTTTTACAGGCCATAGTAGGCCGATGTCTACCGGTGCGTTTTTTATTTTTCGCTACCCTAAGCTTTTTATTTTTACAATATGCAGAAAACTGCATGCAAGTCGCCGTTCATTAGACGTATAATCAAGTTTTGTATATATAGATTTTTTAATTTATTAATTTATAGATCAATGTTAAAGGAAGACAGGAACACGTGTTTCTGGCAACGATCCCTAGACTAGAATAACCTGCCACATTTTATGCTCGACTTTTTAACGTTTATAATATTACGCTGATTATTTGTTTTTTTTGTTGTTGTTATTCTTTACGGGCGATAGTATTGATTTACTCCTCTCCAGGAGTTAGGCACAAGGCCAGTTTTTATCTTACTCCCACAAGTAAGATGTGACCCAAGGTTGGGTCGGGAAAGTGGGATTTAAAAATTGCCTGGGCAGCCCCGTCGGCATTCCCCGGTAGGGGCGCCTCAGGCAGTAAGCAATAAACTTACTCCTCCCCAAAGAGGGGAGGCAAAGCTTGGGAAGGTGGACCTCCCAGAACTGCACAGGACAGACCCATTGACCGGCGTAAATCAAGACGCGAACGCCAAGACAACACCAGTATGGGGTGCAGTATCCATCGGAACAGATACTACACTTTGATCTTAGCCAAAAGGCCAAAGTAGACCAGAGTTTACGAATGCTTTCATTATTTGTCGCTACTTTGAACTAAAAAACAGAATATGCAGCAGAGTTCATTTAATTCGCTCTTAATCGGACGTCTCATCAATTTTTGTATATACAGATTTTTCTATTAATTAGTTTATAAATTAATTGTTGCGTGCATAAAAAATGACATGGACACGTGTTTCTGGCTAAGAGCCGTCATCAGCAGGATTAGCCGGGCAGCGATCTAACCCTCGATGTAAATATTCATAGTCTAGCGCTGGATAACCTGCTACGTATTATGCTCAACTTTTTATCGCCTATAATGTTACGCTTTTTTTGTTTTTCTTTGTTATTGTTAATACTGGCATAGTAGACCTGTGTTTACAGGTGCGTTTATTTTTTGTCTGAGCGCTTGTTTTAAGAATATGCAGCGGACTTAATTAAAATTCATAAATTAATTATTTGGTGAATAAAAGGAAGACATGTACACGTGTTTCTGGCAATGAACCGTCATCAGCATGAATACACAGTGAGAGATCGAACCATCGATGTAAATGTTTGTAGTCAAGCGCTTTACCCTAGTCAAGCGCTATTATTTGTCGCTACTCTGAGCGTTTGTTTTAAAAATATGCAGCAGAGTTAATTTTATTGGCATTTAATCAGACGTGTCATCAAGTTTTGTATATATAGATATTTCTATTAATTAATTTATAAATAAATTGTAGCATGCATAAAAGGAAGATATAGACACGTGTTTCTGGCTATGAGCTGTCATTTCCATGACTACCCGGGCAGGTATCTAACCCTTGATGTAAATAGTTGTAGTCTCGCGCTTCACTCGTAGACCAGAATAACCTGCCACATTTTATGCTCAACTTTAAAAAAAATAAAAAATTTTTCATGCTCAACTTTTTATTCCTTATAGTGTTGCGCTTATTCTTTTTTGTTATTTTGTCTTACTGGCGATAATAGACCGGTGTTTTCCGGTGCGTTTATTATTTTTCGCTAACCGGAGTTAATTTTCCAAAGAATATGCTGAGGACTGAATTTAAGTCTCTTTTAATCATACGTGTCATCAGTTTTGTAGAAATAGCTTTCTTAACTATGAATTAATATTTTTTTTGTGTGAATAAAAAGAAGACATATACACGTGTTTCTGGCAATGAGCCGTGATCAGCATGACCACCCAGACAGAGATCTATACCTCGATGAAAATATTCGTAGTCTAGCGCTTTACCTCTAGACCGAAATAATCTGCCACGTTTTATGTATACTTTTTATGGCCTTAAATGTTACGCATATTATTTTTTGTTATTGTTTTTACTGGTGAAAGTGTTTATCGGTGTTTACCGATGCGTTTATTATTTGTTGCTACTCTAAGCATTTTTTTTAATAATATGCATCAGAGTTTGTTTAATTCGCCCTTAATCTTTTATTAATAAATTTATAAATTAATTTTAGCGTGGTTATTACGCTTATTCTTTAATAACAAATACCAAACAATCAGCGTAACATTATAGGCGATAAAATGTCGAACATAAAACGTTACAGGCAATTCCGGTCTTGGGGTAAAGAGCTTGACTACGAATATTTACATCGAGGATCTATTCCTAGCCCGACTAATTATGCCGATGACGACTTATAGCAAGAAACACGTACCCTTGTCTTCCTTTTATACACACAAAAATACATTTATACATTAATTAATTAAAACATCTCACTGTCTGTCTGTCTCTCTGTCTATCTGTCTGTCTGTCTGTCTGTCTGTCTGTCTGTCTCTCTCTCTCTCTCTCTCTCTCTCTCTCTCTCTATATATATATATATATATATATATATATATATATATATATGTATATATATAGATATAAACATCGTGCACTTTGTAAAATATACTTACCACACTTAAAAAAAACTTTTTTTGGATGTTTACTATATAAAAAATAACCAAGCATTTGTGTAGCATAGCGAAAATTAACACAGATAATTGATTGTAATAATCGATATTTCATCAGTATATCTTTAAGGAGCACGTGATTATATTCTTCACTTTTATTATTGTTATGGTGCCGTACATATATAACGAACCGTTGGACTCGTCCATTCCAAATAAAATACTGGAAGCATTTAGGCTTCTCGTGATCTGACTGCCCTCTTGCGTTATTCTCTTTTTCGATTCAAGACCGTCTGTTGTTGAGTATCATTTTTTGCCTTTTTATGTGTTACCATTGTTGATTACCTTGTTGCTGTTTTTGCTGTTGCTGTTGCTGTTGCTGTTGCTGTTGTTGTTGTGGAATTGATTTTTCGTGGTGAAGCTTTTTTTTACCACTGTTTTTTTATTACTTTTTGTTGTTGTTGTTATCAGTTTTGATAACCATTATGGCGACGGCTACATGTAGCCCGAAGCCTTAAGACACGTTGGATCTTACCGAGGAGCAAGAGAAGGGACCAGCTGAGGCGTCACCTGTAATATCTGAATGGAGCAAGCCTCCTAAAGTGATTATCAATGTTGATGAATTTATTCAGAAGGCGAAAAAGTGCCTTCATTTAGTCACTGATGAAGAGTTTAATTGAGATCACAAAATTAGAAGAAATAAAGAAACGAAGCATTATAATATTTGTCGTAGACAAAAAAATCTTAAAAAGAGTAATTAGAGCGACGACTGATTTAATTTGTAAACTTCTGGCAACAGCAGGTTACCGACCACAGCAAATAATCCGTTGCAAGGGTTATAACACGCGGAATACCCTCTTCCCAAATGAGGAATTATGTGTTAAGTTATCACAAAGTGAAATTATCACTCAAGACTACATTTTAAGAATGGAGTATATGGAAAAGAGAAGGACAACGGTGTAAATTTTCAATGTTCCTTTTCACGTAGATGGGGAGCATTTAGGTGCATTCCTACTTAAGTATGGAGACATAACGTCCGTAACCTGGGATGGACACCTAGATATATGGACATTTGAAATCTTACTCGACAAGCCGGCTTTTGATAAGAAAACGCATTAGGGCCGAGAGGGTTTAGCTCTCTTCGGCGGATTTTGGTGAAAGGTGTGTAAGAGGTGCGCGATTGTGTAGAGTGACAAGAGCTAGATTAGAGTGGTATTTAGACGTACCTTAGGTACAGGATATTGGGTTACAAAAATGAACTTCGATTATGACCCAGTCATAAGTTAGCTAAAAGACATGTTTTCTGTTTATTTTAGTTTATAATTTAGCTAGTGTATGAATGAGTTCATTATGGCCCCTTTTTATTTTAGTCCTCCCTTCCCTAAATATTTTTTGATTTTTTGTATCCTAATTTAGTTACCAACTCCCCATCCCGTCCCAAACAAGGTGACAGAGCGCTTGATTTGCCAGGATGCAGGTCACCCTTCGATATTTTCGAAGGTGGTGTTGGTAGATAAAGCTTGGGGCCTGCATCACCCCTCCCATCTTTTTTTGATTTTCGATTTCGACTGGCAATTCTGCGTATCTGCCAGTTTAGTAATGGGGGTCTTTTTACTAACTTCCTTTTTTCATTGTAAATAATATTCATAAAATTTTGTACATGTTATTTTAATTTTATTTTTGGTACCATACTCCCTGTTGCATATTTCATTTATATGGGTTTTAAGTAAGATGTTCATGATGCAAATTCTGTTGGTGATGAGAGAAGGAATTATAGTATAAATGCGGTATTTTGGTGAACCATGGTCCTGAATGAAGCTAGCTAAGTTAGATTAGTTAAATTTGTTAATGAGACCTAACCTTTCCCATCCCCCTTTTTGACCTTGTGCCGCATTTCATAAATATTTTTCTTTATGAATAAATATCAATTTGATTGAACTCCAGTCTACCCTGGCAGTCAGGACTGATATACCACTTCTTTTGTTCTCTGTACATATATTTTAATCAATATATATTTTTCACCTCACCACGTGTTCCGTGTCTTCATTTCGGTTACTAAATAGGGTAACAACAAATTGGCAACAAGGTATTCGCACTTATACGAGAAACCCAAACGAAAAAACTATCGGCGAGATAGTCAAAGTTACACAGCAGAACACAACAAAGGACCCCAAAAAACGGCGACGTTGGATTTAAATTTGAACGCTATAACAGGCGACAAATTGATTACAAACTTGTCTAGTTCTAAAAACTGGCTTACCGGTGGGAAAAAGAGAAAAAATAAACACGTGAAAACAAAATTATTATTTCTCTTAATTGAAAAAAGCTGAGTGTTTTTCCCACATTGCTATTCCGACGTAACAATCAGAACGTTACTTCCTCCGAAAGAAGAACATTTTGAACCGTACTTCTTTTCTTCTCTCACAAAAACGCGTAGAAACGTACTAAAAAACACAAAAACAAAAAAAGATTTTTATCGAGAGAAAAAAAAAGTTTATACAACTAAGATTACATCTAGCAAGTGTAATCTGAAAAAAGAACTTCTTACAAGCCATACTCAAAAGAAAACATTTATTTCCTAAAAGATGGAAAACTTTCAGTCGACGATTACAGAATTAATAACATTTCAAATGCAACAACAACAGGTACTGAAGAGAAATTTTAAAAGCTCCTTCTCGAACAGAAGAAAGAAGCAGACGACAGACAGAAAGAAACTAACGAAAGGATTGAAATGTTAATGCAAACAATATTGCTTAGAGACCAAGTTAACAAATGAAAATGATTTTTCGCAGAAAGCCGTGTGGAGTGCTATCAACGACTTTACATATTCTCCTTATGAAGAAAAAATATTTGCATCATATTTTAGAAGATACGAAGACTTATATAGAATTGATTGCAAAAATTGGTCTGACTCTAAAAAGGTTCGCCTGCTACTTAGAAAATTATGTACCACCGAACATACGAAGTTCGTGGATTTCATTTTGCCCCGAAAAACTAGCGATTTGATTTTGCAGAAGCGGTAAAACTATTAACGGAGTTTTTCAGTCTCAAGACTACGTTATTTTCACAAACACTGGAAGTGTCTAAACTTGGTAATAAAAGACGAGGAAGATTATTCTACATTCGTATCAGTAGTAAATAAGCATTGCGATCATTTTTATATCATCTGAACTTAGTGCTGATAATTTTAAATGTTTAGTCTTCGTTCAAAGATTGGTATCAGGGAAAGATGCTGAAATAAGGCATAGAGTTCAAAATAAATAAGAAAATGAACCAAGCCTAATACTACAGACGACTGCCAGAGATTTGTAAAGCAGGATTCTAAAGACATCGGCATTGCACATGTACTAAAAGTACGCCAACAAACAAAATTCAACTCCTATCCCAAAATAAGTCAAAACAAAAACAGTGAATTTCACGACGCAAAGACAAGCCAACCTGGTAAAAAACAGGATACTTGGCCGCTGAGCCCTTTTTCGCGCTGTGGTAGCCTGCATTGGTATATGCATTGTCCATTTCATTTTAAGACCTGCCTGACTTGTAAAAAAGTCGGACACAAAAGTTCGCACTGTAGAACTAATAGAGGGAATAAAATGCGGGCAAAACCCACAAGTACAAATAATCAGGAATGTATTAATATAAGAAAATATGTACCCGTAAACATCCTGGATAAAAATATTAAATTGCAATTAGATTCGGGCTCGGGCGTGTCAATTATAAATGTACATACGTGGAAGAGGTTGAATAAATCCACTCCGTTCAGAACCAACAGGATAGCCAGCACATTGACTGGTGAAAGATTAAATTTGAGGATGAGATAATACAAAATGTGTCCCTAATCGGAAATACCAAAAAAATAAAAATGCTGGACGCTAATTACCTTTTTGGAACTGATTGGATGCACGCATTTAATTTATGGGAGTTATCGATAAATACATTTTGCAAAGAAATAGATAGTCGGGCGACTGAATCAGAAAATAACTAAAGCTGAAATTAAAATAATCTTTTCCCGAAGTTTTTTCTGGCCACCCTGGTCGATGCACAGAGATGGCGGCAAAATTCTAACTGAACGAAAACGTCCAACCAGTATTTAAGTAAAACAGGAATGTGCCTCTTGCCTCGATAGACAAAATAAACGAAGAATTGGACCGACTTGTGATAAGAAGTGGGGTACAGTTAGTGGGCAGCACCCACGTCTATGTGAAAAAGAAATTAAATGAGATTCGTGTGTGTGCAGACTTTTCAACGGGATTAAATGCATCACAAAAAAAATATCATTACCTACTACACAGCCTAGAGGAGGTTTTCACAAAATTAAGTTGAGGCAGATTTTTTTCAAAAATAGATCTGAGTGAAGCGTACGTCCAAATACCCGGGGAAGAAGAGAGTTCAAAACTGTTGTGTATAAATACGCATCGCAGTTTATACAAGTTCGAACGGCTAGCATTTGGAGTAAAAGTTGCTCCAGCTATTTTTCAGTAAGTGATGGATAAAATGCTGGGCGAACTTGATTTTGCTATTGTTTACCTTGACGACATTCTAATCAACAGTAAAAACATTAAACAGCACCGGAAATATGTCAACCAAGTATTTTAGCAAATCCAGGATAATGGGTTTTAAGTCATAGAAGAAAAATGGAATTATTTTCTTGAGGAAATAAAATACCTGGGTCATGTTATAGACAAGTCCGGAAGAAGACCGGACCCAGAAAAGGCTACCGAGATTAATAATATGCCGGCGCCAGAAAACGTCACAACACTAAAGAGATTTCTTGGACTAGCAAATTACTATCAAGCTTTCATTTCAGAGATGCATAATTTGCGTGCTCCACTGAATGAACTATTAAAAAAGGATAAGGTCTCGGAGTGGACACCCGAATGCCAGGAGGCATTGGATAAAACCATTGAAATGCTGACGTCGGTTTCCATAAATTGTTGATAACAGAGATTATTTCGAGGTCAGTGGTTTTCTACTCGGTCACTCGTCATTTTCGCAAGACTGGTACAAATTCAATTCAATATATTTGATGCGTGCGTATTGAAACGTTTCCAGTTTAAACAGTTATCGTGTTATGCAATTTTTATATATGAAATTTTATTCTTTATTTCTGTTTCTGTTTTCTTTTTTCTTTGCCCTGTTTTTATTTTATTTCATTTTTCTCAATTACTTTTTTGTTGTGTTTATTCGGTGTTTTTCTGGTATTTTAACAGGTAGATGAAGAAGTTATAGATGTAAATTGTAAGACGAAATCTGTTTGCAAATCTGGCAGTAAACTGGTCAGTGAGAATATAACATCTTGTGAAGAACACAGTGAATGCAGCATTGCAAATGGACAACGCACGTGTGTCTGCAAAGAAGGTTTTTATCGCCACAACAAGAAATGTTTCCCACAAGGTAATTACTCATTGATCACAGAAAGCAATTAACAAATTGATTTACGGTAAATTTGAACATACTAACTAAATACTCACCATATTTCCAGTGTAAATATATAAATACGTTGACAATTTACTTGGATTAGTCCAGTCAAATCAGTAAAAAAAGTCAAACTAATTGCAACACAAGGATTATTTGCACAATGGATTTCTCTGAGGTGTCTATATGAACATATTAAAAGTCTAGAAAATCTACCAATGCGAAATATGAAGATTTTACAATTATCGATCTGCGATAATAGCATATGTTTATGACAAAGAAATATAAACAACCTCGTTTTCATCTTGCCTACTTTTCAAAAATGTTCAATAAAATTGTTTGCTGGTTTTAACTGTATTTCTTGTTCGGAAATACATTCTAATTTACTTTGTAAAGTTTTGAACAATCGAACTTTAATTCAATGTTCGAATCGCTGGCAGTCATATTGTTTTTTCATGCACCCAAAATATTTTACTACGTTAAAGTTTTATTACATACAAACAAAAACAAAGTTTTTGATACAAAATAAAATTTGAACATTTTTCACACGAAAAACAACTTGTTTAAAACAATATGAAGAGGTTTAAAATAAAACATATTGGTCGATGTTGAAAAAAAAATCCTGAAAATATATATCATAGGTCTAAAGTTTAGAATAACTTATTGAAATAAATTTTTAGTCTATTATACACTGATGGGGTTTACTGTCAATTTCCTTTTTGTTACAAATTGAATAACGTCTAATGCAACTACTAGAGACATGTGCATACTTTGTAAAGAAGGTATTATGGGTAACAATCTTAGGGATAATGTGACAATTACTCAAAAAAGAAGGTGATAGCATAAACACAGCATGTGGAGAATATGCACGTAGTTTTCGTATATTATATTCTATGCATTGTACTAATAAGTACAGATATAGCTTTCTAAATCCCATCAATTAGTGATAACAGGTGCCCAATAGTGTATATACCAGAAATGACTGATATGCTACCAGTACCAGAAAGTCGTCTTAATTTGATCCGGTGCCACTGCAACAATATTTCAATACAGCACGGTATACATGTAAAAAGTATTGACTTAATTGTTCACCACACAGTAGGAGTGGTTTGTGCTAATTTTTCAGTGCCTAATTAGATGATTGCAGAATAATTGAATAACAAAAGCACACAAAGAGCACAACCTCCGTCAAAGGTTATCGTGTTACCTTACTATGCAGTGAAACTTGGTAATGTTTTTGAAAATGAGACACTATACACACATAGAGAAGTTTACACATGTTGATTGAGAAATGTTAGATTGACGGAGATTCATATGAAGTTGTTAAATGTGATGCTCTATGTTGAAATAAAAAATGCTGTCACATCTTGAATCTGTTTTAGATCTAGGTGAAATTTGATCTGGTAATATGTAATACTATCTGGTATCCATGTTTCAAATTTCAAAAGAATAGACAAGAAATTGACTGAGATGTATTTTTTAAAAACTTTGACAATGATGAAAAATAGAGATTTTACGAATTAAAAACAAAACAAATATGCATTCAGATACTGAACTGGATCAGATTCAGAATTTATTATGAGACTTCCCTGGGCAAGATACGAGTTTGGTAAAAAAGGCATTGAAATCTGGTGATTATTGTTTACATAAGGTTGATAACAAGCGGACAAATAAACTAACAAACAAATAAATAAACGATAATTGAAACATCACCGCTTTGTGTGTGTAGAGGGGATATTTATAATATATTTATCATAATTTTAAATTGAAACATAATGATGTAAAATTATATCGAATAAATTAATTCCATGAAATATCCCAATAATTTGATAATGGAAGAATATTCTTTGAATGCATACGATAAAACGGTGTATTTTAACGAAAACACTTATTTCAAAACTTAAGATTTACCCTAAAATACATTTTATATAGGTCTATTTTTGCTGTGAGATTGAAGAATCATTCTATATAGATAATTTCATATCCTTTTGTTACCTATAAATTTCAAATAATGCCTTGGTTCGATTGGTAGCATACATAATGTTCACTGAAATAATACAGGGCACATGTTGCTAACAAATGCCAAATTTGAATATTTCGCATCTGTAGATTCATATGAAGTTGTTCAATAAAATGCTCTATGTTAAAATGAAAAATGCTGTCAAATCTTAAATCTGTTTTAGATCTAGGTTAAATTTGATCAGGTGATATTTAATACTATGTTGTATCCATGTTTTAAATTTCAAAAGTGTTGCAATTAGTTTTACCTTATTTGACCGAACTATATTATGTTTAATTATATTTGTAAATTTAATTATTTCAACCAATTATCCTTGTTAATTAAACTATGTTTGGGATCTTTAACTATCTATAATGATGATACACCTTTATTAATAAACGTTTGTTTCCGTAACAATCACACAATTTAGTAATGTTTTATAAGTTTACTTATAAGGTAATACATATTAAATATTTTTACTTCAATTTCATAGAATGTGTTTTATTTTACATTTACTGAATAATCCGTCGTATAGTCGCGTCAATTTGATGAATCTCTCCCTAATTGCAAGGAACTGCTGCGTTGCTTTTTCTTGTATAATAAAAAAGCCGAAAAACAGTTTTGTTTTGTCTTTTAGTGTTGGAGAGATAAATGAGGGGCAGGTAACTCTTACCACGAATTTTAAGCAAGATTTTCGAGTAATCAAAACTGATGGCTTTAATTGGCGTTGCACATGTGGCTACTGTGAAAGGAGAACGTCGATTAGACATAAAAAGTTAGGGTTAGAGGTTAGGGTTAGAGGTTAGGGTTAGGGTTTAGGGTTTAGGGTTAGGGTTAGGGTTAGAGAAATATTGTTCGAAAGCTAGCGTTGTTATGAAGAGTTACCTGCCCAATATTTACCTCTCCAACACTAAAAGACAAAAACAACTTTTGTTCGGCTTTTTATTATACAAGCACCGAAGTTAGTCTAGAAGCAACATATAAAAACATACCAAAATACGAGCATAAGAAATGATCAGAATCTAAGATAGTATTTTCCGCCAAATTGAATATTGAATAGACTTTAATGTTCTTTGTTGATTAGATTAAAGCTTATTTTCGGGGGTTTAGATGGTGAAGAATTCATCTATAAGTTCAGTTGTTTTATATAGGGCTATCTTTAAGGTGAATTCACATGGTACATGCCATTTTAAGAATATGTAATATATTACCATTGTAACAATCATGTACGTAAAACGGATGCGCACATATCCGAGGCAATGGCTGGAACCTTAGAAAGTGAACACCAGTCTGTAGTGAAATGGGGTCATAAATGCTGCTAGGGCAAAGCTCTTTTTCTTTCAACAACTACAAAAATCCTATTTAACCATAGATTGCCATGGTAAATAATACCCTACCTGAGTGTCCAATGTTCCAACTTCTCCTTCTAACATTCACAGGTAATATGAATTGGAACAAATACATGGAAGACATTGTCAAGGCTGCTGCAAAGAAAGTAGGCTCCCTCTACCGTACTAGAAAACATATCACACTTGACAGTATCCTATATCTCTACAAAGCAATATATGGAGTATTGTTGTTACATCTAGGCTTATGTACCATCTACTAGTTTCTCCCTCTTAGACAAGGTAAAAAAAGAGTCGCTAATATAATAGGTCACTCACTATCCATAAAGCTCTAGCCCTTGCAATGTTGCATCCTTGTGCTTGTTTTACAAGCACTTCAATGGAATGTGTGGCGATTAACTTGCTACTCTAGTGCCCGTCGACGTAAATACACTCGACCAACCCGACAATCAGCTAAATACCTTCAATTCACTGTGGAGGTCCCTAGATGCAGGAGAGCCTTTTACTACAAATAGTTTCCTGCCTCGAGCTGCGGGCCTTTGGAACGCCCTCCCTGCTTCCTTTTCCTCGACGGTACTGACATGGAGAAATTTAAAACTAATGTGAACAAGCATCTCGCTGCATAGCTCCCAAATAAGGACACCCTCCTAAACATTCACTCTAATTTTCAATAGCCCCTTACGTCTACAGTGGAAACTTGCCTTGTTTGGGGTGAACTAAGTTAAACGAAATTGTTCAGAAGTTGTATCAAATTGCAAAAGATTGTTTTATATTATTAACTTATAGTATTGTCAAGTCAGCAACATCCAAAAAACGAGCCAATACATGAGCATCAGAAAGCATATTAATATAATGTGAGAATATCCAATATTTACATATGATAAAATAGTTCTAAAAAACTTTGCAACAAATTCTTTGATAGATGTTTTGTAGTTGTAAGGTTTTTATAAATTTACGTGATTCCCTGTGCCAATGCGTCTTTGAAGTACATCTCAGCAATTTTTTCAGTTGCATTATTTGATAAGACATCTTGGCAGTTCTTATTTTCAATCTAGAATTGGGTTATGGCTCATACTTTCACATGTAATATCCTGATCAGGGCAACAAAAAAGTTTAAAAGTTTTAACAGTACTTATATGTGAATTCCATTTTGCGGATCGAAATAATATTTCAATAGTCTAAATTTTCCCATGCTTAAAAAGTGT
This sequence comes from Sepiola atlantica, assembly GCA_963556195.1. NCBI lineage: Eukaryota > Metazoa > Mollusca > Cephalopoda > Sepiida > Sepiolidae > Sepiola > Sepiola atlantica. The sequence goes on from OY744529.1 coordinate 1,058,307, forward strand.
TTGGTCTGTTGAATATTATAACAAAAACATACAATTTTCACAACTTCAGCTCTCTTTGTTTCTTTGACAGTGTAGTTTTGCTACCCTGGTTATATATATAAACCAATTACTTTTTTGCTACTTTCATTATTCTTTCTACACAAATATTGTTGCCTCAGTACTATTGACTGTATTTTCTACGCGGGAGTATTCCTATGTTTATTAATATCCGTTATGAAAATGCGCAATGTTGATTTTCGTCTGAGTATTGAGTATCTTTGAAAGTTTCGCCAGAACCTCTTTATCCCTGATTATTCTAACCGTAGCTACTTTCTTGTGTGGTTCTGTATTCCTATACTTTATTCCACAAAATTTCTGCATCACAAGGAAAATACAGATAGACATTTACATTTCAGATATCCTACTTTCCCTGATTAACACTTTTGTGCAAACCTTACCGGATCAATTTGCATCCATGTATGAACTTCTAAAATACTTACGTTTTTTCGGCATCCACAATGTTCATCTTTTGTAGATACAACAGCAGAAAAGACTACACTCCTCCTACCCAAAAAGGAGAAGGTAGTACTTGAGAAAATGATCTCATGACAAACGAACAGATACTATATTAAAACTATCAAATGAGGATGCAATACATGAAAGGATTACTCCCAACTCCTTTAAAAAGTGGAGGTAATTCGTGGCAGGATGGTCTTATGACAACATAACGAAATACAATGATAGATTGAATCAGTTTTTTTATTCATTGAAAAATGCATAGTCATAAAACATTAATTTTATAGTTCCTTGGCATTTTGTCTAAGATCAAAGTGTAGTATCTGTTCTCAGTATTACAGCGACATCGGACGTGAAGTTAAAAAGTAATACGGCGCTGTAAACGGAATAGAGGAGGGGAGAGATAAGTGGGACAATATAGTAGCTTGCTTGCTAGCTAGCCACGATCTTTCCTCGTTTTTTTTTCGGTTGAGCGATGTTAATTGTTGTGAAGTTGTCCAACAGTAAATAATAAATAAAGGAAGTCAAGTCGAGGGTTGGTTTAACAAGGGTATTAACAAAGTAAGAAAGTGACTAGCACTTGGCTAGACAGTTACAAGACTGTGCTTTGTCTTCTCTGTGTCTCTGGTGACTCGCACTATTTATAGTGACAACCAGTGTTGTTTCTCCTGTGTAAGAACGGCCGGTGTAACAAACAGTAAATAATAAATAAAGGAAGTCAAGTCGGGGGTTGGTTTAACAAGTGTATCAACAAAGTAAAAAACTTTACTAGCACTTGGCTAGACAGTTACAAGACTGTGTTTTGTCTTCTATGTGTCTCTGGTTACTCGCACTATTTATAGTGACAACCGGTGTTTTTCTCCTGTGTAAGAACGGCCGGTGTAACATTAATGATAGTTTTTCTAAAGTTATACATTTTTTATGAAATTATTTTAATCAATTACTGCTAATATCGACGAAACTATTGGACATAGGTAGATAAAATAGTTCAATAAAATTAGAAATGGATAGCATCAAATATTAATTAATTATGAAGTACTTAAAAATAGATATGCAAATTAGTATATATCTGTCCTTTGCATTGTTTGTCTTTTCTCTCTCTCTCTTTCTCTCTCTCTCTCTCTCTATATATATATATATATATATATATAATATAAAATGAAGTAATAAAATAAGGTGTCAATCAAATTTTATTAGAATTCAAAGTTCAAGCAAAGTATCCTTAAGTCTTTAGCTCATGAGTTTTCAAAGATAATTCTTCTCTTCAGAGGACCATTACCGCAGTTATACTACTACAGGTAATACAATTACGCTTTGAAAATATATAAAATTATATACACAAATACATAAAAATACATAACATCAAACATATCAACCCAAAAACATACTTTTTGTTGAATCCATACAATCCATCCAGGTCATATAAATTGAGAAACATAATCAGGAAAGACATTACTCCAAGTTATAAACAGCAGTCCATATACGTGAAATTGAAGGATGTTTCACTAATTATAAGATATTAGTTGACGCTTATATCTTTTGTTGGATTGCTTCATATATATATATATAAATATAATATATATATATATATATATATATATATATATATATATATATATATATATATATAAAGTATTTCAAAATTCTATGTTGTATTATTGATAAGAATAATTCGTTTTGATGTTTGAGGAGTAATAAATGAAAAATAACTTTCGTGTTTATTTATTTAGATTATATATATATATGCAAAATAATTCCTCAATGTGTATATACGTATATATATATATATATATATATATATATATATATATATATATATATAAATATATATATATATATATATATATGATTATATATACACTCGAAATATGATAGACTGATCGCAAAATCGAAAAGGTACTCTGCATATATATATATATATATATATATATATATACTACCACGACTTTGTCGAGAATATTGACGATGCATTTGTCTGATACTATCGCCATAACCCAACACTTAACTAACAACCACTCCTGCCCCCGATCGGAATTCAGAAAACTCTTAGTAGAAAATACCAAAATCTTAGAATTTATTACTAACAAACAAAAGCTCCATATATTAGAAGCCCTATATATAAAAACCAAAATACCCTAATTAATAGAATTAACTTTAATATCAGTAATACTATTCTAAAATGTTTATAGCACCAATATTGTTTCGTACTTAGTACATAATTCTCGCCAAAAAACCTTCTATAAATACTAAAACATGGTCTAGACCTGATTCATCTCATTCCCCTGAAGATGGACCCAGATGGGTCCGAAAGTACTTGGGAGACTAATGCAAATTATGTCAAATTCATCAGCCAATTCCCCTTCCGAAACTAAGATCCTAATTCGGACTTTTGAAAGGATCTACCAAAGGATATCTAGACGTGAGTTGTCTCTTATATTCAACAATACTTGCCTGCAAGAGAAGATGCTGCCTATATATATATATATATATATATATATATATATATATATATATATATATTACTATGTCATGTATCCACATAAAATCTTATAAGGACATATATTTTTTATGTATCCGTTTTCAGTATTTACCTCAACAGTGCTCGGTACGTAAGTACGTAAGTAGAGCTAGGTAGTAAGTTATGAAATATATTTATGGCTATTAAGCTACACTTATTTACTATATATATAAATATATATATATATATATATATATAAACATTAGAACAGCCTAATTGAATTAACCTACGTTTGAAATGCTAGTGCATCTGTAGTGGGCTGTGCAACTAACTAAATATTAAATAGTTCCAAGGAAATTCAATAAAATAAAACAGAACAATTAACTTGTGCATGTGTGCCAAATAATTCGCTGATTTTAGCCATAACATCTAATGTACACTAATGCTGTTTTAGAATTCCGGGAAGGGAGGATTATTTTACGTTATACCTACATAGCTTACTACCCCTTCAAAAATTAAAATTTAATCTAAAAAAAACAATGTATAACAGCGCTTCACATAAACACAAGGTACAGAATAAAAGCTGTCTTACTGATGAGGCCTTCCATACTACAGAGACTATACAAAATAAAACGTTTTTTAATATATAAACTATCCATAAACTTAATATCTATTTAACAAAAACATTCACAAACATTCTCTATAAACTCAATACACTAATTAAAACCATTAAAACTATTAAAATCATTAAACTCATTCCTATCTTACAAGAACTACACCAAATATAACGCATCCAATCAATATCTAGAAACAATACCACTCGACAAGTCAACTTATTTGACTATAATTTCAGAAAAATGAAATGTATTTACTTAATATATTTCACTGTCCGGATTCAATATATCTTTGTTTCAATATGGAGACATAATAACAAAATGACATGAAACTATAATACATATTCTTACTTATCACCCGCCACCAACGAATACAATACGAGATAGACCCAAACTTGTAAAGCATACCATTTATTTTTAAATATGTTACGAAAGCTTTCTACGCAATAAAACAAAAGACACTCCAACTTCTCCTTAAAAGAACTTACAGTCATATATAACCTACAACGCTAACAAATAAGGATAGACAAAATAGAAGCAAGTAAATGATAGGCAACATATCAGTGATGCAGTACTTGAAACTACCACCATTAAATTTTACAGAAAAATACAAAACAGAACTAATATAACTAATGCGAACAATAATCCCTCGTGTATTTTAATTATAATTCACAAGTTTTTCTCAGCTTATTTTTTTTTCTTCTAGAATGCGAAAAGACAATGGCTGACATCGTGTTTCTCTTGGACGATTCTCAACATATGATAGAATTAAATTCTGCGAAGATGAAAAAGTTCGTGAAAGATATTATCAGCTCTTTCAACATTGGAGACGATCATGTCCGTGTCGGTTCAGTCTCATTTAGCAATTGGGAGGAGAATAACTTTCACCTTAACCATCATTCCAATATGTCCGCATTACTCAACGCTGTTGACGGTATCAAACGTCACAAGAATAAATATTTTATAGCAAACGCTCTTCATTATCTAAGAACAAAGTCCTTTACAGTCGCCAATGGAGATCGGAGTAATGCCCCCAATGTCGCCATTATTATCACAGATGGAAAACCTGAGATTGGAGCTGTAACTTTGGAAGCAATAACATCTCTTAAAAACTCTGGAATTATAATATTTGCCATAGGGGTCGGGAACAAAGTTCAGGTATCAGATTTGTCATCGTTTGGAAGTGAACCGTCTGAAGAATTTGTGTTCGCTGTAGACAACTTTGACACATTGGATGGGATCAAAAATCAAGTCAACAAGCGGATATGTTCAGGTGAGACATTAACCGTTTTTCAACGACTTTTCCAGGCCAATTCATGGATTCATATATACTTCTCTTCTAAATGATGAACAAGGAATTCCTTTATTTTAATCCATAAAATATTAAATTAACACCTATTTAAGTCAAAACCTATTTTATTTGACAGTGACATTTTCTAGTAATTTCATAACTATTTCATACAAAATAAGTGTTTCCATGAAAGACTAAATGCAAATAAACATGTACTTCACATGTAAAATAATGAGGGAACTTTATAGTTATTATGTTTATAATGATTGCCATATCAATTGTATGAGTAGCATTCTGTTTGGATCTTATAGTCACAACTTTTTAGCTAGGGTAACGAGCTTACCTCGGCCGAAACGTTGCAAGAATATCATCCAATATGAGAATAGTAGTCAGAATAATCCAAATAGTAAAAATTTCAATCCTTATCTCAAAACTTTCGTAACGTCATATGCATTGTGTTGTTATGATTTTACTTGTGATATTATGACCTTTGCATTTGTAGTATTATATTTAATTGTCGTCGTCAGAATCTAAATGTTTTACGATATTCCAGAAATATTTAACCGATGATATATATTTTTAACTAAAATATATGCAAATATATTTCTTAGTTTGTGATTGAGGTATCATCTACAATATAAATCGCAAAGAATATATGCAAAAATATTTCTTAGTTTTGTGATTGAGGTATCATTTACAATATAAATCGCAAAAAATATATGCAAAAATATTTCTTAGTTTTGTGATTGAGGTATCATTTACAATATAAATCGCAAAAAATATATGCAAAAATATTTCTTAGTTTTGTGATTGAGGTATCATTTACAATATAAATCGCAAAAAATATATGCAAAAATATTTCTTAGTTTTGTGATTGAGGTATCATCTACTATATAAAGGGCAGTTGTCTGTATGTTTGTCTGTTTGTTTGTCTGTCCAGATACTTCTCAATAACTACTCGGCAAACTGTCAACAAGTTGACATCTTTAGGACCGGACAACACATGGGAGCATAATATCTCAAAATTACAAAAAAAAAAAATGTTGGGGGTCAACGAGGCCAGTTTTCGGGGGCGGGTCTGGTTTTTTGAAACTTTTTCAATGTTATTTACTAGTGATTTTGAAATCCGCCAATGTATTCATGTAACAACTTGATAAAAATGCAGACTCACTGAACATCCTCAGCATCCCTTCTTGTGCTAAATTCTGTCCGGTTATATCAGGTCATCCCATAACTTCTGTCCGGATGTATCAATAACAGTGAAACAAGGGTTGCTCAATCACATTCGCACCTAGCAACCTAAACTTATTTCTTTTAAAATAAAAATAGTTCTTTGGGGGGAGGGGGGAGAATGTTTGGGACACGGGGGGGATCATTTTTTTTGGGGGGGTGCGGACGGGATAATTTTTTCGGGGCAGGTGGTTGGGGGGAATTATCAACATCTTCATCCTGCGGGGGTGCTGATAAAATATAGGACCCGGAGGTTTCTGAAGTATAGGGGCCGGGGGCGGGGGGTGCTTCTATAGTATAGGACCCAAGGGCTTCTGCAGTATAGGAACTAGGGGTGCGTCTACAGTATAGGACCCAGCACCGGGGGTGCTTCTACAATATAGGACCCGGGTGCTTCTGCAGAATAGGGACCATGGGTGCTCATAAAGTATAGGGACCAGGGGTGCTTCTACAGTATAGGGGCATGGGGTGCTTCTACATCATAGGACCCAGCACCGGGGGTGCTTCTACAATATAGGACCCGGATGCTTCTGCAAAATAGGGACCATTGGTGCTTATGCATTATAGGGACCAGGGGTGCTTCTACAGTATATGACCCAGCACCGGGGGGTGCTTCTATAATATAGGACCATGGGTGCTTCTGCAGAATAGGGATCAGTGGTGCTTCTACAATACAGGACCCGGAGGCTTCTGCAGTATAGGAACCGGGGGTGCTTCTGCAGTATATGGACCATGGGTGCTTCTGCAGTATAGGGACCGGGGGCTTCTACAGTATAGGACCCAGCACCGAGGGTTCTTTACAGAATAGGACCCAGCACCGGGGGGGGGGGTTCTTCAATATAGAACCCGTTGTCCGGGAGAAATGTGCTAAATGTCCTAGATAGAGCTACTGTAGTGTTTCTCTTCGGACTATTGTGCAGATGAATAGGAGGTGAGGATCGGTAAGAGTGATTTTAGTTGTTCTCTGAAGGCCGTCTTGATTTTCTAAATACTCGGCGTTGTCCGGGAGAAAAGTGCTCAATATCCTATTTTGCTTGCGGAGAGAAAGAGGGAGAGCCCCGGGCAACGCCTGGTACCCCTGCTAGTTTACAATATAAATCGCAAAACATATATGCAAAATATATAATTTACAATATAACTCATTTTAGTTGTTTTTATCAGCCACTATTAGCAATTAACTCACCAAGTGACCATCTCTTACTAAATTTCTATATGTTAGTCTCACCTTCTCTAACTGTATGTTAGGTGATTTCACGCTCTAATTGTATCTATGACTATCGCGTCTGTCACTCTCTATGCTTATTAACAGTCGAAGATAATCGATACAATAAAGTGTGGCCGGTGGATTTCTCGACTTTTGTCATCTTTAAATTTCGTTTTACAATATCAATATTACATTATGACTAGCCATTTTCTTTTATTTCCTGTTGTAAAGAACAGTGAAATGTACTTTGCTCTAATTTCTTTAGAAATATACATTATCCTTCTCAGATTATTTTTTCAGAATGATGCCATTTTTGTCATCATCAGCAAATATATATTACAAAGACCACTTTATTTGCTCTTAGCAGAAAATAAAACTACCAATAGTAACTATTGCTTATATAGTATTGCATTTAATAATAATAAATATGAGTTGAATAATAATAATAATAATAATAATAATAATAATAATAATAATAATAATAATAATAATAATAATCATCATAATAATCATCATCATAATAATAATGATAAAAACTGTTTCACAAGTGCCGTGCTTTGTCCGGTGGCAGTGTATTTTTTATTAAAAAAAATCTTTGTGGTTGAAAACCAACCCACATCGCCAGGTGACACTAACTAACTACAGATAAGTTTAAATAGAAAACACAATTACAAGTCCCATAACCTGACACGCCTTTCCCCGCACCATTAAAAGTGCAGTGGCACCGGCAGCGATTGGAGCCGCAGTAAATGATCGAAAAGCGTTTCATAAGATGAAAAACCAAGGAGTGACACCGCGATTTAGACCTACACTGTAATTCTGGGGATGGTTATTGTTACTCAAATTCCTCTCCAAAATAATAACGGTGGTTATTAACAAGAACATATGGATAGGTGGCTGTTGTTATAATGAAAAATGATTTGCAGCGAGTATCGAAAGTAGCTAAGCAGGGAGTACTGGAAATCGTGGGAGACGTGTTATCATTTGTACTCCAGAGAACACCACGGCTTTTTCAATGAGTAATCACTAGTAATTATTTGGGTGATAACTCCTAGTGAGTAACTAATAATACAAATACTACTACTACTACTACTACTACTACTAATAATAATAATAATCATAATAATAAGAAGAAGAAGAAGGAGAAGGAAAAAAATACGAACGGCTCTCGAAAAATAAATAAAATAAATAGTAGATAAGAAGGAAAACTTTTGTCAAATCGTTAATTATATCCGTCTTAGCAGACCACATGTTGAAAATCAAGAGGTCAGAAAAAAGCAGCAAATAGATGGAACTTGAGTGTACACTTACAGTTTCAACAGATTCCACCTACTTTACCATTAACAAAATTGGTTTATATCTCGTTTACGGCTATACAATTATTGGTGATAGAATTAATTTCTTAAGTTGTATCTTATATAACCAAACACATATTGTAATAAATAATAAAATTAAAATAATTTTATTTAACATACTATCTAAATACTTCTTCTACAGACGGTAAAAATACATATCTTAGTAATATCTAATTACGTTAGAATACATTCATAAGTAAAAGTGGCGTGCTTACAACCGGAGATAGTGGGTTCGGCGTACCGGGTTCGAGTTCTGTCATTTTTATTAATACTCTTGGAAAAGATATACATCACTATATTATCAATCCAACTACGAATTCAATAGTAGGGTAGACAATATACTCACTAAATGCTACTTTATTTATTAAAATGTTGTAAAACATACATGCTAGCATTTACGATCGATTCAAAATTATTTTAAAATGTTTTCAGTTTCGTTCAAAGTTCAGTCATCCATATTACATTTCGCTTACTTAATATGACAGAGGCGCGTGTGGATATTAATCTTTTCCTTTAGTGTAAGACCGCAAATATACAAACATACTTGACCTTTGTCTTTAGACATTAATTCAAGCACTACATTACTTTCTAATCGATAGTTTATAGACATCAAAATTACTTTCAAATGTTGAAAGTAAACAATAACAGACATTTCACTATATTGATAAAATGTTTCGTTTATTATATTGTGACGCTTCAAAATCGGAAAATGAGTCAGAAGTCTTGAAACTATCGATTTAAAATGTTTTGAATTAAAGTTTGAACACAAAGCTCAATGCAATTTATTTAGGCTTCTAAACTGAAAGCACTAATGAGAAAAAGATATATCCTCATAATATATTTGTAAAACATGAACACTTTTCCTACTTGATAGTAAAAATATATTTTAATCTTTAAATTCTGTGCGATGGTAAATAACGAGAAAAAATAGTGTTTTTCTTGTTTCCATAAATTATTTAAAAATTCTGACACTGAATTCGTTGCAATTCCTAATTCTTCTCTGCAGAAAAATAATATTAATTGGGACATTGACTTTTAAGTCGAATATCATCATTACCACATACACATGAAGCCTCGCATTGTATAAACACTTTTCAAAAGCAATGTACTAATTTCATGTATTAAAAATAATTGTGTGCTATATTCTCTCTTTTACTTATAGTCCATGTATGTGATACTAAACCTTGCAAAAATGGTGGGAAATGTGTGCCACAAGGAAATACATTTACATGTCTATGCACTGATCCATTTCAAGGAAAAGACTGTTCACAAAGTAAGTACTTACCCCAGTCTGTTCAGATTGATCTATTTATCTATCTCTACCTCCTCTTTTTCTTTTTTCCTCTCTCTTTCTCTCTCTTTCTCTATTTCTACATCTCTCTCTCTCTTTCTAGCCTATCAACCCGGCTTCCTTGGTGTGTAGTTCAATAAGGTCTATAGCGTCACTTTTCTTTGGGAAAGCTATGAAACCATATACCCTTCTCTCGCTATGCATTACATAGGAGGTAGACGAGACTCACACACCTTGCTTATGTTACTTGCCTAAGACAAGGAAAATTCCGAATTAACACTAGTTGTTCTCTGCTGCTACCATGATGATGTGCAACTTTCATAAAACCTCTCGACAAAGTTTTGTAATTCATGGATTCATTTTAAAAGAGGCATGCGTTCTATTTTTTCTCCCCAAAATAAACCCAATATCGCAAAGTACACCCCTTCTAATGTCTGCTATCAATATTCCCAATGTATAATATATATATATTTTTTTTATCTATGGTTACATTTATTTTCAAGGAGAAAGCGTTCTTCCCCATTTAGTCCCGGAATCAAATCTAACTCATTAGACTTTATGTTATATATACTATTTATGTTATAAATTGATTAAAATATCATTAAATTAGTATTTTTAGTTCTATGAGGTATTTATTTTCAAAGTGGTCGTCCGTCTTCTTTGCATATCTATTAAAAAATAAATATAGCCCACATTACCCAATGTTTCGCCTAGAACCCTTGTTAAAAACTTCTTAATGATCGGTAAATTTGTTTCACGGTTTAACACACTCGAATATATATGTATATACATATATATGTATATATATATATATATATATATATATATATATATATATATATATATATATATCGTATGTAACAATATAAAAAATAACAATTCTTTTATATAGTTGAGATCGATTTCTATGAGAAACAATTCCTTAAGCAAAATAAAGCTCAATATTTAATATTTATATCTGTAAAAGTCTTTTTACATTTCTTTTAAATTGCAATAGAGCTATAAATTAATACAATGACGAATCAGAGTTATAGAATACAATGACTTAATGTCAGTTTTGGAGCAAAGTATTCTCACGTGTTTCTGTAGCAGAGTTATCATACCCAGTCTAGAAAAAAGGCACAACATCCAGATCAAGAATCCATGGAAAACACTTCCAAATAAATATCAGTGTCTCGTAAAGAACTTGGATGAACACTAACAGTTTTATTTAACTATGTTTTCAGAAATTAAATTTAATTCAGTTAAAATTATTTTAAAGATTATCAAACATTTTCAAAAAGACCTTAGTAATAACTAAACTTTTCAACAAAATAATTACAAAACCAAGGGTAGATAATCAATGATGACTGCAAAAATGATATTATTTAAAAAATAATTAGAAATCTCATACAATCCATAATGAAAATTACGAGAATTTAAACAAGTTTTTATAAACATTAAAGAAGTATAGACATTAAATTAAAATGTTAAATATAAATTAAAGCGCTTACTATTTAGAATATATTATATTAAGTAATTAAAAAAAAAATGTAATTTATAAAATTTATATAATTTATAAAAAACTAAATGTATGTAACTCCACCTCATATACAATAGCCATATATATACATATATATATAGAGAGAGAGATAGAAGAAATAAGAGTGATAAACATATAACTAAAGTCCAAATTTATTTCAAATTTCGATTGTTCAATGCAAGGTGTATTCTGTAATAGCTACTGTTTATTATTCTTTCCTAAAGCCAAGGCTTTTCAAAGATCGAGATCTTATCATCAGAGGATAAATACAGATGGATAAGTTGGCTGTAGAAAAGGCCAAAGTTCAAATATTTGAAAAATATTATTAAAAATGTACAAAATACACACCTATAGTGAAGCAAGTGACTTCCTAATTAGGACTCGAATCTTAAACCATATCTACTCCTTTAAACACAATAATAATAATAATGCCACTAGAACCTCTCTATCCAATCTAATAAAAAGCTTTAACATTAAAAAAGACTCCATACTCCCTAAGTTGGTCTATATTAAAAAAAGGTCTAACTCCTACACTCCTTGTTCTGCCTTCTACCAACTATGTACTCTAAAAACGTTTATGATAGCTACATCACCCAAGAACTTAAATGTGATTAACTCTAAAAATGAGCTCATTTCTAATTGTAGGCACAAGCGAAAATTTAAATACATTAACTTCATTACTCCCTCTGACACTCCTCCTCCCAGCCAATAACTCACTATATACCATCAGACAAATCTCTAAACTATATATCTTGTTAATTTTGTTAACTTCTATTCTTAACTCCCCAACTTCACCAATAAACCATCCCAATAAATTATCCTCCCCATTGAACCTAATAGCTTTATTAACCCGTAGCACTTATTGTAAATTAAGAACTAAAATCATTCCTCCTACAACCCACCGATCATTAACCAATCATTATAGCCCCTATTCTTCTTACTTCATCTTTACTTTAAACTTCTTGCTCTCTTCTCTCTGCCACCTGCCCATAAGCTCTTCCATTGCCTCTTAATCTCACTTCCTTCTTATTCCCATGTATCCACTATATCGACCTTGTATGGGCCTCTCTCAAATGGCAATATTCTTTCTTCGTAGCTTCCATTTATCTAACTTTTAACTACGATCATCGGTTTTTCCTCCAAATTTGTCCATCATATCTCTACAATTGCTCTATCTCGTATATTGAGCTTAACCTTTTCACTATGGGTTCCATCTACTGAATGTTTACTTTTTGTTTATATTTATATAAAGAATTCCAAATTTGCATATTTCGCATCCGTAGATTTTTCTAGGCTTTTAGTATGTTTAAATAGAGACCTTATAGATAAGTTTGGCCTTTTGCTATAATTTAGGCTTATTTAATTGGACTATAACTAATCTTAAGTGGTGTAATATCTTCGAACACAACACAACGAGTGCACAATCCGAACCGGTAACAACTATACGAAAACCTCTTCATTCATATCACACTTCTATTATGAGTAGTTCGAAAATTAATGTCTTACAGATTTTGATTTAATCATGCGTTTTGCTTTATACTTTTTTCATTTTTTTTTTCAGTGAAGCCTGACTGTAAATGCAGTGTATCGGGCGATCCCCATTACAAAACTTTCGACGGTCAAATGATCCATTTCATGGGAACTTGTAAATATACTCTAACTTCAAGTACAAAAGAAGCGTCGGAATTCTTTGCCGTTGAAGTTAAAAATGAACATCGAGGAAATACTCGAGTCTCTTATACTCGAATGGTTTATGTGAAACTAAAGGGAGTTACAATTCAGCTTTTGCCAGGAAACGTAATGCTCGTAAGTAAACATGCACACCTGAACAATACATGTGCTTAAAATGCGTTCAGTCAGGGATGGAAATAATATGTCAAGTGAAAGTGTGACAGACAAATGAAAACACTATTTTAAACGTAAAAGGGCGACAGAGCAACCATAATTTAAAATCTAATGTTGGCAGACCAATGGCAATTCAAGTTCAAACTTAACCGTGACGGGTCAGCGAAAATGATTCATTTATATATAATAAGTGTGCTAGCTTCTTCCATTCTCATTTAGAAAAACCGTTCTCCCTCTCCCTTCCCCCTCTTTCTCTCTTTTTCTATATATAATATATACACACACACACACACACACATACACACACACATATATATATATATATATATATATATATATATATATATATATACAGATACATATGTATATATCGGCTGGAGCACTCTAGAAGGCTACGTTATGGTTTATACTTAGCGTAAATGATTTATTTCCGTTGACATTATTGCAATCTTTAAACAAACGAGAAAATCAGGTAAGCTATATAATTCCACTTCGCTCTTAGTAATAAGTTTGTTAGCCATCCGACACCACTTGTTCGAAGAGATCTGACATCAGAATCCTGGCCGATATATTTCATTCGTCTAGCCAAAATAAAGAGTCGATAAACGACGAAACACACACACAAACATATAAGTATATATATAATATATGCATATTATTTATTCAAAAACTATATTCTAGAGATGTACCATGGTTTCATTGACATGGGTAGACCTTGACTGTTTAGAAAACGCCCTTACAACCCATTTCAAATCATCAGCGCCTCACTGAATGAAGACCGTTCGAAAACTTAAACAGGCAGTGATGATCACCGCTTTTATAGTCCAATAACTTTTTTCAAGTGTCCCATTTTGCGGGAACTAGTGGGTTAACAGGGGCTGTCTATATGGATGTATAGGGCATGAATAGAAACTTAGTAATATATTAATACAACTTAATTACTGATTAAAAAGGTTGCATGTTTATCTGTCTTTATAGTGTATTCGTATTTAAAGGCGATGGTGTTGAGTGTAATTTATAGACCGGTTTATACTAAAACCGTTACTCCCACCTTCCCCGCACATGTCAGCAGCTCCGACCATTAGCAGACTACACTCACTCCAACGCAAACAACTACAGTCTAACAACTATTTATTCAGTCTCGACGTCGTCTTCCTCTACACTTCAATACTGGCTATAGACCCCATCACTGACCACATATTTTCCACTGACAACCTAGAACACTTCGGACATCCACAAACTCTTATGAATCATCATCGACAACACCTACTTCAATTTCCAGCAACACCCATTTAAACAAATCACCGGCCTCCCCATGGGTTATAGCCTGTCCAGTCTATTAGCCCTCACCTACATAAACCGTCTAGGGCAACGAGCACTAACATACTTATCCTCACATCCTCTCGTGATAGCGCCACTCAAATATTCAACATCTTTAAGAACACCGACCCCACATACAATTCAGCATAGAACACCCCAACGACTCCGGCTCACTCTCTCTCCTTGACTTCAACCATAACATTTCCTAAGATGGCTTCATACATACCAACTTCTATAGGAAACCCGCCTAGAAAAACCTCTTTATACATTTTAAGTCTGCCCTGTCCATGAAAGCCAAAATAGATTATACCCACAATATCACCCGCATAAAAAATGCTTTTCTACTGCTACAAAAATAACACAAACTAACAACTTCCATCAAACCATCCGAACTAATAGCTACCTCACTTCAACAATAGACCAACCTAAATAAGTCCAAAACACGCAGACACCGCACCCTCTCCAACACATGTGTCTTAAAACTCCATTTTTTAGTGATAAAATCACCACCACCATCCGCAAAGCCATACACAAAAAAACTTGTCATCTAACTAACCCACACTGGCACCTCCTTACGCCAGCATTTATCCAGGAAACATACCAACGACCCAGCCGAACCGTGCTCCATAGCCAATTGCCCTATCCCCAACACTGATATATGCCAGCGCACCAACTGTATGTACAAATTAGTGTACCAAATGCAACACAATCTACATAGGAAGCAAAACAGACCGCCCCACCTATGCATCAAAGAACATATGAACACCCGTATATCCTGTTTCCACAAGCACACAACACTATGCTACACTACTCAACGCGACATCCACGTCTCTATCCTTGTTTCTATCAGAAATCCTGGGGACATAAGAATCACGGGATCTATCCTCATCTCCAGATTAAACCCCTTACCCAATAAACGTCACTAGCTCACTAACCGTTCATTCTATAATAATCTATCCTCTCACCCATTGACCAACCCTCATATCACGCATTGTATTCCAATTTTACCAGTTAACTCCCCCCTCAATTTCATCATTACTTAACTCCTATATAAAACCATCCACTACTACTACTACCACCATCACACACTCAAATAATCAAGTAGGTCCCTTCCCCATACAAACATTTATCACAATACACTCTCAGTCACAGGAGAATAACAACCCATAACAACCAACAACCATAATTAACCTACTCTTACTATCCCACCAAAATAATTCACCTCATACCCTGGTATTATTAAGTAATTAAACAATGTGCTCCTATTAACACACATCTAAATACATATATAATGTATGCAAATAATATACAAAATAAATAAATAAATAAATAAATAAAAAACAAAAAGAGAAAATAAATAATAAATAATTTAATAATAATACACACATATATATAAATAATAAATAATTTAATATACAGACTTCTATCGACTAAATCTATGAATTAATTCTCATTCAAAACCTAGTTTAGTAGCAGCCACAGTTATCTCCCTAACATTGCCTCTGTATTACGGTTACAATTCGAATTTAACTAGATTCAATTAAATTTAAACTAAATATATAAAAGCATATAATGAATAACACATTACATTCATTTGAAACCCACAAATAATAATATTTTTCGAATCTATGATAACCAATAAAATTTAGTAAAATGTAATAATAAAATAAAGATTAATTGATTACTTGATATTAAAAACAAAAATACGAAAGTAAAACAACACGATACAACAAAAAAGTATATTATCAGAACAAACGATGAATTAATAACCATACAATACCCAATTAATTTATCTAATATTAAACACCTATTCTTGAACACTATATTTATATACAAAACGATATTTTTAAATGTATTAATTTATATTCTTTGCGGAACTGGTTTGTTCCAACCCTACTCTCTGGCCCCAATTTTGGTGAATTCTCTACACAGATGGATTTTGTTTACGTTTGGTGTTTATTATTTTTCATAAAGGGCAGATTTTCCCGAAATATTAAATGTTTTTTATCATCATCTGGACAACACACACCCACAGCCGACATCACACTTGCTGTTATGCAAGATTTTATAGAAAAATAAATAGTAAGTCCCCCATTTCGATTTATTATTTTTTGTTCAATTCCCGCTTACAACCTATTCGGCACTCTGCATTGCCCTCAGCATTCTTAACATATTACTAACACACACACACACACACACACACACATATATATATATATATATATATATATATATATATATATATATATATATATATAGTGCGTTGGGGTATGTTTACGAGAAATCAATAAAGTGCTCGATTGTAAGTTATTAAAATGTTTATAAGTTATATTTATTTATAATGCATGTTCCTTCAGCAGTTGAACACTCTTGGCGACGCCGACCTTTAGTAGGTTTAATATCTATCAGGTTGTTTATAGTGGCCGTGTGGGCTGAAGCGTCAGAATTTGAATAAAAAATGACTCGTGTTCCGAGTTTTCGAGTTCTGCGACCGGTATGAATAATCATTTCTACACTGATGATTCCCGAAATGATGAAACGTATACGTATTTAGATCAAACAAATATTTATAATTATTTGCTGCTCCCAAATCTAGGCTGAGCACTGTAGTGAGTAGTATTAACACTACCGTCATCGTAGGTTTAATGCATGTTCCTTCAACAGTTGAACACTCGTGACGACGCCTGCCTTTAATAAGTTTAATTTCTCGCTGATTTATCAGTTTTTTTTATAGTTGTCGTGTGGGCTGGAGCGTCGGACATTTAGCTTAAATAAATTACTCGTTTTCCGAGGTTTCGGGTCCTGCGACTGGTATGAATAATCATCACTACACTGAAGATTTCTGAAAAGATGAAACGTATACCTATCTAGATACACACACGTATTTATGGCTCCGATTATTGTTTCGTCGGCCATCACTCAAGCGCTTTCGATCTCGCGATCGTAATAAGGACTTTTGTCTTATATTTCCTCTTCGTGCTGTTATCCTTTTTATAGTGCGTTTACTTCTTCCTTTCTTATTTAATTTTTTATTTTATTTTAATATATTTTTGAAGAAAACTCGCTAGCTGCGTCGAGAAGATAAGAAAGAAGATAACAAAAAGAGAAAACTGTGTACCATTCAACGACGCCAGCATAAATTATGATTTGCTGTCTAACTATATATATATATATATATATATAATGCTTTTCTAAAATAGTTGTTCAGAAATAAATTTCGAAACTGAACTTTATCAGAACAGCAGACCATGTATATATGAAGTAATCAATAACTTATCAGTAGAGCTTAATGACAATGTAACCATTTTATAAATTAAAAAATATTTAACCTCTATAAACAAAACACGAACATTGAAAACCTGTTTGTGTATGTGTGAGTGCTTCCGTTTTAATTCTAATTATTTTACATTTTATTGAAGGTCAATGGAGAAAAGCGTTCTTTGCCAATCACCAACGTTTTAGGATTCTCTGCTAAATTTGCCGGCAGCTGGGTAACTGTGTCTACACAATGGGGTCTGCAGGTACAATTTGACGGAAGACATCGGGCGAATGTGAAAATTCCAGCGACATTCATCAACAAGCTGAGCGGAATCTGCGGAGATTGTAATGGTAAAAAAGATGATCTGCGAACAAAAGATGGACAAGATGTCTCCAAAACTCGTGACCGATTCTCCAAGGTGGGAAATAGTCACAAAGTCAGAGACGACAGCGACAAACAGGAAAAAAGGTTAGAATGGAGAATGTTATAGGATTCACTAATTAAACTAGATTACCAATAATATAGCCGGTATTATGAACATAGATATTATAACCTTATTTTGGAGTGTTGAGTATACTTATCTCCTGTAATTGTTCAAATATGCATGTATGCAGATGCATTCATAGAGATGTTTACGCAGAAGACTGACAAGTATATTTATTCAATACATAACACATAATTAATTAAATACCATTTTTCAAAACTAATATGCAAATGTCAGGAAGTTTCATCGTATGTCTTTTTGGCTTGGCAGACTGATAGCAGACTCTACGAATAGAGGTAAAGAAAAGGCTCTCGCAAGCCATGTCAATTCACGCTGGTCCCCGGCGTAGAGCGTCATTTACAGACCAAGACTGCTGAGGAAGTCCCGTGCGGCAGGATGTATCGCTCCACTCGTCTCCACGACGATCGGTTGGAACAAGAATCTGTCAAGAAGACCGGCGTATTATGATTGATTGCGGTCCTCTGTTTACACCACTGACAAGGATGAAAAAATATTGATAAGCGACATGACATTTGCAAAAGGAAACACCGCCAAGCTATCGGCCAATTTGTAATCCCCTCTCTCGAGGCCAACTGATTCAATGGTCCAGGAGAGGCCGACATGTCTAAAGACCGTCGGACGATGTCATTGAGAACGCTGTCTAAGGAATCTTCTGGTGTTTCTTTTACATATATGTCGACCGACAGATAACAACGACACCTGTGGATGCAACACACTCTTTAACCTGTGCGCAGGGTGACGGCGAATCTGAGCCAATCGTTATCGACTTGGTTCTCGACGGCCAATGATGACAAGGCTGTTAGTCATCGTTGGGTGGCGAACTTGCAGCTTAAAGACATGCCAGACGGTGTTGGTCGATGGACGTTCTCAAGGATTCGACTCTAGTCTTCATCCTGATTATGTTCCAGCATTTCTATTTCTTCACCTGCTCCGGAACGATGAGATCAGCCCCCTTCCGGTCGGCTGATAGGTCACGGTTGAGAGGAGATATGGATACTTCATGTAAGATACTCTCAACCAGATTCTGACTGGGAGAGGCATAAGCCAGCAATGCAACGTTGTTTTTCTTTATCTAAGTCCGACTCCTTTTCATACAACCTTACTCTGAGTCTGTAGTTTCAGAATATATACTGTTATTGGAGTCTATTTCTATTTTCTAGGTATAAATAAAATAAAGTTGTTCGGTCCATGTTTAGCCTGAGGTGCCTTCACCGCCAAGTGCAGACACTCTCCTCTCAGGTTAGGCCTGAGGCGGCCTTACCGGCGAATGCAGACCCTCTCCTCTCAGGGTTATCCTAAAGCAATCCTACCGGCGAATGCAGCCACTATTCCTTCATGTTTGGCCTGAGGCGGCTCCACCGGCGAATACAGACACTCTCCCCTCGGACTTGGCCTGAGGCGCCTCTACCGGTTAATTCTGACAGGAAGGAAGGAAAGGAAAGGAAAGCAAGGAAGGAAGGGAAGAATGACGGAAAGAAGGAAGAAAGAACTGTGACTCGATATTGAGCATCTCTTGCCTCACTACACACAGAAGATAAACATATTAGCGTCTATTAATTTTTAATACCACCCGGCTGATTTCATTTCCGGTTGAATTTTAAGAATGACTTAGCAACATTACTACATAGGAAAAAAAGAAAGGAAGGAAGTAAATATTAGCGTCTATTAATTTTGAATCTGCCCTCCTGCTTATTCCCTCTGATGTCATTTCCGGTTTAATTTTAAGACTGACTTGCAAGAATGAGTCAGCAAAATTACTACATATTACATTGATTTTAAAATCACTACATAATAACGTTTAATTCACGAAAACCGACGCAGTCGACCCTCTTAGAATGACTTTTTTTTTGCATTTTCGATATTATTCGTCAAAGTTGTCGGTGTTTGAGAAAATATCAACTTGATGGACATCTGTGGCTTGTGGCGAAAGCCTTTTGCGGACATACAACACACACTTACACACATACGCATAAACAACTGCCCTTTGTATAATAGACAAGCAGGGCTACCCGGCGTTGCCCGGGTCTCTCTCTTTCCTGGTCGCCCAATTTAACCGCCCACTCTCCCCGTTGCCACCTTCTCCCAGTTGCCTTCGGCAAAAGCTGTCTCTTCCCTACGCCTCCTCTTTCGTTGCCCGGGGCAAAAGTATGACATATTTTTATTATAAGTACGACCTCTGTCGCCGCCTTCTATATACTTACGTATATCCGCCCCTGTGTGCCTACTATATACGTACCTATCTCTGACCTGGTTCGCACCAGTGCACATACTATTTACGTACCTGTCTATGCCTCGGTGCGCATACTATATATGTACCTGTCTCCGCCTAGGTATTCATACTATATATGTACTTGTCTCTGTTCCGGGGTGCATACTATATACGTACCTGTCTCCGCCCTGGTTTGCATACTATATACGTACCTTTCCTCGCCCTTGCACATACGATATACGTACCTAATTCCGCCCCGGTAAACATACTATATACGTACTTATCCCAGCCTTGGTGTGCATACTATATACGTACCTATCTCTATGCACCGGTGCGCATACTATATACGTACCTATACTTCTGCTCTGGTGCATATACTATATACGTACCTATCTCTCCGCCCCGGTGCACATAGTATATACATACCTATCTCTCTGTCCCGGTGCGCATACTATATATGTACATATCTCTCCGCCCCGGTGCGTATACTTAACTATCTCTCCGATCAGGAATGAGAAAGGTTGTGTTGTTGAAATATGATACGTGTGTTACAATCTTTATTTGAAGGTTCCTTCTGATACTCCTATGTATAATCTTTTGTTGAGTTTTATTTGGACCGTAGCTTTGTATATTATGTTTGTCTGTGTAGTAGGCCAGATTTTTTTCTTTCAACAATTGTATGTTTTTATTGTGTTATCTGAATATCACATATCTCTTATGTTTTGTTATGATTATTATTGATACAATGTGGTGCTCGTGAGGTTATTTTGTTAAAAATGTTGAAAGTTGGTTTGATTTCAGAATGGTCTTCTTCATGTATATACTTTTTTCTTTCGTCTACAGATGTAAAGATGTTACCGATGTAAACTCCAAGTGTACACCTGCTCAAACCCAACGATGCGGCATGATTAATAATAAAATATTTAATGCATGCAGACAAGAACTCGGCCATGAACGTATCAACAAATATTTAGAATCATGTAAAATAGACGCCTGTATCTACCGGAATGACAGCAAACTTTTAGGAAAGGTTTTGTGTGAAGCGATCGAAGGGTTCGTACGCGAGTGTGAACAAGCTGGATTCACTTTGGAATGGAGGAAGATTTCTAAATGCGGTAAGAACGCTGTTTTCCGCTTTATTGTGCGTATCACCCATTCATGGTTATATAATGCCGAAGCACAATACATAATGTAACGGGTTCAGTGTATACGATCAAGTGAACACACGTTGTTATTTAACATAGAGATGCATTATATAGGTGTTAATATTATTATAGCATTAGTGCATAAATGACAATTATTGATCTATCTTGTTTGCAATTTGCAAGGGCGATTTTACGTTCTGCGGCAGTATTCATTATACGAGCCATGCTCACCGCGTCTCTATATCAACCATTCGTGTAACCATGGTGTCAGAATACGAGCAAAACTTCTTTATTATTCTCTTCGACTAGAAATAAAACTAAACATATAATTCGGAGAAATAGCGACAAATGTAACCTATACAAAAACAACAATAATAATAATAAGTATAAGGAGAAGAAACTATGATGGCTTTGATACAAATATTAATAACCCGAATAGAAACAAGATAACAAAAAGAAAAAAACATGTAACATAAAAATTAGAATACAATGCGCTGTATAGAGTATCTGTCTAGCAAAACGTAATATACCTAGCCACAATATATACACAGGTGAAGCCGAATATTATATAGAGGAAACTGTACTTGAATTAAAAAAAACGATATCATAATTACAAAAGCACATTCAATAACAAAAGCACAGATATCGAACCATTATTAGAAACTGAAATGATACAGATATTTGTAGAGTTGGAAATATATAGACACGCCTGGACATATATTTAGATAACCCGTATAAATTGTTTGGACAAGAAACTAGACATTTTACATTGCTAATATATCAAACATGTATTCAATCGTCGAAGTTAAATAACTGTAGACGCATGATAAACTTTACTTTGAGACAAGATATGGAAAAAAACTTACACCTGGATATAAGAACATGAATAAATAGATAAATAGAAAAAAATAAAAATATAAATAAATATAAAAACAAAGTCTAAATAGTGTTTAAAATTATATTTCTACAAAAACATCTAAGAGGGAGTTTACAGGAAAAATGCGCAATTTGTTTTCATTTTTCCTTCACTAAGAGGATTGTTATCCGTAAGGAGCGTCAACATCCCTTTCAAACAAAGAGAGTGATACTAATTGGCCGAAGGAAATAAATATGTAATGATTCTGTAATTAAGCCAGGCACAATATATTAAAACAATCTCAAAATGTAATTACATGTAATTAGGCCGATGGTTTACATAGAAATGAAACTAACATTTATATGTAGCTTACTTGTCATAATTATCTTTTAAACTACTTTATATTATCTCTATATATGAAAATCAATGTCTATATGCATGTGTATGCGATGTTTGCATGTTCCCTATACAAAGAACAGTTAGATAATCTACATAATATCTAAAAGTATATTCTGATGGAAAATGTATCGATGGAGACAATAGAAGTATTATGGAATCTCTAAGTACAGTGATAAAAAGGGTTTTGACGACATAACCTCCTAAAAACTCAAATTATCTTATTTTTAGGAAATTTAAATCGTATGTACAACATATTCTGGGGACGACTATAGAAGAAACGTTTAGAGAGTACATAAAATCTAAAAGTGTATTCTCATATACAATTAATCGGAGAAGACAATGGAAGTGTAACTAAATCACTAAGTGCGCCCCTAAAGACGCTATGAATTAAAAACACATTAAAACTTCCAATCCATCATATTTATATGAAATTTAAATCATATCTATAACATTTTCTGGGAATAACAATTAAAGTGGTCTCGAATATCTAAGTATCCTACTAACCTAAGGGAGCTATGGGAACGTGAATTTCCCATTAAATTTAAAATATATCTTATTTTAGAGAAATGTATATCATATGTCTTAAATTCTCTGGGGAAGACTAAAGGAATGGTCCCAGTTATACACGTTCTCCTCTATGAGCCGAATATCTACGTGGCCCACCTCTAAGTGAGCCAGCTCGACAGAACCCCCGTAAAACATCAAATACGCAAATCCGATTTCAATAAAAGTTTAACCATGTGCGTAAGAAACTAATTCAGAGAGTTTTCCAACATTTATCTTCTTCCGACCATATTAGGGGGTTAAAACAAGAAGGAGTAAAACGAAGAAAGTAATATAATAGTGTTATGCGCATAGTGAACATATATATAGTAGTGATCTTAATTCAATCACGAGTAACGTCAGACCTTCCTGCTAGTACATATATATATATATATATATATATAAAGGAAGAGTAGACAATGCTGTTCTAATATTTTATTTACTGGGTTTTGATTACATTACATACGTATCTTAAATTAATTAAATTTAAAATCTCCTATATTTTTGGCTTCTAATGATCAACTTTAATAAGATAAAAATTATAGCTGATCCATGTCCCGGCGTTGCCCGGTGAAGTAGATTTACTCAAGAAAGTCCATGCCACATCTTAAACTATTGAATTTTCTGCTGGTTGTGCGGAGCAAACACGGACCCACAATGTTAATGCAAGTCAGCATCGAGAACAGCAAAGCCTTGGAGCATCGAGATTCCGGAGTAACATAATTGGGCATCCAGCTAGCAGCTTTAATTTCACTAAACAGTTGTTGATTAATGACATGTACCATGTCATTTGTTGTAGCTAGAATTGCTCTCTCTATTTCTATGAATTATGACACAATTGATGCAATACCTTGAGTAGCCAGAATCTTGCCATAGTAGGTTTTTGTTATTTTGCCATCAACTATTTTTATAAGTAGGGAGGCCAACTCACCGGCCATTGTTTACTATTGAAATGAACAGACATATGACTCAAGGAGACACCTCCTCGACAACACTCCACACACTTTCTATCTCTTTCTATATGTTATCCGCACACACGTACACAATGCGTGCATAGTGGTCGGCGTTTCCTTTCTTTCTTCTTTTTTACCGATAATTTCGTTAGAATTCGATTTCAAAATCCAAATAATGAAATTTTTATTTGTAATTTACATTTGCATATTAAAACATTTACGTGTTACGCATGTAACAATATAATGATGTATGTTTTAACAATGGTTACCACCTCAGTATGATTAGCCGTTAAACATTTCCGTTTTAAAGCGTGTATACCTCCATGAAGAAATTCATTAAAAAAATCAAAACATTTGACTTCTGAATACGTCAAATAATAAAAGAAATACATCGGCATACTGGATTTGTGAAAAGTTTATGAAAATAGCGCTTATACGATTGAAGCCATGATTAAAAATTTTTTGATTCTGTGGCTTTAAGCCGCTATATAATAAAAACATATCAATAGTTGCTCCGATTTACAGAATAAACATCATGGAATTTGACTACGGTTGAAATCTTATGAAAAATGTTTAGTGGCTTCCTTCTTCTGCGAGAAACCTTTATGAGAAAATATGAATATCAACGACTTACGGCAGTTTACATAGGTAGGTGATCGTACAAAATGTCAAGTTCCTATATCTAAAATACTATAAGAAGCAGACCCATAAACCGACAGACGGACACGCACACATCTCTTATATAAGTATAGATATGGTATCATCATCAGTGACGCATTAACCAACGTGGATGAAATATTTTAATGACATTATAAGAATCAATTATTTGAAAAATATGCTTTATTTAAATTAGATATTTATATTTTTAGTGACGTCCCCATAAACATCCTCATAAACCACGATCCAGAAATAAAAAAGAAAAAAATGCACAACCTGAAGTCAACATAAATAACAAAAATAAATTTAAAATAGTTATAATTTGGGATTCGTTTAAAAAAAACTCATCTGAATTCACTCAATACTATCAATGGAATTCATTTGTCATACTACAGGGTGTTTCAAAAGTCTTGGGAACATAACGATTTTTAATAACTCAAAAACTATTAGGAGTTGAAAAATGAAATTGATACCGTTGGAAAGGTTAAAGTTTCAAGTTTTGTGGGGAATCTTCAAAGTTTCTCAATATGAGCACCATTCGTCACACGGCAGACATCTAGTCGATAGTCCATTTCCTGCCAAACGAGTTCCAGCATCTTGACGTCAATGGTTCCCACAACTGCCGTTACTCGAGCCTTTAGTTCGTCAATATCTCTTGGAAGGGGCGGCACATAGACTTGTTGCTTGACAAAGCCCCAAAGGAAAAAGTCACACGGGGTAAGATTTGGAGACCTAGGAGGCCAGGGCATGAGAACGTCACCACCTCGCCCAGATCTCCCAATCCATCTACCAGGCAGCCTTGTGTTAAGAAACTGCCTTACTCTAAGACTCCAGTGTGGTGGTGCACCATCTTGTTGAAAAATGAAGTCATCAGATTCTGCTTGTTCCAACTGAGCCATTAACTAGTCTTCCAGCATGTTGAGATAGGATTCACCAGTGATAGTTGCCTCTTCAAAGAAGAACGGTCCATAGACACCTTTCTTGGAAATTGCACAAAACACGTTCACTTTTGGTGAATCTCGCTCGTGCTCAAGAAGTTCATGAGGATTCTCAGTACCCCATATGCGAGTGTTATGCTTGTTAACTTTGCCATTCAGATGGAAGGTCGCCTCATCGCTAAAAACAAGCCGGTCATCAAAGCCGTTATCTTCCAACTTCTCTTGCATTGCAATGCAAAAGTCACGGCGAAGTGGCTTATCAGTGTCCTTCAACTTTTGGACCAACTTGAGCTTGTAAGGTACCATTTGCAGTCGTTTCCTTAAGACACGCCAGACAGTTGCTGGAGCAAGCTGAAGTTCCCTGCTGGCTCTTCTCACTGATTTACGGGGGCTCCGCTGAAAGGCTGTCCGAACTTGCTCAACTGCATCTTCTGAAGTTGAAGGGCGACCTGTTCGCTTACTTAGGCACAAACACTCATCTTTCACAAATTTAGCATGACATCTGACAATGAATTTCCTTTCAGGGGCTTCTTTTTTAAATTTCCTGCGAAATGCACGCTGAACACATGTCCACGATTCAGTCTTTGCAAATTGGAGGACGCAAA
>OY744529.1:1090000-1112500 GCA_963556195.1 Sepiola atlantica
AATCAGTAATTTTCGCATGAAATTTCAATTCACGAGGAATAGCAACTTCACATTTGTTGAATTGCTTGGTCTTGTTTCCATTTGATGTCCATCTTACTAACAATACGTGAGAGTTTCCTATACTCTTAGTGTAAATGATACTATGGATCCGACAGTACGCAGATTCGTCAATTTACTCCAGTATTCATTTAATCAGCTTAACATGCGGATAATGCAGGTAGAAAATGCTTGAGTCAAAACTCAAAATCACCATGGATTACTCTTTACTGTCAGATAAAGTATTATGTTTCAAGTCTAGAACTTATACCAATGTCATTGGCTTATTCTTAACCATCTTTAGCACTATTATCTAAAAGATAAATAATCATTTTACTAATATTAAAATTTGCATTTAGGAATGGTGTGCCCATCAAATCAAGTTTATAAGTTCAATGCGTTGGTATGTCAGCCGTCTTGTACTGAGCCTCATCCAAGATGCGAAGAACGCGAGGAAGCATGTGTTTGCAAAGACGGATACCTTCTCAGTGGAAAAGATTGCGTTCCAAAATCGCAATGTGGTTGTATGCGTCATGGTGTCTATATGAAGGTATTTATTAGAAAACTATAATTCTACTAATTTCAATTAAAATATTTACAACTGCTTGAAGATATGAGTAAAATCGAATAGTATTATTATTTTATAGTGATATCTGTATTTAGAAAAGTCCACTAAATTGGAACAATTTTGATTATAAAATTTATTCATGTATTATAATACATGAATACATTTTATTTACAATATGTAATATTAAGTAAAATATTAACTAACAATGGAAAGCACTTAATACCAAACACGTCTAAATGTTGTTTTAAAAGGTTTTCCTTTAAAAGATTCTTGAAATGTATGAAACACTTATTGTACAATGAAAAATGTATTTTAAAAAGATAATTTCTTAATAATCACATTTTTATTTCTATTATCATTGAAAATTAAGTTTATAAATTGTATTTATTCTTAATGACGCTTAAGACTTTTCTTAATCGAATTCATGCTATTCAAAAATTAATTTGGGAAATTAAGTTTACAAATGTTTTGTAATTAAAAATATTTTGTTATGTCTCTTTTATTTTATCTCACTTATCCCATTTAAACTTTAAATGAAAAGAAGTTATATACATATATATATATAAATATATATATATATATATATATATATACATCTACTGACATTTACCATCTATATAATAGAGATATTAAATTATCTCGAGATAGACTTCAAAAAAGATTTTTTTGTACTATTATATTTTACTTATTACAGTTTATTCTTAAAATGTCCTCACCAAGTTTACATTATTAAGTAATTTGACCAAAAATATATTACTGTATGAGACACCTCAAAATGTGTGGTAGATTTAGGCTTTGGAATTTTTATTCTAAATATTTTCCCAGTAATAAAATATAAATGAGAAAAACTGTATTTCATATTAAACATCACATTGGTTATTTTGAAAACCTCAATTAAGTCCCACTTACTCATATCTCTAGTAAAGTATTACTTTTAGTAGTTTATAAAATTTTCTTTGTAGACCTATTTTTGATATTATATTCTGATTCCTAATAATTACATCACTCACCATGTCCCGGGCCTGACTGATAGATCGCGCTACAAATAACAAATCAATATGATTTTATAAAGTACTAACCTTGAAATGGCATGCGTCAAAAAATTTTGACGCATGCTACATCGGATTATTAGTTTAAAAATAATAGTTATATAAGTAAAATACTTTTGCAAATTTAAAAAGCAATGGTAAAATCTGCATGTCCTGTGTATGTTGCTGTATGATTCGAAAGACATCGTTCAATCAAAACCATGACTTTATAAGAGTTATTTGTACTCTGCTTCATCAGCAATAACGGTTAAGAAGTGGGATATTTTCTTGAAGGGTCGTTGTACAGACACAGATAATGCTGAACGTTTAGGTCGCCCAAATTATGCAATTTCTCCGGAAAACATTAAAAAAGGTTAAAAACTAGTTTTGGCCGATCGTAAATTTATGTTGCGTTAGATAGCAATAAAGTTGAAAATATCACAAATCAGTGTATTAACCATTTTGTCAATGAGAAAACTGTGTCAAAAGAGGGGAACGCATTTTTTACAGTTGTCAAAACAACAACACGCCCACAATTAAGGACGTTGTTTGAATCATGGTAAATAGGGTCTGACGTCATTATGTGACAATATATGTAACATGGATCAACTATTTCACTTCGGTGTCAAATCGACAGGCAAATTAACAAAGTAACCAAAAGTGGTAAAATGAGAAGGAAAGTTTTTTTTACCTTCGTATTATAGGATGCGAAAGGTATTTTGTTCTTGAATAAAAAAAAACATCAGTAGCGAATATTGTATAGCATGATTCTGCGTTTGAAATCGCCCTAAAACGGCGATAAATGTAAAAGTAAAAGTGCACTTTCACCACAAAAATGCACCGTATTACAATCGATCGGAACAATAGAAAAACCACATGCATTGCACATCGAATTGCTTCTGCACTCACCCTATTCCCAAAATATGGCCTCCAGATACTACTGGCTGTTTGCAGACATCAGAAGAATGCTCAATAAATAGAGATTTATCTCATATGAAAAGTGATACGGAAACTGAAGCGTACTTTTAGGCTAAAGACAAATCCTTCTAAAAAAGGTATCAAATTGTTAGAAACCATTGGAATCAGAGCATCATCATAGAAAAAAATATGGTGATGCATAACGTTTAATTTTGCTTAAATATGGGTGTTTTATTTGTTAGGATTTATTGAGTGATGTGTTATAATACTTATTAGAATAGATCGGCTTAAGCATGAAACAATTGATGAATGGTATTAAGCGTTGATGCCGGAGACTGTCCGAACGGCAAGTCGTGTTAAACTCTTATCAGAACTACTACATCACATTCATAAATGTCCTTGGGAATTAGTATGAACTAATTTATTTTTACCCAGTTTGATAGAATAGACTAGCAGTCCTTTCTACGGAGCACAACAAAATAACTATTGACTTTTATTTAATAATGAGTCCTCGCTAATCGAGGCACGGGCACACAAAAAGAATACGGGTCAAATAGAGAGTAATTTAGACGATGAACGCCACCACAAGAGTATTAGAAACGATAGGTGGAATATGCAGATGTTGATTATCAAAGAGGACGGCTCAACAAGTATTTGTCAAGATGAGACTTGAAGACGACAATGTTGTAGCGCTTGGGAAGCCGCCTCGTAGTATTTTGCTTAACAGATGGGATTCTCTTAGAAGGACATTTATATCATGGAAGTTCGTTTAGGTTTTTGGTACACCGAGACAGGAACTAACGTTCTTTGTTGTGGTTTTAGCTAGGCGATTTCTTGTTGTTAATATTAAATAGTGATTCGAGCTCAGTCGAGCATCTATAATGAACATAACGATAGAGCAAAGACAGGCTATTAACATCTCTGTGTGAAATGGCCGTGCAGATGAGAAAAGATCACTCCCACTAGATTGCGAAGTCGGTTTTGTACACTGTCAAGGCAAGAAAGAATGCTCCGAGCAGCACTTCTCCAGATATAGCAGCAATACTCGATTTGTCTATTTTGAGGGTTGAGTGAAAGTCAGTCCTACGAGTTAATCAAAGAAGATGGTTTCCTCAAGAAATTCATTTCAACTGGGGAGAAATGAGGATACAAACATTAGTGGTTAAAAGAGAAGAGCTTAGTCTTCAAGGTGTAAAAGTAACACTCCATTTTTACTATCATTGCATCACGTGAGTTAGAAATATCTCGCTCATTAATGATCTTCGAAGTGCTGCTATAGATTGCTGTTTTGTTTGCAAAGATGTCAACGAATGCTCTAATTTATAAAGATCAGGAAAATGGTTGGACCCAGAATGGATTCTTGATGCACGCCAGTATTGATACTATGTGCTTCCGACTTATGCCCGTCAACAACTACTTTTATAGCCATATCAGATAGAAAGGGTTTGATAGTTAAAAGGAAAACCCCATATATTCCATATCTAACAAGAACACTTTTTGCACCAAACCCGCGATATAATAGTCAACACGTCAACTGTCGATCTTGTAGGAGGACATCCATATTGCTTGTCACAAAGTACATTGTATTTGTGTAGGTGCTTAACAACTTCTTGATTTATTGCAGATCCAAGTATCTTACTGATAATGGACAGTAGAATGATCGGTCTGTATTGAGAGGGAGACTTTTAAAAAAATACTTGGCATGCAACAAATACATCCAAGGTGGTAAAAACATTTCTCCTTTAAGCAACGATTTAAAATCTGTGTAAGGATAGGAGCTATTTCTGGTTAAAGATTTAAAAACTAGAATGTTGTCGGGACCAGATCGATTGTTGGTATCAAAGTTTTTAATGCGTTTGGCCACATCTCGGACAGTTATTCGGATTTCGCTTCATAGGGAGGGGGTCTTGAGATAGGGTCTTTTGTTTGCAAAGTATGGAATTTTCTGCAATTTTATTTGCGAAAATTTAGCCTTTAGCTGGTGTTGAGGGGATCATCTCTGGCTCATTAATGATGGTTGGGATATTAATCTTACATCTGTTTAGGACTTATTCCAAAAGAAAAACTTCTTCAACATTATTTTTAAACATTGAAAGATATACGTATTACAAAAACAAGATTTTTGTACAATAGAAACTTTATGCTTATGTAACAGTGTTGATTGGTTGACTGTCAGTTTTTGTTGTCCGGATTTTCTTTGAAATTACTCCTGGTAGTTTTATGGTAAATAGTATTTTAATGTTTTGCTAGATTGAGAGTCTATTCTATCTTATTATTTACACTGGGTGAGTAGAGGTGGGTTCATACTATTCTCCAAGAATTTTAGTGAATGTGTTGCACTAGCTTCGACAATGCTCGAACACGGTCCGTCGAGCGATCAGTCCATTCCACTACCAGCACTTTGATTGTAACGGTTTAAAATGAATTTTTCCGATAAAATATAATATTATTAATCATTATTTGTCATTTGGAAGACCTCAATGAAAACAAAACATTTATCATATTAAATATTTACTTTAATTTATTTAACAGATCAACGAAGATATAATAGATTCCAGATGCAAGACGAAAACTATTTGCAAAAATGGCGGACAACTGATAAGTGAAACGCTACCGCCCTGTCAGAAATACAGTGAATGCAGAATTGCAAATGGAAAAAGAACTTGTGTTTGCAAAGAAGGATTTGAACTTCGAAGCGGAAAATGCAAAGGTTATTTAATTTACAAAGAACTGTTTCAGCAATTTATGATATTACTGTTAGAAATTACATATTGTACAGGTGTCACTGATAATGCTTTGAAAATCACTTAAATATTTCAAAGAAGTGAAATTTCAATACATTTAAGACAGAATTCGCTTATTTTTTCTAGTCATAAATTATTGTTTTATAAAAGGGCATTGATCAATTATTAATATTGTTTACCTATATATATACACATACATACATACATACATACATACATACATACATACATACATACATACAAATATGTATACATAGTAAACATACATATATATATATATATATATATATATATATATATATATATATATATGTCAATGTGTGGTCCTATAGAAATAACTAAAACAGTATTCATATACAAAATTGTTTTGGAAGACAATGGAAGTGATCCTTAATATCTTAGTTCATCCCTAGGATAGCTATGAAATCAGAACCCCCTTACATATATCAGATGTTAATGAAATTTATTTTGTATAATACACTAATTCAGAGAGTTTTCCAAGATTCTAGTTACCTCTGTTTAAAAACGTCATACAAAGCATAGTGAAAAAAACATAGTGCTACGCGTTAAATGTGGAGCAACATCATGTCTTTTTCCTAGTAATTTATAATAATGTCTATATGATTTCCAATTATTTCGAAAATTATGATTGTGAATAAATGCAGGGAATTTGCCACATTAATATCTATTTTGTACGTTACATATTTCATAATGACAAATAGACACGAACATGAGAAGAATCCATGTCAATAAAATGCCACTATGACGAATGACACAGACAGAGATAAAAAAAATGCCCATTTTTCTCTTAGTTTAAGTGAACAAATATATTATGCGTTACTATTTTAGGGAGATACAATCAAATATCTGAATGTTCGAACAGTAATAAATTAGACTACAACGTAATTCGCAATGTGATTTCTATATCGATGAAACTGAATATCGTGTAGGGTTAAGCCTTGATAAAAAATGTCCTATTCTGATACAAAATAGTTCGTACTTTATTCACATGTGCCGCTTTTAAAACATGTTTACATGCTATACTGAAAACTATTGTAGCAACGGTTCAATGACTCATCCTAGTCTCGCAGTGGCGTTTCACCTATTTGACTGATGTTGCAAACCTGCAGAACCAATTAAATTCATGTTTAGCGATGATTCATTGATACTTGTAAAACGTAAATTATCGTATTATTTAATTTGTGCAATATACAAGCTATATGTGTTCTTTACAATATACATGCTTATAATCGTATTTATAGAAAACAACTTAATGACTTCGGTTTGTAATTGCCACAAATTTGGATTCTAGTGAGTTAATGCATGAGATAGTGGATATAGACAAGGGGTAACCAAGTGAGAAACGAATAACTGTAGCTGAAACAGTGCTGATTAATTCAGTTCATAAAGATTCTGATCAGTGTTTTTTTAATTTATTGTAGACTTCTGAGAAGTTTAAATCCACATTCTGAAATAGTTTCAAGCGGCAGCTTTTTAAACTTTTATTTAAAATAATGTTAGTTTAAGTCAACGTCTGTCTTGCAATTCCTCCTGAGTAATAGTTTTAATGTCCGGATCTTTGTAGCAACGCGCTGACACGTGTGTGTATTTAATGAAAGTAGTATATCTACAATTAAAAGCATCTTTTAGTGAAAATATGAAATTCGTTTGTAAAAACAGATTTTACGATGCGTTTTTTTTTCAAATAAATGAAACATTTTTTTATATTAATCAAATATATTTCGAAATACATGCCTCCTTCAGTGTATACACATTTTTTTGTTTTTCATGGTTGAGATCTCAATCATGAAAAAGAAAAAATATCTATACACTGAAAGAGGCATGTATTCCGAAAAATATATATTTGATTAATATGAACAAAATTTACGTTTCATTTATTTAAAAACAAGTCTCGCATGGTATAATCTGTTTTTTAATCTAATTGATATATATATATATATATATATATATATATATATATATATATAAAATATATATATATATATATATATATATATATATATTAACACTTTTTTTCAACATAGTTCACCCCCCAAAAAAGGCAGGCCGCCACTGTAGACGTAAGGGGCTACTGAGAAAAAAGGGTGAAGGTTTCAGGGGGTCAACCTAAATTAGGAGCTGTGCAGCGAGTTGTCTGTTTACATTAGTTTTAAGTTGATGCATGTCAGTAACGTCAGGTAAACAGGTAGTAGGGAGGGAGTTTCAGAGTCCAGCAGCACGAGGAAAGAAGCTTTGGGAATAGAAAACTCTTCAGCATCTGGGGACCTCCACAGTGAACGGATGGGATTTGGAAGATTGTCGGGTTGGTCTAGTAAATTTACGTCGTGTGGGTACCAGTGCAGCAAGTTCATCAGAGCACAATCCATTGAAGTACTTCTAAAACAGGCACAAGGAAGCAACATTGCGGCGATGAGACTATGGGATGGGGCTTAGTGGATAGTGAAGGATCTATTAATAGATAGAGAGAGAGAGAATGAGACGATTCCTGAAAGAATAAAACGTATACGTATGTAGATAAACTAATATTTATAATTATTTATCGGGCCCCAATATAGGCTGGGCACTGTAGCAAATAGTATTAACACTGCCTTCGTTGTAGCTTTAATGCATGTTAGTTGAACACTCTTGGCGACAGCTGCTTTTAATAAGTGTAAACCTTCGCTGAGTCATCAGGTTGTTTATAGTGGTCGACATTTGAGTAAAACATTACTCGTGTTCCGGGGCTTCGGGTCCTGCGACCGGTATGAATACCACTCTCTACTGACGATTGCAGAAAAGATGAAACTTATACTATGTAGATAAACAAATATTTATAATTATTTGTCGCCCCCAATCTTAGCTGGGCATTATAGTTAGTAGTATTAACACAGCGGTCATGGTAGCTGTAATGCATCTTCATTTAATAGTTTAACACTGTTTACGACGGCTGCATTTATCAGGTTGTTTATGGTGACCGTGTGGGCTGGAGCGTCGAAATTTGAGTTACAACATGACTCGTGTTCCGGGGTTTCGGGTATTGTCACCGGTATGAATAATAATCTTTACACTGATGATTCCCGAAAAGAAGAAACGTATACGTATGTAGATAAAATATATTTATAATCATACAACTATATATATATATATATATATATATATATATATATATATACATATATATATATATATATATATATATATAATGTTTGTATAATAACTGTTACTTGTACAGCAGCATTGCTTCCAACAAAGCCTTCATCAGATGATGACTCTGGGTTCAGGCATTGTTTCGAGCTCGAAGCATCATAAGCACTAACACGGAGCGCCCAGCAGTATCCCACAATACTTTGTTTGATTGTGGTCACTCTGTGGGATTGCTATATACACGTTGATGCAGAGAGAGCCTTGTCTTGTATTTTCTTTATGTATTTTTTATTCGATGAATGAAGACAATTAAAACACGCGGAGGTTGAGTTCACCATAAAACCTGGCATCTGGACTTCAATGGTTTTCCAGTCATTTCTTACACATTGTTCTCGTATATATTCATAGCTGTCCAACTTGCGCTTGTGTGCCTGTCAACATTTCCTCGATATATATGTATATATTCTTACTTAAGAAAATAGCATAATTTGTATTCAAGATAACCTAGTCCAAAGTTGAGGAATTCTAATTCAAGAATGAATTAGAGTTCCTCAACTTTGGACTAGATTATTTAAGATAGAAATATCTCAACGATAGAATATTCTATCATTATAAGATTTACTAAATAAAATATTCAATTTCAATGTTTGAATTTAATATAAAATTATACATTTTAATGTTATCAATAAATGAAAATACAAATAATTGAGGAATCATATTAATTTTTAGTTGATCATTCTGGTTAGATATTGACGGACATCGAATTCTTAATATTCGAGCAAGTAAAATGCAATAAGTAAAAATGTTGATGATGTTTGGTAATCATCTTTATTTGAAAAAGCGATTGAAAACCATCATCTACAAATGCCGAATATATTAACGTTTAATTGACTAGTAAACTGAATAAAACATTATTTCTTTATGATTAATCATTTTTAAATAAATCATCTGATATAAGGGATTAAAACCTTAAAAGAAATGTGGCTTAGGTTTTGACGGAGGTTTGTATCTGAGAAACAGTCATACTCTACATTATGTCTGTGTTTAGTTACCCATTGTAATTGTAAGATGCTTGGTACTGAGAGTTCTGTTCAGATACGTGGGGTAAAAAGCGTCTGTGGCAAACTTAAATATTTTATTATGGTTTAGATTTTGCAATACAAAAAGTAGTATGCAACATTGTTTCATTTTTAGTTAATATTTACTTTCCATATTCAAATATACAAAAGATAATTCATAACCAATATAAATGTAAAAAAATGTTCTAAACACATATTTTTATTTATTGACTACTAAGCTGCTTTTTGAACTATTAACTAAATTCTGAAAGTAACAACTTGATCATCCGTTCATTATCAGACTTTTCTGTATTCCGTTTCGTTCTTCATTTGCATTAAGATAATTGATTATATAGAACAATGGGAATCTTTAATCATCATATTGTCAATGTTGAACTTAATGTCAGTATTTTAGCATTGTATTGCAAACAAAAAAGCTTAATAAAATATTTAAGCTTGCTACAGAAGCTTTTTACTCCACGTATCTGAACAGTACTGTCAGTACTAAACATATTCGGTTTAGAGAAGTAGTACTCTGTTTGAAAATGGTTGACCATATTTTCTAATATAAAGCTATAAAGTTAACACTTGTTTGAATATCTTAAAGCGCATTGTCAAATGCCAAAATAGCGATCGGCGACTGATCATTTACATTTTAAACCTAGTAGTATTGAAATGAAAATCCATATCCGATTATGCTACTACTGTAAAGGTTAATATAGTACTTCCGTCACAAAATGAACTTTGTTTGCATATTTTTCAGTACTAGTCAATAACCGTACCACCATATATAACCATGAAATGTGAGTAATTCTTATCGAACCATGCGAATATATGATACATATGTGCGTCTATAAATAAACATCATTAATATACATAGGTCAAAATAACTTTAAATATATTAATAATTGTATTTAGCAATAAGTGGACTATATACTTTTCTTTTTATACAATATTATTATAAACTGATTGAAATGAAATCAGTTTATGCACATATCTCTTTTATTATATAATTTGTACGGTATAAACATATTGTGAACAAACGACATTTGAATGTTGCTTTAACTTTCACAGTGTTGCCATGCTACACAAAACCTTGTAAAAATGGTGGAAAATGTATTGAAAATGACGAGACTTTCAACTGCAGGTGTGAAAAACCATTCTATGGAAATGATTGTTCTAAAAGTGAGTAGATGGATTTGCAAAATTCTAAATGTTTTTTTTACTAGGAATTATACAGTTAATTAAAAAACATACTCTTTTTATTGTTATTGCATTCGCATATAGGTCTTATTAGTTTATTTTCTTAATTGTATTACACTGAGCTATATGCTTCTTTTGTAAATAACAAAAAATAAACAGTAAACATTTACTTCATTCATATAATATGCCTTTTTCAGTATCTTCTATTTTAATCAACCTTAATGAAAGTCTTAAATAATATATAATATAAACATAGAGATTAAATACCCTTAAATATTTTAGCAGATTAACATCACACCTGTCCTTATAAGTTAGGTATACTAATGTTTCTGTATTTATCCAATTTATTCTCATTATAATTTACATAAGAACTATTTCAACCGGATTAGGTGATTTGTTTAAAAATATACTGTTATTCATCTAATTATACGATAGATTTAATTTTTGAAATCTTTTTTCACAAATATATTTTTTATTTCGTAGCATCTTCCTGATAATTAAAGATCAAAATGTAATTTTAAGTTGAAACTCTTTCGGTCGTAGTATATTTAGTTGCAAATAATAGACTAACGGATAGAGAAGAATAAGACATATTAAACAACTAAATGGATATTACGAGGGAGAAAGTATAATATACACAAATGAAGGGGAACCCAGTTATAGATTTATTGAGATAACACTAGCTATACGTATTTATATATAAAGTGAAAGGCTGCGTATATTAATAGTAATGTTATGTGTTCTGTGTACTGGATATTACAAAACACAAATCACAGTTTATATTATATTAAACGCGTTTTATAAATATACCATTAATTTCTCAATAGTTTTACTTGTATAATCTGAAAGATGTCGCCCTTAATGTAATAGCAATTTATACTTAAAAACTCTAATCTCCTTCGATTTTAGAAATGCCCGACTGTCGTTGCAGCGTATCAGGTGATCCGCATTACAGAACCTTTGATGGGCAAATGATCCACTTCATGGGAGTTTGCAAATACACACTGGCAAAATCCACAAACGTAGCTCCGTATATCTTCGCGGTTGAAGTAAAAAATGAGCACCGTGGAAATAAGCGGGTCTCTTATACTCGAATGGTGGACATTATTTTACCCAATGTAACAATACGACTTCTACCAGGGCATAACATTATCGTAAGTCATGTTTCTTATTATATATTTCAGAATATTAAAAACTGCGTTTTCTTGGAATTTCAACTACTGACATAACTCTGAGAATAATAAATATTTTCGTAAAAAAATAAATTTAACTATGGATGTGAATAAAAATTTAAAAATAATAATGTTGATTTTTGTTATTCTAGATCAATGGAGAAAAACGTTCTCTGCCAATTAAAAATGTTTTAGGATTCTCTGCCAAATTTTCTGGCGGTTGGATAACCGTGTCGACAGAATGGGGTCTGCAAGTTCAGTTTGACGGAAGACACCGAGCCAGTGTGAAAGTGCCAGCGACATTTGCCAATAAGTTGAGCGGAATATGCGGAGACTGTAATGGTAAAAAGGATGACCTCCGAACAAAAGATGGACAAGATGTTTCCAAAGATCGTGACCGATTCTCTAAGGTTGGAAATAGTCATAAAGTCAAAGACAACAGTGACAAGCCAGAAGCAAAGTAAGATATACACCTTTCTAATGATTTCATTACGTTTATTTTGTTAATACTCTTTAATATTCACAGACTTGACCGAAAAGAAAAAGCGCAGCTGCTTTGACGATATTAACGGTGTTCAAAATACCGCTTCGAATATTACGTAAAAAATCCCGACAAAATATCCTGGCAGATAAACTCTCACGATTGACAATATAGTCATATCATTGATCTTGAATCATTTATCTTTGACCGCATATTAATAATAAAAATCTTCAACGTATTTTGAAATTTAAGGGAAATGTCGTCTTACTTGGAACGTGAACAGTACTCTGTAATATCAGTAGATATTATTTGAGACCTACATACCACCATCTGACAACATGAATACATATATGAAAAACTGGACTCAACTTTAAACTGTCAACAAGCTATGCAGCTGTGAAATAAAGCAAGACCCAGTATGCATAAAATCAATAACAGTACGATGACATTTTTCAATAAAACTAATCATCTTACAGCAAATAAAAATTGTTGTGCATTTTATCTTGTACAAGAAAATGTAAACAAGAAAGAGAGATCTAGGTACACAGCAAGTACCTGTACTCACCAAACGATCGTAACAACTGTGAATATATTTCCGTATATGATGATTCACTAAAAATCAATATTTTCTAACTACTAAGAACCCTGTGATCTAATTGACAGGATACCAGAATATTGTATTATTAATATATATAAATTAGACTTGAGTTTCCCCTTTTCTAAATTCAGTTGGAGTAGACTATAACAATAATGCTTCAAAGGCATCGAAACACGTCAATTCAGTCGCTTACTATCTTCAACCGTGTTTCCAGAAACTTTAAATTATTTTTATAACCTAAACTTAAACCAAAACATTACTTTCATTCCCCTCTGTACGCCTCTCCCAACTAATTAAACCAAAGAGAGGGGAGCACGCCAATTCCTCTCTATGAATTAATAACTCTTACCCTCCTCAAACACCGTGTGTCTATTATTTCACACGAAACGGCAATCAAGTACAACCGTTTCAGAATTTGTAAAACATCCAATCAAAGCAGAGCTTACATATATATTACGCATCAAATTGTTCGCCACAACACTACGTCACATTTTAAACAAAAAATAAACCTTCGAGAAGAAAGCAGATAAGTATTATTCTCATCAGATCATACTTAACTTGTTAAATTTAAAATCAGCTTACGTTACTTCTCATTCTTATATATATAATCCAATAATTAAACACCTAAATTTGTTCTGTGTTATTACTAACAAGGAAAATTATTAAACGTGCCTCTTACGCATTGTTGGGCTAACATAATTATTAGACATTTTTTTTTGTATTCTTTATTACTTAACTTTTTTGTATGCTGAATTGCACCAATTAATTTATTCCACTCTTTATTACTGAAATAAAAAAATGAAATCCGCGATATATTATTACGGTCTCTATACTAACATTGAACTTAACTTATTTTTCGTTTTCATAAAATGAAAACTAAAAAACGTGTCTGATATATATTCAAGTGATGTAACAATAGTAATTTTATGAAATAACTCCGGTCTTCAATCATGTGGTTTTTGGATGGTATTATGCCTTTTTCAGGTAAGCTCTTCAGAAATCCGCCCTCCCCCGGCTCCAAAATGAGATTCTACTTTTTTTAGACGCTTACCTGTAAACAACGTGATAAAATTGCCTGAAAGGGAAAAATAATTTTCAAAAAATACAAATATTGGAAATCAGCTTCGCATATAAATTTTACGACCGACCGAGTCTAGCGTAAACCAACATTATTACTTTCATTTTTTCTCATACGGGAGATATAATCCGTACGGTTCGGGGACGATCATGTATGGTCTTACAACACTGTCACTTACGGTGAATGGTAAAAACATTTAGTTAACTGGCCTATAAAGGTTCAGAAATAGTGGGGATCATTTTACGTTAAATTTATACACGAAATTGATTCCACACTCTAATTTGGACACTTATTGTCTTTTTGTATTTGCTATTTTCCAAAAAAATTTAGCGAAGTTTACATGTAATTGTCAGAAATAAAGTAGAATCTAATTTTTGGGGAGGGGGGAATTGGGTTGTTTAACTGAGGGTTTTAATCTACAGATTTAGCGTTTTTCAACAGCCCTGATCACGGTGTTGGCATTGCAAAACCCTCCATTATACCTACCACCACTTTTAACCCCAAGTCCGGACCCCCCCAAATAATCTAGCTTGAATCTAACTTTTACAATTATTACGGCTCATTTGGTCTCTTACACCAAAGAAAAACATTATTTTACGAACGCACCTCTATTGTACTAAAGAGCTGAATATTCTTTTTTAATAATATTATTTCACAATCTCTACGTGATTTACATTATATTTTTGTTTCGTATTAGTAATCGAATATTTATTGACACAGAAAATGCAATAGCGCGTAAAATTACACGAAATTAAAAAAAATCCTATTGACAATTATTCAATTGCAAAATTAAATCCACAAAACGAAAAAGGATTTCTACAGAATTTGAACAGGGCCTAACCACGTCCATCGGGACATGACCGACTTTTGCCGATATAAACTTAGTTTAGACTTCCACTGACTTTTGACATTGGTTAGTAGCCGACTTTTAACAAAATAAAACTCAGGTTAGGGTTCGAATGACTTTTGGCCTAAAGCAAAGCGCTTCTACAGAAGTGGTTAGGGTAATACTAAAAAAAATCGGTTAAAATTAGTTAGAAGTAAGAGAAAAGTGCTTCTTGTTCGGTCGGCTGTTTAATTCATTCTTTTATATTCAACCTATGCAGCGCCAGGCAACGGGTCCCGCTAGTAATTATATAATCCATTCCAATCAATCAAATCATATTATATTTATATGGAATAACATTTGCGTACATAAATTTAACTAAAACGAACAGTACGACGAAACACTTCATAACTTCGCTGGACAAGGAGATATGGGAATCATTTTCCACACAGTAAAACACACCCCAATCACCACAAAATGTATATATAATAAAGTGACTAAGTCACTTTAGAGCATTATTAAATAAAAAAAAAATAGTTTCAATATTTATCTATAGCGTAGCATTAATGAAAGTAAATGAAACAATTCAGACATGCCTTCAAAATACCGTCGTAAACACAGTACATTTTGTGGAAATGGGATCCTGAGCCAGATACGCACAATTTTAAATAACGAGTCACATATCCTGCTCTATCATATGTCGACACGCTCGGATTTTGGAACCTGTCAATTCTAGATGGAAACGATATTTAGTTGGAAAAAGAGAGACCAAA
Organism: Sepiola atlantica; assembly: GCA_963556195.1. Lineage (NCBI taxonomy): Eukaryota > Metazoa > Mollusca > Cephalopoda > Sepiida > Sepiolidae > Sepiola > Sepiola atlantica. The sequence continues at coordinate 1,105,628 of OY744529.1, forward strand.
CGAACACAGAAACGATATTGTCTTGTTCAGCTACCAAGTTCACGCTTGAAACACAACATGCAGGTTACAGAGCAAGGATATTCTGAAATCGTTACAAAGCCGCCGTTTAAAAGTAGATTAATCTGCTTACCAAATGAGCATTACAACTGCCTTCTCTCAAACTCATACTTACACGAATAAAAATACAAATGAAGAATTAACTTCGTATCGCATAGAAATATAAGTAAACAATTCATTTTCTGTACACAATTTTGCCACATAAAAAAACATTGGATATTTTACAATATTGTGTAAAGTAGGTTGTTAATGACTTTAGTATTGTCTTCGCTTTCTTCTAAGAATCATTCTTCGTGTTGTTCATATTTATGTGTTGCTTATATTTCTGGTCATCGTCACACAACATTATACTTCTCTATTCAATAATGTGAAGATTAATCGAAGCCTTAATGTTGTATGTTTCTTCACAAAACTCTCGATAAATTTAGGACGAAAGGAATGCATGAAAATTTATATTCTAAAACTACATTACCTAGAGTATTTCGATAAGTTTATTTAATTTTGATGAAAGTTAACACGACTACTTCGATAAGTTTATTTAATTTGAATCAAAGAGGGTTATCACATTATCGTATGATCTACGTTCAAGGGATATATATATATATATATATATATATATATATATATATATATATATATCGTAGAGAGAAAGAGCTATATTGTTGACAATTCTTAACTTGCATGTTTCTAATGAATATGCGTATTCTAAATATAATAATGAATAAATGTTAAGCTTTTTTATTTTTTCCAGGTGTGATGGGACTGAGATCAATGCGAATTGTTCACCTGCGCAAACCCAGAGATGTGACGTGTTACGACATAAAATATTCCAACCATGCAGGCAAAAGCTCGGCGAAGAACGCGTCAAAGAATATCTGGACTCATGCAAAATTGACGCCTGTGTCTATCACGAAGATGGCAAAGTTTTAGAAAAGGTTTTTTGTGAATCTATCGAGGGATTCGCTCGCGAATGCGAAGAAGCCGGTTTCACCGTTGATTGGAGAGGAGTGTCAAAATGCCGTACGAAAACTATTGTTATTTGCATAATCAAACATGCGTTTTCGAATGCTCTCGTTATCCCTTCATTAATTGTACTGACTGAAGGATACGGTTCAGACATTTGTTAAATTATTTGAGTGATTTATTTTTATAATCAATTATTAACATGAAACTATTTTCAACATGAACATTATTTTAGCTCAGACATATTAACAAAATCAAGTGTATGGGATACTTCTGTCGACTGATATATTTCCAATTTCCAATTTTCGTTTACTAACATTCAATTATTACTATTTACACATTAGGTGGTTCCCACAAGACATTATCGGCGCTTCCTCGTTAATGACAACTGGCTGATTTTGATAAAAGTATCAGTAGTCCAGTACTAACTGTCCCATTCAATTATTATTGCAACTTACTTGATGTTCTCGCACTCGTCACTAGAGGCTATTTCTTACAGATAAACTTCCTCGGATCTCAATGAAATGTGTGCCGTTAGAATTTTCCACATTATTGGTAAACAGGTTATTCGTCTGTAATTGATTAGGGTCGTTCCCTTCTTGGCGTCTTTTTGTATGAGCGTTGTCCTTCCTTTAGTCATCAACTCTAGTACGTCTATTTTATGGATAAATCCTCTCAGTTTCTGTGCTAGTCTTTCATGTAGGGTCGTCAATTTTTTAACCAGTACGCATGTATTTCATCGTGGCCTGTTGCTTTTTAGTTTGCCATTTTCTTTAGTGTTGTCTTAATAGTTTCTTTATTAATTTCTGTTTCTGTTCTTTCTTTAATTTCTTGTAGTTTATATTTCATGTAATCTTCAGCCTTTTCCCTTATCTTACCGGCTCCAGTTGTGCTGTTGTTGTTATTTATCCGTTTACGTTTTTGTAAAACTGGCTTTCATAGTTTTCAAATGCCTGTTCTGCTTGTACTGTTCCAATTTGTATCTGCGTCGTCTCAATCTTCCTTCCTTTGCTGCTATCTTTTGTTTTAGTTTTTCGTGTTTCTTATTTAGTCTTTCCTTGCTATTCAGATTTCTGCTCTTTCATTGTTTACTGTTCTCCTTCATCCTGTTTACGGTTTTAGCTTCCTTTTTAAGTTTGGCGATCTGGGTTTCCAGTCGTACGTCCTATTCTGATTTCGTCTGTCCGTTCTTTTCATTAGTCTTTTTTCTCTTTTTAGTTTAATACTTATTGATTTTCCCCTCGCATAGATCAAGTTGTTTAGGTCTGTAATAGTGTCTGTTTGGATTACGCGAGTACTCTGTTTACTTTCTGTTTCAACTTCCCACTTCTTCCAATCTTGATTCTATAGGGATGGGAGTGTTGTTTTGTTTTCGGACATGAATCGTTTTATGTTTTCCACTTCTCTTGCTTCTTCATCGGTGAGTTCTATGATTTCGTAGTCTTCGCTTTCTCCAGTTTCTGTGTTTATGTTTTTCCAGTCTTCTTCCTCAGAGTGTTCGTCAAATGGTGTATCTTGATCTGTCTTGCCCTTTATCTTTTGTTTGATTTCCGTTAATTCCATCTCCAAGAAACACTCTCTCTTGAGTAGTATCTGTCTTGCTTGATCTGATATCCTTTGTTCTGTTGTATGGTAGTCAGTAGAAATACCCCCTAGTTTTTTAATTCGTTTTCGGTATCCTCTTTAGTCTGTTCTCTTTTGTAGTCTGTTTCTTTCTATGGCTTTTTGGGGTTTTTTTCATTCTTGCTCTCTTGTGTTTGGTCCGTGTCCTTGTAATACCTGGAATTTGATGGATTACTTACCTGTTCTTGTCCTTGATCTTGTTCCTGAAATTAAAGGAGCCAACATTCGCAGGATGCGAACCGGGTCGCCCATGTTTGCCATCGAAGGAGCACCTGCCTATCATGACACTCAGATCTTTCTTCTGAGTGCCACGGTGTATTCGTAGAGATTTTTCATGGTATGGTGTTTGTGGCAACATCATGCCCAGGCTTTGTTTACCTGTGATCCTGTCACTAGGATGGTGATTCTCTCATTTTCATGAAGTGCAAGGTGCACTACCAAACATACATGTAGACACATTTACAAAAAAGAATAAACACATAAATTTAAAAAATAAAAAATAGATTAAAATAAATAAATAGATTAATAAATAAATTAAATAAAATGAATAAAAACAAATAAATAAATAATAATAATAATAATAAATAAATTTTAAGTATATATATATATATATATATATATATATATATATATATATATATATATATATATATATATATAGTACCTAATTACTTAGTACAAGTTTTCTAGGACACTCTTAAATAATAATATATAAGAATGATATAATTCTTTCCCATGTTTGTGTGATGAATTGATTCCAAGTTCAGGAGAAAGTAAAAAATAACGGAACTTTTTTCTCTCACGTGACTAATTACTTTTTTGGGTATTTTAATAACTTTTAAATCAAACAAAATGAAACAAAATAATTATCTCTCGTTCCCCGAAGTTTAATCTCCGAAGCTATTAGTTAACATTGACAATAAATTTAACTTTTGTATATCTACCAAAAAGACGTCTTTAATCGGTACGCTCGAGATTTTAAATGTCCATCGGCTCCTTAAAAAAATAACGGAATCTATTTTCTTTCACGTGAATATTTCTAAAAATTATTTCAATTGCTTTTAACTCAAACAAAAAGCAAACATATTAACTACCGACCCCGAAGTGAAATCTCAGTAGATTTTTATTTGTTAACATTAAAATTCACAATAAATATAACATTTTAATATTTACCAATAAGACGGCTTCAATCGGTACGCTCGAGACTTTTAATGTTCATGGGCTCCTTAAAAAATAATGGACACTTTTTTCTTTCACATGACTAATTACTTTGTTTTAATTATTTCAATTACTTTTAACTCAAACAAAAAGAAAAGAATATTAACTCCGGACCTCCGAAGTGAACTTTCAGAAGCTTGTTATTAGTGCCATCATAATTACAATTAATTCGGTTTAGTTTATTTCATTCCGAACAAATGATAAGCGTAAGAGGTCACTGTAATTAAAAAGCCGTATTTATAGTAGGACTCCCTAGTGTGGAGTTATTTAGCAATATGTTTGTTAACATTACATAGACATTTCTGCATGTAAGTACAGTCGGGGAAACGGGGAGCAGGAAGGGAATTCCAGAAGCAAGCTGTCCGATAAAAAGAAGTTATTTAAATGGAAAGTGTTTTGGCATCTACACTGAAAGGATTGGTCGGAAGTTTAAAAAATAAAGAAAAAAAGTCAGAGCACATTCCGTGAAAGTAAAATAAAAACAGGTATATAAAGGGGATAAAACAGACACTAAAGTTTGTAGACAGCATGACACCTATTAGGTTAGAGACTATAAATAGTTAATATAGTTTCTTCTTTTCTGTCTTTTTCTTTCCCATTTCACTATTCTCTTGAACCTGTCATTGTTATTGTTAATGTGTTCGTGGCTTAGGGGTTAGTAGCACGTTATTACAAAATAAACATTTACGATTGTTATACTTGGTTTTAATACATTTTAAAATAAATATTCATTATTAAAAAAACATATTGTGCACTTATTAATTTGAGGTTGTCTTGCATTAGTGCGTGCTACTAGAATGCGTCTAGTACATCCGTTTAGGAGTTTAGGCGTGTTATCACGATATCTTTCTCTTCTCGTATATACTGTCTCTCTTATTCTTATATTCTTGCAATTTTATTTAACTGTATCAGTTATTTTATCTACGTATCGATTTATATCATAAACAGTTCTCAATTCGAATTTGCTTGCTATTATTTCCGGAAGTGTACAATTTCCATTTACAAATTCTTCAATACTTAGGTGTCTTCTGAGGTCTTCTATCATTTGATTCAGATTCCCAGGTTCTTATTTTGTTCAATTTATAAAGAGTTCAGTGGATCTTAGCAAGTTTTTTTTTTCTACTATATCATTTTTTTAAAAAGAGGTTTATTATTACTTTCCCTGGTATTGGTCGATGCCATCTTGTTATATCCTGGTTAGTTTTAGCTCTCGATTGTTTTTCTCAATGTTTCAACTGTTTTCGCAATGCTATTTTCGATGTTGTCACACCGTCCTTGATTCTAATTTTTTTTCTAATGTGCTCCACGATTTTCGGAACTACTTCTATTGCTCCAACTGTTGTAAGTATTATTATGGTATTCCTCATATGGCAAGCTCTCTGGAAACTCCATGTATTTGTTTTGTCTGTCTGTCTTCTTGACCTTCACCCTGTGATGTGTTATTAAAGTTTTATTAATATTACTACTACCACAACTACTACACCTACTACTACTACTGCGACTACTACTAGCAATAATAATAATAGTAGTAGTAGTAGTAGTAGTAGTAGTAGTAGTAGACTTATTTACTCAATAGAGTGTTGTACACGTTCCATTATCAGTGATTGCTCTCTGTCAATAAAAACAGTTGTTCCCTGGGGTATGAATGACAAAAGGTTTTTCCAGATTACCAACATTTTCCGCCTCTTTTGATAACTGTTGAAAATAACTTTGCTATCAAAACAGACGTTTATCATTGATTTCTCGTTGGCTTTCTCTGGAATTCGAGATTCTCCGTGCCCATTTAGTGGAAGTCTGGATGATAATCTTCTACCTCGAGCTTTCATTCTCCTTGATTCTACGAATTTATTTTGTGTGGTACCAACCGAGACTAATTCAACTGTAAGAATTGGAAGACAGGTCACATGATCTGATTTAAGTTCTATTGGATTCGTATAAAGTTGTTTTTGTATTTTAATGATATTTCAATTTCAACTAACCTGTGGTTCGTCAAACTTATATGGTTATCTATGTTCGTTTCAGCTCTGATCTCATCATCATCATCATCATCATCATCATCATCATCATCATCATCATCATCATCATCATCATTATTATTATTATTATTATTATTATTATTATTATTGTACCTTTATATACTACGTGAACACATGTTACCATTTTCCTATATCCGATTCATACATTCATACATTCTCCAATAGTAGTAATTCTTATTATACATCAGATTTCATAGTTCGTCTTCATTATTTTGTATTTAATTTATATTTAATTCCTTTATCTACATTCATACAAATCGTTTTAATGTAACTTTCTTATATTGTCCATGTGTTAATAATGGAATTATTACAAGACCTTCTTTCATAGACATTTTAAGAAAATGAAACAGCCTTTTATTCAAATTTTACCGTTTAAAAACGTTACAATCTTAATAAAACGCTGTATCATTTTCTTCAAATGTCTATGTTAGAAAGTTCCTGTAATTATTCCATTATTAACACATGGACAGTATAAGAAAGATAATGTAACTTACAAGAAATATTTCCATAACAATTTCAAATAAAACGGTATGTCCTATAAATGGCATAATTTATGAATGTTGTGAATTTCGTTCGAACCCGATAATCAGCCAATTTTGGTAAACTATATTAACGTGTTTGCGGTTATGTCCTGCACATATAACTCGGCTCTAAAAACTTCTATCATATATTTTTTACGCGATATCGTTAGGTGATGTCTTCACAAACACTTACAACATTTACTATTTGTTTTAGCTCTGACCTGTCCATCAAACCAAGTGTATCAGTTCAATGCATTGGTCTGTCAACCTTCGTGTACTGAACCCCAACCAAAATGTGAAGAACGCGAGGAGGCTTGCGTGTGCAAACCAGGGTACATTCTCAGTGGTGAAAATTGTGTGCCCAACTCCCAATGTGGTTGTCTTCGTAAAGGTGTTTATATGAAAGTAAGTAGACCAAACAGAAGCGTGCAATAGCAGGCAAGGTTTTCTTAGCA
>OY744529.1:1117500-1187500 GCA_963556195.1 Sepiola atlantica
GTTCTCAGAAAAGTTATATATGTCTAGATATACACGATAAAATCATGAATAAGATTCACCCATTTGATCTTTCGCTTTTACCATGTAAAATCATAATTTAACCTCAGCCGCTACAAACTACAAAATATATGAGCTCGCCACTCATAGCGGTACGAGAACACATATGACCTTACCGCATAATATTTATGAGTTCGATCAACATTATTCCAAATGTTTTTATTATTGAGAAAATAATTTGGCTTAAGGTGTCTTATTTGTACTTTAGATAGGATCATTATAAAATACTGTATTTAACAAAACATTCGCTAATATATATGAGGAAGTTGATTCTACAACCCTATTAGGAAAGTGTGTATATCATTGCGCCTTTATTAGCCATCTAAAGAGAGAAGCAAAATGCTTAAGATGTCGTGTTTTTTACTTTTCATCCCCAATTGATCTTCCTCCTATTTTTGAGTCTAATACTTTTAGATGGATTTTTGATTCCGCGTGACGATTAATATATCACCATGAAATGTGAGTAAGTGTTATTGAAACCATGCGAATATATGATAGATATGTCCGTCTATAAATAAATATCATTAATACACATAGGTCAAAATAACTTTAAATATATTAATAATTGTATTTAGCAATAAGTGGAATACATCCTTTTCTTTTTATACAATATTATCATGAACTGATTGAAATGAAATCAGTTTATGCACATATCATTTATAATATAATTTGTACGGTGTAACAATATTGTGAACAAACGACATTTGAATGTTGCTTTAACTTTCACAGTGTTGCCATGCTACACAAAACCTTGCAAAAATGGTGGAAAATGTATTGAAAATGACGAGACTTTCAACTGCACGTGTGAAAAACCATTCTATGGAAATGATTGTTCTAAAAGTGAGTAGATGGATTTGCAAAATTCTAAGTGTTATTTTAACTAGGAATTATACAGTTAATTAACAAACATACTCTTTTTATTGTTATTGCATTCACATGTAGGTCTTATTAGTTTTATAATATACACAAATGAAGAGGGAACACAGTTATAGATTTGTTGAGATAACACTTGCTATACGTATTTATATATAAAGTAAAAGGCTGCGTACATTTGTTTCGAAACAAATATTGGATTAGTAATGTTATTTGTTTTGTGTATTACAACACACAAATTACAGTTTATATTATATTAAACGCGTTTAATAAATAGACCATTAATTTCTCAATAGTTTTACTTGTATAATCTGAACGATGTCGCCCTTAATGTAATAGCAATTTACACTTAAAAACTCTAATCTCCTTCGATTTTAGAAACCCCCGACTGTCGTTGCAGCGTATCAGGTGATCCGCATTACAGAACCTTTGATGGGCAAATGATCCACTTCATGGGAGTTTGCAAATACACACTGGCAAAATCCACAAAAGAAGCTCCGTATATCTTCGCGGTTGAAGTAAAAAATGAGCACCGTGGAAATAAGCGAGTCTCTTATACTCGAATGGTGGACATTATTTTACCCAATGTAACAATACGACTTCTACCAGGGCATAACATTATCGTAAGTCATGTTTCTTATTATATATTTCAGAATATTAAAAACTGCGTTTCCTTGTAATTTCAACTACTGACATTACTCTCAGAATAATAAATAAAAAAATAAATTTCACTATGGATGTGAATAAAAATTTAAAAATAATATTGTTGATTTTTGTTATTCTAGATCAATGGAGAAAAACGTTCTCTGCCAATTAAAAATGTTTTAGGATTCTCTGCCAAATTTTCTGGCGGTTGGATAACCGTGTCGACAGAATGGGGTCTGCAAGTTCAGTTTGACGGAAGACACCGAGCCAGTGTGAAAGTGCCAGCGACATTTGCCAATAAGTTGAGCGGAATCTGCGGAGACTGTAATGGTAAAAAGGATGACCTCCGAACAAAAGATGGACAAGATGTCTCCAAAGATCGTGACCGATTCTCTAAGGTTGGAAACAGTCATAAAGTCAAAGACAACAGTGACAAGCCAGAAGCAAAGTAAGATATACACCTTTCTAATGATTCCATTACGTTTATTTTGTTAATACTCTTTAATATTCACAGCATTGACCGAAAAGAAAAAGCACAGCTGCTTTGACGATATTAACGATGTTCAAAATACTGCTTCGAATATTACGTAAAAAATCCCGACAAAATATCCTGGCAGATAAACTCTCACGATTGACAATATAGTCATATCATTGATCTTGAAACATTTATCGTTGACCGCAGATTAATAATAAAAATCTTCAACGTATTTTGAAATTTAAGGGAAATGTCGTCTTACTTGGAACGTTAACAGTACTCTGTAATATCAGTAGATATTATTTGAGACCTACATACCACCATCTGACAACATGAATACATATATTAAAAACTGGACTCAACTTTAAACTGTCAACAAACTATGCAGCTGTGAAATAAAGAAATACCCAGTATGCATAAAATTACATTACGATGACATTTTTCAATAAAACTAATCATCTACAGCAAACTAAAATAGTTGTGCATTTTATCTTGTACAAGAAAATGTAAACAAAAAAGAGAGATTTAGGTTCACAGCAAGTACCTGTACTCACCAAACGATCGTAACAACTGTGAATATATTTCCGTATATGATGATTCACTAAAAATCAATATTTTCTTACTACTAAGTACCCTGTGATGTAATTGACAGGATACCAGAATATTGTATTATTAATATATATGAATTAGACTTGAGTTTTCCCTTTTCTCAATTCAGTTAGAGTAGACTATAACAATAATGCATCAAAGGCATCGAAACACATCAATTCAGTCGCTTACTATCTTCAACCGTGTTTCCAGAAACTTTAAATTATTTTTATAACCTAAACCAAAACATTACTTTCATCCCCCTCTGTACGCCTCTCCCAACTAATTAAACCAAAGAGAGGGGAGCACGTTAATTTCTCTCTATGAATTAATAACTCTTACCCTCCACAAACACCGTGTGTCTATTATTTCACACGAAATGGCAATCAAGTACAACCGTTTCAGAATTTGTAAAACATCCCATCAAAGCAGAGCTTACATATATATGACGCATAAATTGTTCGCCACAACACTACGTCACATTTAAAACAAAAAATAAACCTTCGAGAAGAAAGCAGATAAGTATTTTTCGTATCACATCATACTTAACTTGTTAAATTTAAAATCAGCTTACGTAACTTCTCATTCTTATATAAATAATCAAATTTGTTCTGTGTTATTACTAACAAGGAAAATTATTAAACGTGCCTCTTACGCATTGTTGGGCTAACATTATTATTAGACATTTTTTTGTATTCTTTATTACTTAACTTTTTTGTATGCTGAATTGCACCGATTAATTTATTCCACTCTTTATTACTCAGAATAAAAAAAAGAAATACGCGATATATTATTACGGTCTCTATACTAACATTAACCTAAACTTATTTTTCGTTTTCATAAAATAAAAACTACAAAATGTGTCTTATATATATTTAAGTGATGTAAAAATAGTAATTTTATGAAATCACCCCGCTTTGCAATCATGTGGGTTTTGGGTGGTATTATGTCTTTTTCAAGTAACCTCTTCAGAAATCCGCCTCTGTTGTTTCGTATTAGTATTCGAATATTTATTGACACAGACAATGCAATAGCGCGTAAAATTACACGAAATTTTAAAAAATCCTATTCAAAATAATTCAATTGCAAAATTAAATCCACAAAACAAAAAAGTATTTCTACAGAATTTGTAACAGGGTCTAACCATGCCCACCGTAACATGGCCGACTTTTGCCGATATAAAACTTAGTTTAGACTTCCACTGACTTTTGACATTGGTTAGTAGCCGACTTTTAACAAAATAAAACTTAGGTTAGGGTTCGAATGACTTTTGGCCTAAAGCAAAGCGCTTCTACAGAACTGTTAGGGTAATAAAAAAAAACAATTCGGTTAAAATTAGTTAGATGTAGAAGACAAGTGCTTCTTGTTCGATCGGCTGTTTAATTCATTCTTTTATATTCAACCTATGCAGCGCCAGGCAACGGGTCCTGCTAGTAACCATATAATCAATTCCAATCAATCAAATCATATTATATTTATATGGAATAACATTTGCGTACATAAATGAAACTACAACGAACAGTACGACGAAACACTTTATAACTTCGCTGGACAAGGAGATATGGGAATCATTTTCCACACACCCCAATCACCACAAAATATATACATAATTAAGTGACTAAGTCACTTTAAAGCATTATTAAATTAAAATAAATAGTTTCAATATTTATCTATAGCGTAGCATTAATGAAAGTAAATGAAACAATTTAGACATTCCTTCAAAATACCGTCGTAAAAATAGTGCATTTTGTGGAAATGGGACCCTGAGCCAGATACGCGCAATTTTAAATAACGAGTCACATATTCTGCTCTATTATATGTCGACACGCCTGTCATTTCTAGATGGAAACAATATTTAGTTGGGAAAAGAGAGACCAAACGAACGCAGAAACGATAATGTCTTGTTCAGCTACCAAGTTCACGCTGTAAACATAACATACAGGTCACAGAGCAAGGATATTCTGAAATCATTACAAAGCCGCCGTTTAAAAGTAGATTAATCTTCTTACCAAATGAGCATTACAACTGCCTTCTCTCAAACTCATTGTTACACGGACAAAAATACAAATAAAGAATTAACTTCGTATCGCATAGAAATATAAGTAAACAATTCACATAAAAAACATTGGATATTTTACAATATTGTGTAAAGTGGGTTGTTGTTGATTTTAGTATGTTCTTCGCATTCTTCTAAGAATCATTCTTCGAGTTGTTTATATTTATGTGTTGCTTATATATTTGGGCATCGTCACACAACGTTATACTTCTCTATTCAACAATGCGACGATTAAACGAAGCCTTTATGTTGTATGTTTCATCACGAACTGCCGATAAATTTAGGACGAAAGGAATGCATGAGAATTCATATTCTAAAACTACTTTACCTAGAGTATTTCGATAAGTATATTTAATTTTGATTAAAGTTAACCAGACTACTTCGATAAGTTTATTTATTTTAATCAAATAGGGTTAAAACATTATCGTATTTTCTACGTTCAAGATGGATATATATATATATATATATATATATATATATATTAACATATATATATATATATATTTATATATATACATATATATATATATATATATATATATATATATATATATATATCGTAGAGAGATAGAGCTATATTGTTGACAATTCTTAACTTGCATGTTTCTAATGAATAGGCGTATTCTAAATATAATAATGAATAAATGTTAAGCTTTTTTATTTTTTCCAGGTGTGATGGGACTGAGATCAATGCGAATTGTTCAGCTGCGCAAACCCAGAGATGTGACGTGTTACGACATAAAATATTCCAACCATGCAGGCAAAAGCTCGGCGAAGAACGCGTCAAAGAATATCTGGACTCATGCAAAATTGACGCCTGTGTCTATCACGAAGATGGCAAAGTTTTAGAAAAGGTTTTTTGTGAATCTATCGAGGGATTCGCTCGCGAATGCGAAGAAGCCGGTTTCACCGTTGATTGGAGAGGAGTGTCAAAATGCCGTACGAAAACTATTGTTATTTGCATAATCAAACATGCGTTTTCGAATGCTCTTGTTATCCCTTCATTAACTGTCTACATTCTTCATCAGATCTGTTGTTGGGAGTTCAAGGCCATCATAATGGACAAGTTTACCCCTTTTTATAACAAGAATAGCACATCTAGTGATGCCAAATTCCTTCTGTGTGTCGTAATTAAATAATTTAACCGTGTTCATTAGGGTATCAAGTTGGGTGTCATTCTTTCCAAAAACCTTAAGGTAATCCATAAATAGTAAGTTGTATACTGTAGGACGTCCTTTCCCAAGTCCATATCCTGCCTTCACATTATGTAAGAGAAGTTTAATTGGGATCAAAGTAATAACAAAAAGCAAAGGGATTATTGCCCTGGAAAATCACTCTCTTTGTTTTTAATTTACCTAATGCAACACCTCGTGAAGGGTAATTATTTTCCCAATTCTTTATGTTGTTTTAAAAAGCTGTTTAATATTGAGGCTATTCGGAAAATATCCAGGCATTTGTGTATCCATGAATGAGGGACAATGTCTTCATGTTCTTCTCAGATATTCTTTTCCAATCTTCTCTTCTATTTCTGTTGATATGATTGTGTCTGCTGCGAAAACTCCCAAATATTCATAGTTGTCTGGTTCGCCTAGCGCCCTTATCTGCTCTTGGTTGGGTAGTGTCATGCTCTCAGTCGTCTCCATGTTTTCTTTTTTAATCTCTAGCAGTGCACACTTTTCCATTCCGAATTCTCATTTGAATGTCCTGGCTGAAGATTCTAGTCGTATTTATCAGCTTTTCCAGTTCTTTTTTTCTTTTTTATGAATAGCTTATGGTCGTCCATGTACATGAGATAGTTCATTCTTTGTCCACTGTCTGAAAACATGTATCCGGCATCACATTTCCTGATTATGTAGTTGAATGACATCATGGCTATGATCAACAGTAGTGGTTATAGAGAGTCTCCTTGGAAAATGCCTTTCTGTAGTTTGATCTCCGTCAGGTGTGATCTTCCAGCTGTCAGTTCTGATCTCCATGTTCCCATGGCTTTCTTGATGAGATTAATTATTCTGTCAGGTATCTTTAAGCATTCAAATATCCATGCTTGAGGGAGTCTGTCGTAGGCGTTCTTGTAGTCTATCCATGCCATAGATATGTTCTTTTTCCTGCTTTGAACTTCTTTGAAGATCTTTTGATCTATGTATAAAAGATCATGCGTTCCTCTATTCCGTTTCTGGCATCCTTTTTTTTCCGCGATGAATAGCCCACGGCTGTTCAGGGAATGGTATATTTGCTCTCTCAGTTGTGCCGTTAGAAATTTCCACATTATTGCTAAACAGGTTATTCGTCTGTAATTGATTAGGGGCGTTCCTTTCTTGGCGTCTTTTTGTATGAGCGTTGTCCTTCCTTTAGTCATGGATGTAGTACGTTTGTTTTATGAATACAGACCCTCAGTTTCTGTGCTAGCCTTTCATGTAGAGTCGTGAATTTTTTGAACCAGTTCGCATGTATTTCGTCGTGACCTTATTGCTTTTTAGTTTGGCATTTTCTTTAGTGTTGTCTTAATAGTTTCTTTATTACTTTCTATTTCTGTCCCTTCTTTAAATTCTTGTAGTTTATATTTCATGTATTCCAGCCATTTAGCATATTTGTTGTAATCTTCAGCCTTTTCCCATAACTTACCGGGTCCAGTTGTTCTGTTGTTATTTATCCGTTTACGTTTTTGTAAAACTGGCTTTCATAGTTTTTAAATGCCTGTTCTGCTTGTAATGTTCTGATTTGTATCTGTATCGTCTCAATCTTCCTTCTTTTGCTGCTATCTTTTGTTTTAGTTCTTCATGTTTCTTATTTAGTCTTTCCTTGCTATTTAGATTTCTGCTCTTTCATTGTTTACTGTTCTCCTTCGTCCTGTTTACGGTTTTAGCTTAATTTTGAAGTATGGTGATCTGGGTTTCCAGTCGTACGTCCTATTCTGATTTCGTCTGTCCGTTCTTTTGATCAGTCTTTTTTCTCTTTTTAGTTTAATACTCATTGATTTTTCCCCCGCATATATCAAGTTGTTTACGTCTGTGATAGTGTCTATTTGGATGTACACGAGTACTGTTTTCTTTCTGTTTCAACTTTTAAGTTCTTCCAATCTTCGTTCTATAGGGATGGGAGTGTTGTTTTGTTCTCGGACATGTATCGTTTGATGTTTTCAACTTCTCTTGCTTCTTCCTCGGTGAGTTCTATGATTTCGTAGTCTTCGCTTTCTCCAGTTTCTGTGTTCATATTTTTCCCGTCTTCTTTCTCGGAGTGCTCGTCAAATGGTGTGTCTTGATCTGTCACGCCCTTTATCTTTTGTTTGATTTCCGTTAATTCCATCTCCGAGAAGCACCCTCTTCTTTGAGTAGTATCTGTCTTGCTTGATCTGCTATCCTTTGTTCTGTTGTATAGTAGTCAGTAGAAATACCCCATAGATCTTTAATTCGTTTCCGGTATCCTCTTTCTGGGGGGTAGCGGCTTTTGCAGTAGCATTCAATTACCAGTCTGTTCTCTTTTGTAGTCTGTTTCTTTCTATGGCTTTTTGTTTTTTTTGCTTTCTTGTGTTTGGTCCGTGTCCTTATATACATGGAATTTTGTCCTTGAGCTTGTTCCTGAAATTAAAGGAGCCAACATTCTCAAGATGCGAACCGGGTTGCCCATGTAAGCCATCGCGGGAGCACCTGCCTATCCTGACACTCAGATCTTTCTTCTGAGTCCCACGGCATTTATTTGTATTCGTAGAGATTTTGAATAATATGGTGGTTGTGGCAACATAAGGCTCATGCTTTGTTTACCTGTGATCCTGTCATTGGGATAGTGATTCTCTCATTTTCATGAAGTTCTTATAGACACATTTACGAAAAAGAATAAATAAATAAATAAAAAAATAAAAAAATAAATTAACATGAATAAATAGATTAATAAATAAATTAAATAAAATGAATAAAATAAATAAATAAATAAATAATAATAATAATAATAATGATAAATAAATGTTATGTATGCACATATATATATATATATATATATATATATATATATATATATATATATATATATATATAGTACCTAATTAATTAGTATTAGTTTTCTAAGACACTCTTAAATAATAATATAAAAGGACGATAGCTTTGCCTCCCATGTTTGTGTGATGAATTGAAGCCAAGTTATTAAACGTTCAGAAGAAAGTAAAAAATAACGGAACTTTTCTTCTCTCACGTGACTAATTACTTTTTGGGGGGATTTTAATAACTTTCAAGTCAAACAAAATGAAAAAAAATAATTATCTCTCGACCCCCGAAGTTTTATCTCAAAAGCTTTTGATTAGTTAACATTAAAATTCACAATAAAGTTAACTTTTGTGTATCTATGGAAAAGACGTATTCAATCGGTACGATCGAGATTTTAAATGTTCATCGGGTCCTTAAAAAATAACGGAATCTATTTTCTTTCACGTGAATAATTTTAAAAATTATTTAAATTACTTTTAACCTAAAACAAAAAGCAAAATATTAACTCCCGACCCCGAAGTGAACTCTCAGAAGCTTGTTATTAGTTAACATTAAAATTCACAATAAATATAACATTTAAATATCTACCAATAAGACGGCTTCAATCGGTACGCTCGAGACTATCAATGTTCATGGGCTCCTTAGAAAATAACGGAAACTTTCACATAAATAATTACTTTGTTTTAATTATTTCAATTACTTTTAACTCAAACAAAAAGAAAAGAATATTAACTCCCGACCCCCGAAGTGAACTTTTAGAAGCTTGTTATTAGTTCCATCATCATTACAATTCATTCGGTTTTGTTTATTTCATTCCGAACAAATGATAATTAACACTGAAGCGTAAGAGGCTACTGGAATTAAAAAGCCGTATTTATAGTAGGGATTCTCAGTGTGGAATTATTTAGCAATATGTTTGTTAACATTACATAGACATTTCTGCATGTAAGTACAGTCGTGGAAATGGGGAGCAGGGAGGGAATTTCAGGAGCAAGCGGCCTAAAAAAAGAAGTTATTTAAATGGAATGTGTTTTGGCATCTACACTGAAAGAATGGACTTTTGCTGCTAGTCGGATTGGTCGGAAGTATTAAAGTTTATGGTACAATTACAGTAAGTTTGTCGGAAGTAAAACAAAAACAGGTATATAAAGGGGATAACACAGACACTAATGTTCGGTAGACAGCGTGACCTTATTAGGTTAAAGACTATAAATAGTTAATATAGTTTCTTATTTTCTGTCTTTTTCTTTCCCATTTCACTATTCTCTTGAACCTGTCATTGTTATTGTTAATGTGTTCGTGGCTTAGGGGTTAGTAGCACGTTATTACAAAATAAACATTTACGATTGTTATACTTGGTTTTAATACATTTAAAAACAAACATTTTAAAATAAATATTCATTATTAAAAAAAGAATTGTGCACTTCTCTCCCTTATTCTTATATTTTTTCATTTTTATGTAACTGTATCAGTTATTTTATCTACGTATCGATTTATATTATAAACTATTCACAATTCGAATTGGCTTGCTATTATTTCAGGAAGTTTAGAATTTCCATTTACAAATTCTTCAATACTTAGCTGTCTTCTGTGGTCTTCTTTCCTTTGATTCAGATTCCCGAGTTCTTATTTTGTTCAATTTATAAAGAGGTCAGTGGATCTTAGAAAGGTTTCTTTTTCTATTATATAATTTTTTCTTAAAGAGATTTATTATTACTTTCCCTGGTATTTGTCGATGCCATCTTGTTATATCCTGGTTAGTTTTAGCTCTCGATTGTTTTTCTCAATGTTTCAACTGTTTTCGCAATGCCATTTTCGATGTGGCCACACCTTCCTTGATTCTAATTTTTTCTAATGTGCTGCACGATTTTCGGAACTACTTCTATTGCTCCGACTGTTGTTAGTATTATTATGGTATTCCTCATATGGCAATCTCTCTGTCAACTCCATGTATTTGTTTTGTCTGTCTGTCTCCTTGACCTTCACGCTGTGAGGTGTTATTAAAGTTTTATTAATATTACTACTACCACTAAATCTACCCCTACTACTACTACTGTTAATACTACTACTAGTACTACTACTACTACTACTGCTAGTAGTAGTAGTAGTAGTAGTAGTAGACGTATTTACCCAATAAGGTGTTGTACACGTTCCATTATCAGTGATTGCTCTCTGTCAATAAAAACAGTTGTTCCCTGGGGTATGAATGACAAAAGGTTTTTCCAGATTACCAACACTTTCCGCCTCTTTTTATGACTGTTGAAAATAACTTTGCTATCAAAACAGACGTTTATCATTGATTTCTCGCTGATAACAACCGTTGGCTTTCTCTGGAATTCGAGATTCTCCGTGCCCATTTAGTGGAAGTCTGGATGATAATCTTCTACCTCGATCTTTCATTCTCCTCGATTCTACGAATTTATTTTGTGTGGTACAACCCAAGACTAATTTAACTATAAGAATTAGAAGACAGATCACATGATCTGATTTAAGGTAGTTTCAGTTCTATTGGATTCGTATAAAGCTGTTTTTGTATTTTAATGATATTTCAATTTCAACTAATCTGTGGTTCGTAAAACTTATATGGTTATCTGGGTTTGTTTCAGCTCTGATCTTATAATCATCATCATCATCATCATGATTATTATTATTATCATTATTATCACTATTATTATTTTTTTTATTGTGCCTTTATATACTAAGTGAACACATGTTGCCATTTTCCTATATCCGATTTATTCATACATTCTCAAATAGTAATTCTTATCATACATCAGATTTTATTGTTAGTCTTCATTATTTTGTATTTAATTTATATTTAATTCCTTTATCTACACTCATTCAATTCGTTTTAATGTAACTTTCTTATATTGTCCATGTGTTTATAATGGAATTATTACAGGAACTTTCCTTCATAGACATTTGAGAAACATGATATAGCGTTTTATTTAAATGTTAACGTTTAAAAACGTTAGAATCTTAATAAAACGCTGTATCATATTCTTCAAATGTCTCTGTAAGAAAGTTCCTGTAATTATTCCATTATTAACACATTGACAGTATAAGAAAGTTTATGTAACTTACAAAAAATATTTCTAATAAAACAGTATGTCCTATAAATGGCATAATTTATGAATGTTGTGAATTTCGTTCAAACCCGATAATTAGCCAATTTTCGTAAACTATATTAACGTGTTTGCGGTTATGTCTTGCACATATA
Source organism: Sepiola atlantica (assembly GCA_963556195.1). Classification (NCBI taxonomy): domain Eukaryota; kingdom Metazoa; phylum Mollusca; class Cephalopoda; order Sepiida; family Sepiolidae; genus Sepiola; species Sepiola atlantica. The sequence goes on from OY744529.1 coordinate 1,129,389, forward strand.
ATTTGACTCTAAAAACTTCTATCATATATGTTTACGCGATATCGTTAGGTGATGTCTTCACAAAAACGTACAACATTTACTATTTGTTTTAGCTCTGACCTGTCCATCAAACCAAGTGTATCAGTTCAATGCATTGGTCTGTCAACCTTCGTGTACTGAACCCCAACCAAAATGTGAAGAACGCGAGGAGGCTTGCGTGTGCAAACCAGGGTACATTCTCAGTGGCGAAAATTGTGTGCCCAACTCCCAATGTGGTTGTCTTCGTAAAGGTGTTTATATGAAGGTAAGTAGACCAAAAAGAAGCGTGCAATAGCAGGCAAGGTTTTCTTAGCAAACAGCTTGCTAATTGTTTTTTTGGCAGTATGCGACCTAAACGTTAAGCACATTTTAGTAAAAGTTAATAAGATATTTTGAAAGAGTTGAATAGATTTTTTTCAGCAAATCAACATAATAAGCTCGATAAGACATTTTACAACAAGGAATTTTTCATGTATATAAAAGATAATTATAGTGGTCACTGATGCGGACTGCGTATTCGGCATGTTGTTTTCGAGTTCTCCCGAGACTATTTCACTATTTTAAAGAATACTCTTTAGAAAAGTAATGAGTAAATAGTATACTATGAATAAAATGTATACTAGACAAGCACATGTTTGTAAAGCATCTATTCTTTGAGAAATATAATTACCATGCAGAACAATTTGTGATAGCTATGGGCGCCTCCTTGAAATATCATGTTATGAAAAGTGACATACTTGATGAAGAGACGATGGGTGCCTACTTTTACTTGTTTACAGGCAATAAAATAAAGGAAATACATTGTGATAGACTAGTTGTAAACATACGAACATGATGTAGTTCATTAACGTAGCTGATTAACGTTTCCTCGCGTTTTTTAATACAATAGTACCAGCTATCTATGTAATATAAGGATGTACTATTCTCTCACGCCTTAGTAGGGCAGATTATTCTGGAGAAACAAAACGCAATTACACCGGCTCTACTCTGTTTATCGTAGCGTAGCTTCCCCTCGTCCTGGATTATTTCCTGTCACTGAACATAAAGCAATGTGAGAAGAAATTAAATCGATTAGTACGCGACTCCTGCTTCGTTATGCACTTTTATTAGTACATACGTCTTTGCAGAGAGAATCTCTATTGGCTGCGTCAGAAGAATACCAGCTATATATAATATAGAAATAGTTTCTACATGTAATAGACGCCTACATTTATCATTTTCCAACACATGTGAAACTGACACCTCTACAATTAATAGTTATATGTTCAGTTATTTTTAAAGAAAACATTAGTAAATAATATGATATTACAACCTAAATCTGTAGTTTCGTCAATAATTTTCACGATGAATTTTTTTCAAAAGTTATTGGTTTCTTATTTGATTTACAATCTTACTTATTTAAAATTAATCAATTTTGAAGTAATTCTGTCAAATGTTACAATGCACGTATTTAGTAGCATGATATTGTAATTCTGAAAAGTGATTTGAAAGAATATGTTATATGAAGTTATATGTAAAATCTTATAAAACAAAGTAATAAATGCTGGTTTATAAATAAAATTGTAAAACTAATGGAAACTTTAAATTCAGACCAAAATGGGTTTTTATATGCACAAAATTTAAAACAATTTTCTTTATATAGAAGTTTGTATATATATATATATATATATATATATATATATATATATATATATATATATATATATATATATATATATATATATGAAGCAATCCAACAAAAGATATAAGCGTCAACTAATATCTTATAATTAGTGAAACATCCGGATAAACACTGAATAATATAATATTATATATATATATATATATATATATATATATATATATATATATATATGTAATTAAAATTGAAAATAGCCTTAATCAATGCAAGATTAATTTATTTATTTTTACTTTAATTCTATTAATTTCAGAATAATATTTAATCATCAGAGTTGACTAGTATTGTTTCTTTTTTTCAAAAAATAAAAATAAACAAACTTTTTTGTTTTTTTATATAATATCTATATAATGTCTGTTATTCGCGGATATGTTGTTTGCGGTTATGAATTCAAATTCTGGTTGTAGAACGAAGGAAGAATTGGAATGCTTGCAGTTTAGAAAGATAGGTCGTTTATTTAAAAGCATTGGTGAGTCAGTATTATTAAAATTGAACATTTGCACATACGTCTTTGCAGAGAATCTCTATTGTCTGTGTCAGAAGAAAACACGGCTTTTAATTTCAATTTTAATAATACTGACTCACAAATACTTTTAAATAAACGACTTACATATATATATATATATATATATATATGTATATATATATACATATATATATGTGTGTGTGTGTATATATATATATATATACACACACACACATATATATATATATATATATTTATATATATATATATATATATATATATATATATATATATATATATATGTATTTATATATTTTCAAAGCGTAATTGTATTACCCGTAGTAGTATAACTGCGGTAATGGTCCTCTGAAGAGAAGAATTATCTTTGAGAACTCATGAGCTAAGGACTTAAGGATACTTTGCTTGAACTTTGAATTCTAATAAAATTTGATTGACACCTTATTTTATTACTTCATTTTATACTATAATATATATATATATATATATATATATATATATATATATATATATATATATATATATATATATATGAACTTCTGGGAAATGTATTTACCTAATAAATCCAAGGAGTGAAACTGTAAGTCAAAATACCAGTACAGAAGAAATAAATGTAAAGTTTTAATTGAACGTGCGAATAGACATTGTTGATAAATAAACATTGTATTTAAGACAGCAAGAGGCTACACTTTGATAACGTTTGATAACGTTTCATGAAATATGAAAAGAAAGAAGTAATTTATTTAAGAAATAAAAAACGACTATTTAGTATAAATAGAACGTTAAAAGTCTTTGAAAGAAAGCAATTATGTTAACTTTAGACTGTTTGTATGTTTTCCCTTCACCCGTCTCTGGAATTATAATTGTCTTGAATTTATTTTTGTTTCTGATTTACCACATTATAATTCCATAAAAAATTTAAAAATTTCATTACTATTTAAAAAAAAAATGTCTATTTTCTATTCTAGGGTATTTTAGTAATTTTTGATTTGGTGACAAGAATATGCCGTGATAGTATTACATTATCCTTAATAATATCAATTAAGTCATTCATAGAGTCATTATGCAGCTCACACATTACAATTGTCAATCGAAATCTGCTTTCTTTATGCATGTTATTTTTTGATAAATTTGCTCATTTATGTTTTATCTAGAGGCTCGGAAACTATTTTACATCCATAATAATCATATATATAATTTATTGATTTCTCTGAAATAATTTGGTCAGTGGTAGAATGGTGGGGTATCCCTCCTTTTTATTTATGTGTTATTCTTTGCAATAACAAAAATATAGTTACTATTAAAGTCGCATTTACTTAAAAAACATAATGAGTCGAATACAATTAAATAATTTCTTCATTACGATGTGATTTTATAACAGATCAATGAAGAGATCACGGATTCGAATTGTCACACGAAAATCCTTTGTAAATCTGGTGGGAAACTGGTCAGTAAAAGATTGCAGCCTTGCCAAGAGAACAGTGTATGCAGCATCGAAAATAAACAACGTTCCTGTGTTTGCAGAGAAGGATTCAAACTTCAGGGTCGAACATGCAAAGGTAATCATTTTTAACAAAATCTTTTAATCGGCCAACAAAAAGTGGATGAAATGAGATACAGGAGAATAATTAAATTAATCACGGATTTCTTAATTCTCAGTTTCAACTCGGATAGAGAGAACAGTGGGTGTACTGCAAATACGTTAAAGTAACAATCTGACAATTAAAACAACACACATATTATCAACTTATGTAAATACACATAATTATTTGAAAATTACTATTTTACACATACATTTACACCATAATTTACTATTTGGACATTAACGTAAAATATTAAACCTTTCTATTAAAATTATTCGGCATAACATTACCAAAATATATTGATATACCATAGAACAAATCAAGCAACCAAATATCATACAGAAAGTCGATGTAAATATATTATCTAAAAATACAGTGAAATATATTATCTAAAAGTACAATGAAACAATTTCACTATGAAACGTGTAAAATAATAGGAAATATAAAATATTTATAAATATAATCTATAAATTTATTTAACTAGAATAATCGCTATCATTATTAAAATGATCAGACACCATATACAGTGTCAATATATGTTTGTTTCTGGTCTATACGTAACTTTGACAAGTAAACTATTAATCGTTTTGGGGCTTAATTGAATATATTTTGAAATCAAAAATATAATTAGGGGAAACTAAAAGGAATGTTCAACAATTTTATGTAATAATTGTCAACATGACTATATTTCTAATTTTTTTCTCTGGGCTTTCCCCCAAACAATATTTTTCTACCTAGGTTAACCCGAATATATATACAACTCTATTGCACAATATATAAAAACTATCTCCCATATGTGTGCACAGTTCTCAGAAAAGTTATATATGTCTAGATATACACGATACAATCATGAATAAGATTCACCCATTTGATCTTTCGCCTTTACCATGTAAAATCATAGGTTAACGGAAAATATCAAACCTTTTATTTAAATTATTCGGCATAACATTACCAAAATATATTGATATACCATAGAACAAATCAAGCAACCAAATATCATACAGAAAGTCGATGTAAATATATTATCTAAAAATACAGTGAAATATATTATCTAAAAATACAGTGAAATATATCATCTAGAAGTACAATGAAACTTCTCTTCAGCTTTATAATTCGGGGGAGACAAATGGATACTTCGAATCTTCAACAGGGGAACATACATCAACACTATAAATTATAATAAAGCATTCGTCAATACTTCACCTGTTTCACATTTCGTTCCCCCTTTCTTCGTTAGCATAATAAACTGCTTTTGCTATATTTAGTGCTATTACATTTATTTCAATTTTATATTTTCATTGACCCTAGCTTTTGTTTCAATCGAGGGAATCAGCAAGTTTATACCTTAATTCTTAGCATTGGATTTCTGTCCAAATCTAACAGAGAAATCACACAAGTAAACAAAACTTTTGCTCCTAAAGTACTTTAATAATTCTTCAGCTGGGCGTATTATCAATACCAAATGACAGAAATAACTCTGTTCATATCCGCAATAATAATTATGTAAATTTGCCTGTGTTCACTTTACTCTGATCCAATTCTCCCAGCGACAATGTATGCATCTGTCTTCATGAATGTGGTAACAGCGTTATCAAGGATGGAATAACATTTTTTTAGTAACCATAAGCTGGAGATATTGATGGATACAGTTTTACAGCTACCACAACACGTACACTAAATTCTTTCTCAGTGATATTGAAGCGGCGAAGAATATTGATCTGAAATGTCCATACCTACTTTCTCAGAAGGGTAACAAGAAATATTCGTCTCCATCAGCATAGCTGGGATATCCTCCATACTTTGCGATTGTCATAACCCACTAGTATTTACGTAAGTTGTTACTTGTTATAAATCCTGGCTATCACTAATTTATTTTTATCATGTCGCATAATTTATCAATCAGCTACTTATTTTTTAATGGCACTGACCTATCTCGATTGCAGTAACTTATTTGGAGTTCTTCATCTATTCTCGAGAGATAAGACAATACTCCTTAGTGTATCATATAATTTGAAGTTTCACCTAACTTCACCTTCGCTCTAAGTGTATCAATGTCTAAGCCCCCTTGGCTTTTCCTTATAATATTCCTCTAGTGACAATCCCTGGCACAACTTGAATCCCCTCTTTCATAATAAAGCACAGTATAACTATAACTCCAATGTTAGTTGATATGATATGCCCTATTGCCCACATAGGGCTCTAACTTGACTCCAGTTGTTTTAGGATCTTTTACAGTGAATGCGCTACCCTTACAAGTGTATTCGTTCAAATCAAATGTAAAATGCTCATTTCTTTGTTTGTCAGTTGGGCGTAGAGTGTGATCAATTTTGATAGTAAACACGGCTCCATCCGATAATAATCTCATCTATGATGAGCATGCTTAGTCCGCTTTATCCAGTACCGATCACTTCTGCTGAGGCCGAAGAGTGCCTCAGGGACAAGAAGTAAATCTTTACTTCTTCAGATATTCGTAGTGTTAGTTCAAACTGAAATGGACACGGTTGGTGAGTTTTCTATGCACATACCTGTCACTGGCACCGTCACACAGTATCACGGGCTTGCTTCAGTTATAATCCAGTGTAGCTGATCTTTTTGGCTGAACCTCAAACAAATTGCTAAAACGTTTTTAACTTGGATATTTGGCATGAATAAGCACTCTTTCAGATAATTTTTTTACCTAAATTAGCCTTGCGAAAAGGGGACAACCGGCGCCATCTTTAAAGATTTCCGTCGATTATAGCCTCCCCACTCTCAACTCAATTTCAGTAAATTCATCTTCACAAATACCAAATGTAGCAATGTGAAATTGGATAAAACCAACAGTTTTCATAAAGTTAAAAATTATAACATCTTATGCCTTATTTTTGTCTCTTTTGATGTATTACCGCAGGAGCTTAATATTCTGTCATATTCTAATTTCAGGTCGGCCAAAGTAAAGTAGCGATAATTATGGATGCTAGGAAGTGTGCTATTTGCATTAATGAACTGTGTAGTAATGACGAAACATTCATCGTATGCCAGAAGGGCATCGAATCCATTAATAGAGCTTCTAAACAACGTAGGGAGAAGATCATAATTCAGATTGGTCAACGTGCAGAAGCGTAGGATATACTCTAAATACATAGAAATTGACCGTAAAAACAGGTTCACCCATGATGAAATGCTATCCCGTGCAAGCCGCTCTTTGTGTGTGTTTAACTTTAAGGAATAGTGACCTTTTGTGGTTCTGGAGCAAAATATGATAGAAAGAAAAGAGGTGTTAGTGTTTCCCATGTAGAAACAATTGAGTTTAAGGACAGAGTGTTAAAGGTTTGTTAGAAAGTCCGAAAATGATAGCTAGGCATCCACTGTTAAAGGTAGAATAGCTTATGTAGTTGACCTTGTTTCAGAAGGATCACGTTATCATAGAACATGTTTTGCAAACTTTGATTCCAATAAAAACATTCTAAAGGCATTCTCTTTGGCTGATTCTTCTAGGAAACAAAATCTTGGAAGACCAGAGGATTCAGAGAGAAAATAGGCCTTTCCGGAAGTTGCTAAATATTTGCAGCAAAATGACTAGGAACAACTCACCATTGTCGATCTTGTTAAAAATAGAAGAAATTCTTGACGACACTGGATTTGAACAATACAGTATCTCATACATACACTCTCGATTATTAGAACATTTCAAAGACAAAATCATTGTGACTGAAATTAATGGGAAACATAGTGTTGTTACATTTTGAAGTACAGCAAAAGAATGATCTTGAACAGGATGCAATTCTTTAATATGTTCCTAAAAAATTTTCGATCTTTCTCAGGAAGATATTTGCAAGCAAAGACAATGATTTGAAACTTGCATCAGTTGGTCACGAGATAATGCAGGCTGCTAGACCCAGAGTTCTCCTTGTACCTTTGCAGTTCGGTTAAGCAGTGGAAATGCATGACCAATTTTGATCGAGGTTCTTAATTGACACTCTGAATAAGCATGGCTTCTCTTCATGTTACTCGGAAGTCCAGAAATTCGAAAGAAGTGCTGCTCTTGTTCATGGCGCTGAAACGTTCTCCCTGTTGAAACTGAATTTGTGCAGTTCGTAGCTCATAATATGGACCATAATGTAAAAAGTATTGATGAATTAAACACATTCCACGGTATGGGCATCACATCATCTATTACGCCCGGGAAGGTTAAAGCAAAACCAGTTCCAAAGATTCAGGTAATTTTAAAAGAGGTTGGAAGGTTCAACATCAAGTACCTAGATTCACCGCACATCAACAACCCACCAGTGACATTTAAAGAGCTCCAACCCAAGAAAGTTGTAGATTCCACTGATAATGTTCACATCCTTTGGGAGGTTTCACTAATTTCACATCCGTCCAGATATTATGCATGCAGTGCACAAAGGAACATATCCTGAGAAATCAGCCACAGTTATTTTGCCAATGATCGACATGAACCCTGGTAACTCAACCTGCGTGTACAAACCATTATGTTATATTAGTGATTTAGCCAGGAATAACAACATTACACCGATTCTTACATTCGATCAACCACGTTGGTACAAAGCAATGATGATAGTCGAGTCACAGCCTAGTTCCAGTTCCTTGAAATGATTTGTCTTGCGACTTGGTGGGCTCCATACACAGATGAGCTTTCTGGAGTCAATATATGACAGGTTCTGGATTGCAAGAACTTGTTAACTTGTGTATGCTGAAAACACGATCAAGCACATGCTAAGTGGCAAAGCAATTGCAAGAGCCATTCGTGCTAACTTCTTAGTTGATGCTGCTATTTTGTAAGCGAAAGCCTATGATTTTCCAGTTTCACATGTCACTGACGATAATCAACCTAACACTGATGCAGAATAGTCATTTCCTCAAAATGAAGACTCGAAGGAAGTTAAGGGGCTATTGAAAGGTACCCTTGATGAAACTGAGACATTGAATAATGTTCTGTCATCAGAATCTATGACCAGGATTGCCCAGAGAATCAACCATGTGATGGATGCGATGGTTGACCAGCGAACAGCAAAATTGTGGATTCAATACCTTGATATGGTGAAGATCCTGCAATTGTTTACTAAGGCAGAACGCACCGGGAACTGGGAATTGCACCCTAACGCTGTAAGGAAAATGCTGCCAATATTCGCTGCATAAGTACAAATCCTATATCCAAAGTCGGCATAATTGTACTTGCATCAAATTGGGTGGCTACTGAAAAGTCATCCTGAAGTGTACCAGAAATTTTCTGAAAGATTCCATGTAATTATACGGAGTGATAGCTACTGCGCTGGCTTGTCGACGGATATGGTTATTGAGCAGGTACTAATGAAAAGTATGAAGAAGTCTAGAGGTCTTACCCATGGCAAAGGAATGGACAACATTCAACGATTGGTTTGGAAACTATCATTGCCAGCGTGCGCTGAAATCAACTTTACAATGCAAGAACTGGCAGACATTCGTTATGGAAATTGTAACCAGCACCAGGCAGCTACTTCAGCAAGAAAAGAGCGAGATGTGAGGGATACACGGAAGCTCCTTGCATTTCCCCAGACATATGATCTTTTCATGGAAGATCCGTCCATTCACAGCATTTCAAGTGGAGTAACTGGAGATAAAAAGGTGAATGTGGACAAAGCGAACTCTATAGGAGAGGCAATCATAGATTGAATGGTTGGATAAAATGTCCACGAGTACACTTTTCAAAGAAAGGATCAGGCAATTACACTTGGGTCAAAAGTTTCGCTCAGCAAAGATGAAGCAATTGAGACTGATCCACAACTCCTATTCCAGAGACTGTGTGTGCTATTTACCAATGAACCCTCAACTCAGCAGCAGCAAGAACATTTCTAGTATGAGCTTTGTGGTTAACCACCTGCGCTATTTGATTCTTTCGGACTACCGCGAGAGGCAGAAAACGGCTATGGCAGACGCAATATGGCAACTGACTTCCAATGTACAATAAGATCCACAGTACCTCTAAGATTATGGAGCACTACTTCAACGCCTCCCATGGCAAAAAGGTCACACATTTGATGAGATCTGTGCCCAATACCGCAGATATGGCGCAATTAAGTATGGAAAAGCATGCATTGTCTTTTATGGGTATGAAAGTGGCCCATCTATTAAAGACGCGACTCACCGATGCCAAGCAGGGGTCTCTTTTGGTGTTAATGTGTCACTGACCATTTAATAGTGTTCAAATTAAAAAAGGATGTTTTCCTAGCTAATCAAGAAAACAAACAATTGTTCATCAACATGCTGGGAAAGAGTTTGGAGGAAGCAGGTTGTAAAGTAGTCCATGCATCTGGAAACGCTGACGTATTGATTATGATGACCTCTAGAACTGGCACAGATAGGAGAAACCATTTCGATAGCAGATGACACTGACCTATTGGTCCTTCTATGTCTATAGAGATGATGGTTACAACATCTTTATCACGCCACAACCAAAGGATATTGCAAAAAGTGTAAAAGGCTGGAACATCAAAGAGATGAGGAAATCTTTGAGAAATGTTGTCTGTTCCAACATTTTTTCATCCATGCACTACTGGGTTGCGATTCTACATCCAGTGTTTATGGAATTGGGAAAGCAGCATCCCTTCGAAAGATGATTAACAATAGAAACTTCCTCAAACTGACAGAAGTGTTTGGCAAGGATAGCAAAGCAGAAGATGGTATTGAAGTAGGGGAGATGGTTTTAGTGTGCCTGTACAATGGTAATGATGAGGAAAATATCAATCATCTCCGACTGAGGTATTTTAAGGAACAGGTTGCAAAAAGTATATTGAGGGCAAATCATTGCCACCAACAAGAGCAGCTACGAAAGTCCACAGCCATCGAGTTTACTTGCAAATTCAAGAATGGAAATATAGAAACCAGCTAAAATTTGACGAGTGGGGATGGAAACTCTCAGATGGTAAATTACAACCAATCAAGACTGACTTGCAAGCTGGTCATGTAAATTAGTTGGCTATAATTTGGTGTCAGAGTGTTCTACAGCAAGATGCATTTGCAGGAAACATGACATTGACTATTAAAACTTGTGTGGTAATTGCAACTCACCACAGCAAGATCTTGATAATGATGAAGTTACCTTTGACTAGTTCTTGACAAGAAATGTTCTTTGGTCCGTATATGAACTTGTCTCTTTGTGGTTAGAGCCTTGCCCGAGCATTCGACCAACTGACCATTATGCCATGAATAAATGTCGGTCATTCATATGTTTTGAATCTTAAGTTGTATTATAAGTTCAGTTATAATTAGGCTGCAAGACACAGATACGGTTATTTACAGTTATTCATAGAGGAAAATCTCTATGTAAAAGGCCTTTATTCATGGCATTTTGTATTTCAGAGAGTATGGTCAAAACCTCAAAATACAAATTTATTTTGTCAATTTTCTTTTTCTTAAAGTTTACAAGTCCACATATTTTCAATAGTATTAACTCCCATTGTAGCGTTAAAACATCTAGTACTGTTCTTATAAAGATTTGGAGTATTCCAGGAACATTGACGAACAGACTCATCAACATGTTCATTCGGGATTGATCCTTCACTGGATCAGATGAATATTAATATGCATATTTTCGTGATACCTTTTTCTGTTTAACCCATACCTTTTTTCTGTAATCGATATCTGTTTGTTGAAAAGGGCGTTACAAAATTCAGTCGATGTATAGGCAAGTTAGAAATGTTACAATATGTAAGTCTTTACATCTTTTGCGTGGGAAGCACTTAAATATTACACTTGTTACTGCTTGCCTCATTCTTTAATGTTTAATTTGATATCAATTCAGTTAAAAATTATATTTAGACATTGGAAATGGGTTGATTAATCTATACTAATAATCTGAGGAATGAGTATTGTTTCTAAATATGTATAGAGTCGTATTATTCTTACTAATTTCAGTAATCCTAATATACCAATGTTCATAGAATAAACTATTCCAGTTATTACTTTGAAAGTGAATGTATTTAAATATATTTTTCAGAATTACCTCCCTGCAGTTGCAGTGCATCTGGTGATCCCCATTACAAAACCTTTGACGGACAAATGATCCACTTCATGGGGATCTGCAAGTATACACTGGCAACATCAACAGAAGAAGCTCCGTACATGTTCGCCGTTGAAGTAAAGAATGAACACCGTAGGAATACTCGGGTCTCCTATACTAGAATGGTTGACATCAAATTACCGAATGTGACAATAAGACTTTTACCGGGACATAAAATGCTTGTAAGTTAAACATTATTTAGATTTTCTTTATAAACAAATGATGGATAAAAAATCAAAATTATACAGTTGAGCCCTTTTAAATTTCTAATAACGCTTCGTCATCTTTCCAATTCCTGTCATATTCACTTTCACTTAAATTCGTACCATATTGTCTTGCTATTTTTATTCTTAGTCCAAGAAAATAGAGTCCTAAAACTGAATACCGGCTTTTATTAGATATTTACATGTTTTCTTTATATTTGTGTAATATATTTTATTGATAAAGTAATACTTTATTTTCTAAGTAGTTAAACGTCTGTAAATTACACGATGTTATTATTATTTCTCTTTCATGATTGATGAGTTATATTTTATTTATCGACACTGTTTTCATAATATATTTACCTATCGTGAACGTAGCTATATATCATGGAATAGTTTATATATTTCTGTTAATATTTTTAATGGTCTCCATGTGTATTGAGCGTATATTATTTTAAACGTAAGAACGTGTTCATGAACACATATAAACTCGCTGTGATATTACGTTCGAAAATACATTTTTAAAACTTTAGCGATATCAGTCATTATTACATAAGTCCATATTTCCGTGCTCATATGTGAATCCATGATTCAAATTAAGCAGTCTAAGTCTATAACAATCGTACTAATATAGGATCAAGTGTATCATTACATAGATGAGGATTGACTTCTTAGATGCGACACGCTTCTGAATGATTATTAGTTAAAATAGCATAAACTGCCCGAAGCAAACATTACCGAAGAAAAATACTTTTAAAAACACCACTGCTGCTCAGAGTAAAATGAGTTGGGATAGAAGTGTAAATACATTTTATCATGTACGATTCAGATAGTTCGTCTATGACGCAATAAATAAAAATGAAACGAATCGGTTTATTTTATAATGTGACATGGGAAGGATTTGAAGTTGGATTTCAATTCGTAAGGTAACGCTGAATGTCCGGATAGATAGAAACACTTCAAATGAAATTTACCAACGTTTGCTGTTAATTTTTTAAAATGTTATGCTTTTACAAAATCAAATCTCAACATTAGAATATATGTAATAAAACCATGACAATCAACTTTTTTGTTATTGTTCCTCAAATTACCAAAATGTGAAAAGAAAAGTGTTTCTTTGTTTTTCTATAGATAACGCTACAATTAGATTACGGGCTGTTCGGACAGCGGTTAGTTTTTTGCTAATATATTAATATATATATATATATATATATATATATATATATATATATATATATTCACATTCGAAATTACATTCTCAAAAAACACCTCTCTCGGCAGTTCAACTCAGTCAAAATGGCGTCGCTTGTCGAGTCATCATTAGTTTCTTTCTCACTTTTCAAAGGTTTACGTTCTTGAAGGCTTATTAAAAATATTTTCATCACTAAACTTATGATTTCGTTTCGTTATTAACAACCAAATTCCGATATAAACTATTTAAGATGTACATTTAAACACATAAAACATTTACCTACACATAAAATTACCTCAGTTAAAAATGACGAAATAAACATTTCTTCGTTAAACTTTACTATTTCAGACGTTACTAATACCGTAACTTCTATAAACACTACTTACATTGTATTTTAGAACAAACACGATAACATGGATAATAAACAAACAACAGTATTTAAAATACACTCTTCAATATTTCTGAAAATTACCGTACCAATTTTGTTCATTTTAGTTTTAATTAAGCAAATTATAAGTAATGTTAAAATGTAGTATATGTGGTGAGTAAATGACAAGTTCAAAGTTGAAAACATAATGCGATAAAAAATGTGTTTAGGCGATAAAAAAGTTTTATGTATTTAAAAAAATAATATTTAATTGCGAACAATTTCCACTTCTAATATATTAATCCGATTATAAACGCGTTTGAAATGGGTAAATATACAGGAAGCGTGATTTTTATGAAATGAAGTCTAACAGGATGCCGGCATGTGTTTTTCGGTATCGCTCCAGACAAAAAAAGATTAAAAAACGTATTTTATTTTATGTATAACTCCGTTATACTAAATTGATTTTAACTCCAAAACGTTCTTAATGTCCTAATCTTTAAATAAATATTTGTATAGATTAATTTATTCGATTAAAAAAAAACTGTTTAAACCTTCCAAATCATCATTAGTCCTATTGTTATACTAAACTTGAACTTTCCACAAAATTGCCACAGTCTAAAATGATTTCTTCAGAGACGAAAATGTTATAAATACTGCATTTTCAATACACACTACTTAAATTGTATTTTCGAACAAATACGATAACGGTGATTATAAACAAAAACAAAATATAAAAAAATACACTAAGCAGATATAATTTCTAATCATTATTTTTTCCTACTCGGGCAACCCTAAGAATATTGGCTGACTTTACAACATTTTATTCCTATTTATTTTCTTCATCACGACCCCAGATTAAACAGTATGTTGATTTGTAATGTAAGAAGTACCGATATCCCCGGATTTGGATACACATTTTAATTTTCTAAAACATCGCGAAATCCTATTTCAGTCACCTATTTAACTTATAATTTATCAGAATGTATAAGCTAAAAGTTAATTTCTTTTCAATTTAATCATTATTTTTTTCTCTAGATATTGCCCGACTTTACAATATTTTTTTCTTTCAGGTGTATCTTAATTTTATTTTACAATTCATACTTTAGGCAACACGCTGAGTAACATGGGCACGTTATTTTCTTTGTAAGTTTTTGCATTTAGGGCGTGCATATATATATATATATATATACAGTTAGGTATATGTATATATATTTTTTTAATGTAAACGATAAACTCCTAAACTAATGAACCGATCATTATGAATTTAAGAATATATATTCTCGGCAACACGGTGATAAATATGGGAACTTATTAAGGGGTGCGCTTATTCGAACTTACCCAATTAAGTGATGCGCCCAGTTAAACTCGCATCCTTTCCCAATACACTGTTAGAATAAGTTAAGTGCAAAATATTTGGGACTCTAATAAAGAAGGACCCGCGTTTCCATGACTTCGCGTCGTCAACGTTCGGGTACGTCTCGGAAGCGCCCAAGGGTAACGAGGCGAAGCCTGCCAGACGATGCATTGAAGACTGCCAGGCGATAAATTCAAGAAAAGTTGTAAATTAAAAAAGTTAGACGAAGAAAATAAAAGTAAAATTCATATATAAAAATAAAGAACAAACAAATCATAGCTAAACAACGGTTATTAATTATACATTTAGCTTTGTGTCAAAGGAACCATTTTTAATCAAATGTGGTTACATAGAATGTTTCAAAAATTATTTTTTATATAAAAAACAACGAAACAACTGTTTTCAACCAATTTCTTTTTTTTTTTTTTTTTTTTTCAGTCTTTTTGAATATTTTTTCTTTTTAACACTTTCTGGGTTAAGGTTAGGTCTAGGGATAGGGTTTAGGATTTAAAGTACGGGTTTGTGGTTTCGGGTTAGGGTTAATCTTTCGCCAGAAGTGACCGTTGCTGACAGAGCTCAATGAGTCCTTAGAGAGATTCAACGCGCTAACATAGATCGTAGAAATGTATTTTTTAACGCGCTGCAGATCGCAGAAATTATTTTCTTCCAAATGTTTTCGTCTGCTTGCTACTACTTGATTGTCTGATGCCTGCTGCAACCTGATTGGGTAATAGTTTCGTCAAATCACGGGCGCTTCCGAGACCTGCCCGAACGTTGACGACGCGAAGTCACAGAAACCCGGGTCGTTCTCTATAAGAGTACGACATATTTAATAGAAGAAGAATAGCTCTACATGAAACTTTGAATTTTATTAAGTAATACATTTTAGAACGATCTGCATTAATCAGTAACTGTTCTTTTAAATACTAATAGTGATGTATCTATTGAAATACAATATTTTAAAATCGAAACGCAACCTCGAATTCATCATCTAAATGTGTGCTGGACTAATTTTATTTTTCTAATTTGATATTAACCAAATATGAGGAAAAGGAGGAAGCATTTATAGTTTTGTAGAGTCTTTTGCGTTCCCTTTTGCACTAATATCAATCCAGATATACCACGTTCATCAAAATTAATCAGTAAATGAATCTCGAGCATCGTTGGGTCAAATCACATTGAAATACCAGTTCTCGTCAAACTATCGAGGTTAAGCTATGTCCAATCTGCTTAGTACTTTGTGATTGCTTGGAAATAGTAAACACGGTTGTATTAATTGATACCAGTCTGGTTAGGGTTAAAACCCGACAACAGGCTAGTGTTTGGTAACGGATGGCATAACGCATGCCATTCGTTTCACTTACGGCTACAAAATAACACGGGAAAACATATCCGTTCTATGAGCTTGACGAAAAGCATTATTTACTAAACTACTGCCGGCAAAAGTCACCAGATTGAATGGTTAAACATTTAATACTAGTAACACACCATCATTAATGAAGTGAATGCGAAGAGTTCAATGATAGTATGGCGTTGAGATAATAATCCTTTGAAAACAAAGAGAAAATAACTGTTGCGTCGTTTTAGAACACAAATGAAAATATCGAATGGCAATACACAGACATTTATGTGATTTTCTTTCTCCAGGTGAATGACGAAAAACGTTCCCTGCCAATAAACAACATTTTGGGATTCTCTGCCAAATTTTCCGGTCGTTGGATAACCGTGTCTACAGAATGGGGTCTGCAAGTTCAGTTTGACGGAAGACATCGAGCCAATGTAAAAGTGCCAGCGACATTTGCCAACAAGTTGAGCGGAATCTGCGGCGATTGTAACGGTAAAAAAGATGACCTCCGAACAAAAGACGGAAAAGATGTCTCCAAAGATCGTAACCGATTCTCTAAGGTCGGAAATAGTCACAAAGTAAATGACGACAGCGACAAACCAGAACTCAGGTTAGGACAAGTCATAAATAATAAGTTTTCAAATATTATTTTATATTGTCTGATAACATGACTGTTACTGTTGTTAAAACATTTTAACCGTTATGACCTAAATTCCGACAAAGATGTATTTACAAGAGTAAAAACTTCATACGAAAACACTAAAATAGTGAGAGCGATAAACAGGGACTCAGGTTAATAAAATATTACTTATTTTAATAACGTATTTATTATACATTATTCATATATAATCGGTATTAGTTTTATCCTTATGTTATTCGCAGCATTTATTCTTGTAGTAGTATGTTACGTATTATTCATTCACACACATAGTAACAGTAACATTTCACGCATCGTCATAATCGGTATTTATTCAATAAATTACCTAGAATGCTAACTGGTTGACATAAGCTCTCGTCTGGTTCGAATACGATCGAAAATCTATTTCATAAAGGCACGAACATATAAGAAATCCCGTGACGCATCATTGCGGAGACATTCTGGTAAACACTTACCGCGTATTGCTCAAGATCAAACGAAAATAACTCCTTTTCGTTAATTTTATTTTGATTGTAGTATTAATTATTATTTTTTACACTTACACTTCCTACACGTATCGGTAATAAGAACTGGTGGTTCCTTTAGGAATTTGAGTGATACCAATACTCCTAAAATGAACAGATTTCTCCGTTTTCTTTCCATCACCATTGTAGCTCACTTGCTATTCTCGCACTAACCGTTTACCAGTGACTACTCACTGACAATGGCTTGTGGTTTTGTTTAGAATGAAATTAAGTCTTTTCTGTTTCTTTCTTCGTAATTCTTCTTAGAGTCTCTACAATTATTAATATTACGGTAGTTTCCTGCACCAAATCAATGCAGCTCGGGAATGCTTAATCGAATTACTTTTCTTCAGTAATCCCTCTTTCTGTATTGTGTGTTATGTATTATTAAGCATGTACTTTTAAATACTTTATCTTTACTAACCTCTTCCAATTTAAGCTCAATGATTGTCCACTAGTAACAACATATGATATATAAGCAAGCGAAGTTGATTTATATTCTAAAAGTCAAGGTTTTATTTCATCTTACGAGCACATTTTAAAAAATACACTCTTTAGTGCAATTATTTTACGAATTTGTTTCGCTCAAGGTAGACCAACCAACATTTGTACGTCAATATTAGATATGTCCTCCTAGAGCCCATAAGGTTTTAGTTTGAAAAATTATACACCGTAGTGTGACCTGAAAGATAAACATCTTTACCCAAATAAAAACCGTGAACTCACATTCGCCTTTCGCCATTGCTACAGTCCGCAATCTTAAAACCTCAATTCAGAGTCAGCAGTAATTCGCAAACCTTGTTCAGAGATCATTATTTTAGTATTATTTTTCTATCTTAGCTATGTGATAATTATGTGTTCTCTATAAAATACGTAAATTGACTCGAAAATAATTCTCATTACATAATTTACGTCATTAATATTGTAGGTATCTATTTACTTCATTTTTCTTCAGCCGAAATGAATACGAAACCAAGTGCAGAGTCAATACACATGTGTATTCTATTTTACAGTATTTTTTTCATATTTCCTAATATTGAGGTTGGTTAAAATACCATAATAGTTCCTATTAAGAATAAAGTACTTTTCTAACTATTACGTAAAATTCCTGATATACTTAACAATGTCTATAAATAAAAAAATATCATGGTACTAAACTTACGAATGTCAGCTAAAGTTGTTTTAGGTTTTATAATATTTAAAAATAATTATTTTTGATAGTTTTCCTGGCGTTTGCCGTGACTTACTAATGGGTAACGTTTAAACGTTATTTAAATAATTTTAATGAAGAATCTTTATTTTATTACTTCTAATGACTACTCAAACTTCTAGTCATAACAAATGTCAAACAGCGGATATACTGGTTAAAGTGGAACTCCATCGTAAAAAAACGGCATTTGTTCCCTGATCAAAAAAATGTCAACGATTTGCCCCGGGAAAAATTTATGACAGCCATATAAGAATTTTTTATATTTTTTTTCATTTATTTACATTTTAACTGCTTGCATATAAAATGTTGGTTCCCTAGTTTATTCTGAATATCTAAGCATCCAGTTTTAATTATGCTATAATCAATATTACGTGTATTGATTTACTCCTCTCCAGGAGTTAGGCACAAGGCCAGTTTTTATCTTACTCCCACAAGTAAGATGTGACCCAAGGTCGGGTCGGGAAAGTGCGGTTTAAAAATTGCCTGGGCAGCCCCGTCGGCATTCCCCGGTAGGGGCGCATCAGGCAGTAAGCAATAAACTTACTCCTCCCCAAAGAGGGGAGGCAAAGCCTGGGAGGGTGGACCTCCTAGAACTGCACAGGACCGACCCATAGACCGGCGTAAATCAAGCCCCGAAGGCCAAGACAATACCAGTCTATGGGGTGCAGTATCCATCGGAACAGATACTACACTTTGATCTTAGCCAAAAGGCCAAGAGCAAAAGTGGATATTACGTGTAGATTAGTATTTATTTTCTGTATTCATAATTATTGCCTCACATTATTTTTCTATTAATGTTGTAGTCTTTTTTTTACCATTATTGTAGATGATCTAAGTAAAAAACCTTACAAATGTCCGTTAATGTGAAGTTAACTACTGTTGCATTTATTACTATTGGGGATATACTTTGGGTTACATTTATTGAGAATGTCGAGGTAGTTATAATAATAAACCCCCTACTTACACTACTAAGTCACTCTATATTATTCTACTATTATGTATTCATAGATACTATTAAATTAGTTGGTGTTTATCTGGTTTTATGTTACAAGCCTAGATTCACGAACTGGGTGAGAATACCTCACCCCTACTGTTAGATCAGTTATCCGCCAGAAATACATTAGTGGGGGTATATATTATTCTTAGTTTAAAATTTACAGTCGTTATAAGAAGTTACCGCGAGTAATCAGTAAAATCGTATATATATATATACATATATATATATATATATATATATATATGTGTGTTTGTATTTGCATACACTTTTATTTTATGAATGTAGTGACACTTTCTTTCTGAGCTTAACGACACACACACACACACACACACACACACACACACACACATATATATATATATATATATATATATATATATATATATATATATATATATATATATGTATGTGTATGTGTATATATATAAATAAGTTTTTAACATGAAATGAAATTTCGGACAGAATAAAGTGACTTAGTGGATAAGTATGTAACAGATTATTATATTAACATTGAAATGTAATATTAATTTATTCGTGCATATAAAAAAAAAAGATTGAAAATGTGAATTCCTTATCAAAATTAATGATTGTCACTTTCAATTGTGACAATCTACATAGAAAGGCTATTATTACTACCAAATGGTTACTCTAATTTTAGCCATATTCTCTGATATAAGTTTAAGAGATTGTATATTTTAATGGTGATATAAATATTTCAAGTGTAGAATTTTAGAATTTATACACACCCATATATATATATATATATATATATATATATATATATATATTTATATATATATATATATATATATATATATATATATATTAAGGTATATGTATATATACGCAATTAAAAGTAATTCATGATAGATTGTAAATTGCTACAATTTCAAAATCTACACAGTTTAGTTATTTATAACATATGAGCGATATTATTTACTGGGTAATTAATCCGTATTTGATGAGGTTATTTGCACTGTGTAATATAGAAGGAAATTATCTCTTTTTGTTATCTTTTTTTGTTTTGCACATCTCATGCATGTGATAATTTATCGAGATTGATATCAGGCTAAATATGTTAAACTCATATTGTCTCAAATGATTTACTTTTTATTCAGGTGTGATGTAACTGATGTTGATACGAAGTGCACACCAGATCAAACCAAGATGTGCGAAATTATGCAACATCACGTGTTCAAGCAATGCAGTCAGAAACTCGGCCATGAACGCGTCAAAAATTATGTGGACTCATGTAAAATTGATGCCTGCATCTATCATAATGATAGCAATGTTTTAAAAAAAGTTGTATGTGAAGCGATCGAAGGATTTGCTCGAGAATGTGAGCAGTATCGTTTCCTATTGAACTGGAGAGGAGTAGCAAAATGCGGTTAGTAAATGAATGTGTCACTCGCCGAACATCAGCAACTTTATTACTCGTTACTATCACAAAATAGACATATGTTGTGCGCTATCGTGAATTTTTGAGTCCGATCTATTGATATTTATTTATATTTATGTATATCTATTTTTATTTATTTTTATTGATTTATATTGATTTATATTCATTTATTTTTATTTATTTATATTTATTTATATTTATATATATTTATATTAATTTATGTTTATTTATATTTATTTTTAATTTATTTATATTTATTTATATGTATATATATTGATTTATATTTATTTATATTGATTTAAATTAATTTATATTTATTTTTATTTATTTATATTTATTTATATTTATTTATATTTGTTTTTATTGATTTACATTGATTTATATTGATTTAAATTCATTTATATTTATTTTTATTTATTTATATTTATTTATATTTATATATATATATATATATATATATATATATATATATATATATATATTGATTTATATTGATTTATATTAATTTATATTTATTTTTTATTTATTTATATTCATTTATATTTATATATATTGATTTATATTTATTTATATTGATTTATGTTTATTTATATTTATTTTTATTTATTTATATTTATTTATATTGATTTATATTGATTTAAATTCATTTATATTAATTTTTATTTATTTATATTTATTTATATATATATATATATATATATATATTGTTTTATATTGATTTATATTTATTTATATTGATTTATATTTATTTATATTTATTTATATTTATATATATATTGATTTATATTTATTTATATTGATTTATGTTTATTTATATTTATTTTTATTTATTTATCTTTATTTATATTTATTTATAATTATATATATTGATTTTTATAGATTTTTATTTATATTTATTTATTTATGTTTATTTATATTTATATTGATTTATATTGATTTATATTGATTTATATCGATTTATATTGATTTAAATTTATATAGATTCATTTATATTTATTTATATTTATTTATATTTATTTATATTTATTTGTATTTAATTAAATTGATTTATATTTATTTCTTGCGTATCAAATCATGTCGTTGCTTTTGCAAGTAGGTATAAATATTATGTAATTAGGAAAATCAACAACAGCATTTCAGTTTGGTTAAATTATATTGGTTTATTAGAAACCTTGTGTACGTGTTTTTTACGTCGAACAGTTGAATTACTAATTATTACAACACCACTCTATTTACATGTAATTCAGTTGATTGTATCATATTTTTATTTCTCTAAATGCTCTTAACATTTTCAAAATATTCTATAAGAGATTCAATGTGAACAAAATACTACATTCGTTTTCGCATCGACTTAAATTTAAAGATCTTGATCAGAAATTCATTTTTTGACTTGTTTATAACCATACTTATATATGGCAATTGTCTAATAGTAAAAAGTCTTTTTTCTGTAAATACATTGTTAACATGATACCATTAATTACAAATAGACGGTAATATTTGAAGAGACAGTAAGATTAGATTTTTTTCTCACAATACGCTCTGTATTTTCAAAACTATAATTGAATATAAAACATGCACTTTGTATATATTAAAATTATTATTAAAATAAAACGCAAATAAGAATAGCTTCTTTAAACATAACAACTGTTGGCAGTAACATCTCAAAATTAATATTTCAATTAAAGTGTGCATAAATTCAGTATGTAAGAATAAGCTTAAAGACTATAGTCCACTGATGAGAACAATCTTATGGAGTGTAGGTTGGCACCATCCATGGATCTATTTACAATATTCTCATTGCACATGTTTCTACTGTTTGCTTGATAATTGGTTGCATTTAAACGCTCAGCGTCTTGAACCAAACAATAAGTGATCTTTAGAAGGCGTTCGACTGAATATCTTGTACATCAACACGCATACTCATCTTGTTAATCTAATTGATAGTTGGTGTGTGTGCTATTAGAGTGTGTAACGTATAGACTTACATAGAATAGTTGTGGAGATTTTCACAAAACACGGAATTATTATTGAGATTTCCTCTAATGTTTTCAGAAATGACTTGTCAACAGAACCAAGTGTACAAATACAATGCCTTTGCGTGT
This sequence comes from Sepiola atlantica, assembly GCA_963556195.1. Taxonomy (NCBI): domain Eukaryota; kingdom Metazoa; phylum Mollusca; class Cephalopoda; order Sepiida; family Sepiolidae; genus Sepiola; species Sepiola atlantica. Next base: position 1,152,523 of record OY744529.1, read on the forward strand.
CAACCAACTTGCAGTGAACCACGACCGAAATGCCACAAATGGGAAGAAGCGTGTGTGTGTAAGAAAGGATATATTATCAGTGGTGAAGACTGTGTACCAAGAAATCAATGTGGATGTGTTAACAATTCGACTTATATGAAGGTATGTTATTAATTCTACCGGAACATTAATTCCGTGTTTTAGGATTAAACAAGACCGATTTGCATACGTTGTTTACTGGTTTTCATAATTTTGTATGATCCACCTTTCTAACAATGAAATAATTTCAATATCATTGCAACAAGATTACAGTAGAATCACGAATAAAACATATAGATCTTTCAGAAAATAGAAAAAACATTCTGGAACATAAGGAATACATAGTAACATTAGGAACTTTACCAGTTACATCGGTCGTTATTACATCGTAAGACTGTTTCCCCACTACTCTTTCATATCGACGCACCAAAACACTTTGTGTTAGCTACGAGAAAATAAAAAATGCCACACATGAAACCAGATTGCATATTAAGTGTAAATATTTTGTACGGAAAGAATAGTGAATTTTATTAACGATTCCGTGGGTAAAAAATGATGAAAAGAGAAAAAAGTAAAGACGAATTTGTCTATTAACAAAATTAGAATATCTTGATCGCTTTACATGAGAATAAAACAGGCGTGTGTAATCGTTTAAATAGAAAATAATTTTTCTAGAAAATATAGACTACACAATACATTAAATATCACCCTACAAACTTGTGTAAGCGTCGTTTTTGAAAGCTATTATACCGAAAACATTACAATATAAGATGCGTCCTGAGACACTTTCATATATGTGTGTCTCGTAGATTTCCTATGATTTGTTAGAAAGAAAATAGACTTCCAGTGAATTATTAAAAGATTACAAAACAGGTTAAATTAATTCCCCGATCAAAACAGTGTTGCATCAAATTTATATCACCTTATGAAGATTAAAAGCAAGATACTAAAAAAAACGTATTCTAATTTTTATCAAAATCCATTAGATGATAAGGAGTTCATAAAATGTCTCAAACTTTAGCTTAAAAATCTGAAGAAGAAATTAAAATCAGGAAATCTGGCTTAATTGGTGTCAATTGACTATAGATCAAATTCATTCTTATATATATTTGAATTTTGAAATCCACCCCTTAAAAACAACTAAAATATATTAATTTATCTCTAATATTTATTGTCAAAATCTAAAAAGAACAGGCGGTGTCTGAATTGTCACGAAGGAATCTGAATTGTCACGAAGGGGTTCACCCTTTTTAGTCCCTTGGCATAACACTTAATGAAATTAAATATATCCCACATTTGAACCCCTTTTTATAATATAAACATACCTAACTACATAAAGCAAAATATTTGATGTTTCACCTTAATTGCACGAATCTACGTTAATATTATCCATTTTCGATAATTATCGTTTTTTCGTTTTTAATAAATGTGTGTATACATAATTATCTTATCTTGAATGCAATTTTATTATGATATTACTATCGACAGCCCAAAATAACCAGATATATGCCTCCATTGTTTAAATCATTAATTCAGCCACATAATACATGCATACACCCATACATACACACCCACAAATATATATATGTGTGTGTGTATGTGCCTGTGATATTTTTGTGTTCTCTATAGAAAGAAACGTTAGCGAATCTACATAGCATCTAAAAGTGTATTCTAATACCAAATTTACTGTGGAAGACAACGGAAGTGTTCCCACATATCTAAGTGCATACCTTAAGGGGCTATGAGGGGAATACCTCTCTAATATCTTCAAAAAGATTGTGGCCCCAAATCTGTAAGTGCCCTTCTAACCTAAAAAAGCTATGCGTGCCGAACCTCTTTTAAAACTTTTTATCAGATGTATAAAATTATCCGGGGAAGAGAATGGAAGTGTTCCCGAATCTTTATGTTAGGTCTATATGCTGAATATCTATGAATATCATTCAATCCCGAGCAACGTCGGATCTTCCAGCTAAACTACCATTCTCTACTAATATATATATATATATATATATATATATATATATATATATATATATATATATATATATTCAAAGTAGTAAGCTGAAAACACGGAAGCTAAGATCAGTTAGAAATATGATTTTTAAAATTTCAGAAAGCTTTTCGATTTTGAGGTCGGCTTTTGTGCTATAAATATCAAAAAATATATTTCATTTGATTACAAATGTATTTATATTATTTTCCACAGGTTAATGAAGAACACTTGGACTCAGATTGTCGAACAAAAGTAATTTGTAAAACCGGGAGTATATTAGAAACTCAAAAGTTTTCACCGTGTCAAAGCCACAGTACTTGTAGAATTGAAAACGGACAAAGAAGCTGTGTATGTGATGAAGGTTTTATTCTACGCGACGGAAAATGCACCCCAAAAGGTAATTCGGCGTTTTTAATATTTGACAAATTAATATCATATGTAAGACACAGTATTCTCACACATCTACAAGGGATTTGTCAATTGTTATCAATATATAAACATCTATTTATAACAATTGACTAATCCATTTTTACATATTAACTTACAATTTTATCTGCATAAATATTTATTATAATATGATAATTAGAAATTCAAAAGAAATACTTATTTTAATTATTGAAAAAGAAGTGTGAACATTTTATGTGAGAGTGTAAATTATTCTGATGCTTCATTTGAACATCATCAATCTATAAACAAATTATATAATAACCTACATTTCTGGTTGATTTTTAAACACCTTTTTTGATTTGTTTGAAATAATTCAAATATACTTCTTAAAACAATGTTTTTACAAATCAAATAATTCTTTTGTGGTACTAGATTTTATTACGACAAGGAATAAACACTATTAGGACATATTGGGGGGGTGAAGGGGTGAAATTTTTACCTGGCAAAAACGAGAGAAAAGGTATATGATTTTCCATCTGAAAATCCTGGAAACAATCTATATTAAGTGCATACCTTAAGGGGCTATGGGGGACATAACTCTCTAAAATCTTCAAATATATATTTTTTATGAAATTTACATCCTATGCAAAAGATTGTGGACCCAAATTGGTAAGTGCCTTCCTAACCTAAAAAAGCTATGGGGGCTGAACCTCTTTTAAAGCTTTTTATCAGATGTATAAACTTATCCGGGGAATAGAATGGAAGTGGTCCTGAATCTTTACGTTAGGTCTATATGTCGAATATTTATGAATATCATTCAATCCCGAGCAACGTCGGATCTTTCAGCTAGTATATATATATATATATATATATATATATATATATATATATATATATATATATATATATATATATAACCCTAACTATGTATGAAGAAAAAGTAATGATTTCTAGGGCTTAATGTAATCCACTTGTGACTTCTGCCCTCCATTTTTTTCATCCCAACACTTGTCACTGGTCTTCGTTTTAATTGATATTTTGTGTTTTAATCGCAGGATTTTTCTTTCCCGTACGTATGAGTATGGACGAAAGCCGACGTAGTAGATATATGGAAATATACCTTTTCTCTCGCTGTACCACTTTTTAATTTTATCCTGTCCAAAATGTCTCAATTGTCTGCATTCATTGCCGTTTAAAAGATTACATTAAATTAATAAACATCAACTATCGCTCCAAAGTTGGCTTTATTAAAAACAAAAGCGTATATTTATGTTAACTGTGCTTTAGTAGACACTATATATTACTATTATCTAATTATACTTCCGCTCTAAAGTTTATATTTTAATAAATATACTTAATTTTACAATATTTTATAGGCCTGGATTTTTTATTAAGCGTCCACTTACAGTTATTAAGAAATAGCCACATTTACGGGCTCATTCATTTTTCTTTTTAATCAAAGCATCCTTTTTGGTTCTGTTTTTTACAGCAGCTTCACTCATACTTAATCCGGTACTTCATTTAGAAGTAGATACATACATAGAGAGAGAGAGAGAGAGAGAGAGAGAGAGAGAGAGAGAGAGAGAGAGAGAGAGGGGAGACTTGAAATAAAATTACCTACTAAAAATATCAAAATCGAGTAGAGATCCTAAGTCGGCCTTATTAAAAATAAAATATATTATAAATATCAAAATCGACTTCCGCTTCAGGGTTGACCTTTTTACTAACAAAACAATTTATTTATGTAAACGGAATTATTAGATTGTAATAATAATGATAATAATAGTAATTCGAATATTTCTATTCAATAAATAAAATGATTAAATTGATAAATACTTGATCCAACGAGTTGTTTATTTATTTCGATACAGTTTAACTTATGCTTTTTTTCAGCAAATCTATGTATTACATGACAACAAAGACGCCGGTTAGCATTACTAGTTGTTTATATTATTATTTGCTGTTGTTTTGTATATAACTAAGCTATTGCACAATTGTGTATTCTACAATGAAATAAGTTGGTATCATTATTAACACTAATGGAATACTGCTAATACTATTATGAATTATTCAGGCATGAATAACTAAGTTTAATTCTATACATATTCATACATTTATATTACTTAGTTTTTTAAGGGAACTATTTAATTTTATCCAAAAATACTTTAGCAATCTGTGTTTGTAACTCCCTATTACAAGGTCGATTAAAACAGATTATATTTCGTTTTCAGATATTTTTATTTGCATTATTATTTCTATTTTACGTTAACTTATCATATGCGCTACTTTCTGAAGCTGTTTTATATACCTTTTATGATGATGCAATATACCTATATTGTATTACTTATAGCCTATTAAAATCCATTCATGAATAGGCTATTGAGTAATACCAACAATATATATATATATATAACGTTATGACTCGATAATTAATAATTTTACAGTTAATCCTTGCGACGCTCATCCGTGTCGAAATGGTGGCAAGTGTATTGCAGAAGGACTTACCCGTACCTGTGAGTGCGTAGGCCCATTCGAGGGAAGTGACTGTTCCAAACGTAAGTTCATGAATAGATTTTGATTTAATAATTTTGCTATGGCTTTCTCAAGTATTGGCCTACACGTACGTAACAGTAAACACTTGTCCAGTTTTATAAGAATTTTATTTTTGTAATTTTTCTTTAATTTGACATATTTCAAGTGTTGATGGATCCCATGAATATGATAGATACACTAAAAGAGAGTATTAAACACACTAAATTAAGAACTATTGATATTTACCTGTCCACCTTTTACTGCAAAAAAAAACGACTAAGTCGCTTTGCAGTAATCGACACCTTACACATTACCCGTTAGGGACGTCTCAAGCAACCGGCGATAAAACAATCGCCCCTTTCTGGCGGAAGGGCGAATGTCTGAGAGAAGGGCCTTATAGATCGAACCAAACCACACTTAACCCACATGAAGGTAATTATCAACTAGTTTCGAATAGTCTAGTTTAATGGTGTAGTTTACTTCGCAGACATATTAATTGGATTTATTAATTTCCTGTGACAGTAACTATTTTGGTGTTAAAATTTAACACTGATAAATTTCATTATGTCAATATTTTAGCATACTATGCTAACATTTTAAAAATTGTTAAAAATTACTATGCTACAATACACAAATATTACTGCTATATATTATTATAAATACTTATGAAAACTATGTTGTGATTTTAGACAAAAATATTTTATTCATGTATGGCGTTTGAAAAGATCAACTTCATAAACATAAATTTCATCTCTCTCACATTTCAAGCATGGATTATTAAAGGAATCATAAAATATCGTCATTCTGAAACTAATTCAGCGTTGGATATAGCAAATAGTATCAAGAGAGTGTCAGAATTAGTACTGTCCAACACAAACTTTTAATATAATTGTATACTTATTCATAAAAAAGCATAAAATATGTAAAATCACAACCAGCACTGAAACTAGATAAAATAGTCGACTCGAGAATTGTGTTCAAATAGTAACATTACTAGGATCGAAACATCTAAAGTAAGATGTAACATATATATATATATATATATATATATATATATATTAACTATTCAATTTTCTTTACAAATCGGGTTGCCCTGATATTATATACATATGTGTGTGTTTTGGGTCAGAACTACTAAATTGTTTCACCCGTACGATGCATCTATTTACAGGTGTAATTCAAATTTATTAGAATATATAAAATTAAATCATGTTGCGTTTCGTGAATTGTGTAATTTTAAACACGGGATCTTTAAGACATCTAGACCCCAGTGATGTTGTACGTAAAAACCTGATACAATTTTATTCATATGTTTATCCTGGCATTGAAAATAAAATATGTGCGCTTTTCTATTGTTTTTTTCGGGGAATATTTTGGCTGTTCTAACTTTATTATTTGTTTTCTTTATTTAGCTCCTCTATTCTATCTCTACAATATACGTGAAACGTAAATATACGTGAAACGTGAATATACGTGAAACGTGAATATACGTGAATACAATATACGTGAATACAATATATGTAAAACTGAACATTAAGAAGCTTCTCAAACAGCATTTTAAAATGTTTAATTAAGAATGAATTCTAACAATTCTACCAAAAGTTAGACTTAGCACCGTAGTAACTACAAGATAATATAATAGGAATTATTCCTTCGTGATCTTCAACAAAAAAAGAATGAAGTCAAATAATGAAGTTGAAATAACATTTGTTGAGTAATATATAACGAATTTCAGATGTCAGCGAAAATCTTTATTTTGCCCTACTGTCTAGGCCTGAATAGCTACAAAGGCTTATGAAAAAAAGTACGACTACTCATATATCACATCACATGTTGACCAATCACAGAATTGATGGGTTGATTAATAGCCAATTACAAGGTTTCCTTTATTCGTTACGGTATGTTACATTATAACAGGGGGGGTAACATTGATAAGATCTGATTATTCATTTACCTTTATATAACATTTAAGCTGTACATATCAATTACTCTGAAGTTAATCATATATAACTTGTGTGTATTGTCTTACATTTTTCCAGTTGCTTCTGATTGCATATGCAGTGTATCAGGTGACCCACACTATAAAACATTTGATGGTCAATGGATCCACTTCATGGGGACGTGCAAATACACGTTAGCTACAATAAATAGTACCAGTAAACTCACATATTTTGCTGTGGAAGTCAAGAATGAACATCGTGGTAACATGCGCGTTTCTTATACTCGGTTGGTGGATCTGAAGTTGTACGGAGTTAGAATAAGATTGTTGCAGGGAAATAAAATAATGGTAAGTGATTTTTTTTATGATTTGACAACAAATTAGTATTCTTTCATGAAGTAAATTCAATAGAAATGGCATATTTTCCAAAAGTAGGGTACAGTCCACGGTCGAGTCATACCAAAGACGTAAAGATGGTACTTGATGGCCGTACTAAACACACAGCATTCTAAGGTGACGATCAGGGGTTAGTAGAGTAATCTTAGGAAAAGAGTGTCACTCTCCCCTACATTATAGTGTGATAGCTAATGAAAACCTCTGGGTCGCGATCGATTATCGTCAACCACTTTTCTTTTACTTCTTTTTACTTAGTAATAATAAGGAAAATGGTTGACATGTTATAAGTACAAACTAAGCAAAGTAGAAGGAAGAATTTAGATTTTAAATATACAGTTAAAACTAAAGCAAAGGTCGTCTATCTCCAGATGCTTACTTATATAATAGACAGAGAGAGAAGAGAAGAGATCTATTAGTTGTTGTATTAATTATCAAATTAGAAAAAGAAATGGAACAAAATGTTTCTGAAATTTAATTGAACTAGTAATAGTCAGTTGCATTTTTGGTTAGTATATATATATATATATATATATATATATATATATATATATATATATATATATATATATATATATAGATTTAGATTTTTCACTTATAAAATAGATCATTCAGTGAAGACCGGGGTTGTTCCAATAAAAAACAAGCTCGATGATACTCGATTACAGAGTACAGAGCGTTTGGTGTCCTGAAAGGAATGCTTTGGTAAGCCTTCATAAAATCACACACACATATATATATATATATATATATATATATATATATATATATATATATATATATGCCGGAGTAGCGGCGAAACACGTGCCAGTGGATAACTATGTATCTATAATCTTCTTCTATTATATAAAGGCCAGTTGTCTGTATGTCTGTTTGTCTGTTTGTTTGTCTGTCTGTTTGTATGGCCAGCTACTCCTCAAAAACTACTCGGCAAACTGTCGACAAGTCGACATCTTTAGGACCGGACAACACCTGGAGGCATAATATTTCAAAATTACAAAAAAAAAAAATGTCCCCCGGGGTCAACGGGGCCAGTTTTCGGGGGGCGGGTCTGTTTTTTTAAAACTTTTTCAATGTTATTTACTGGTGATTTTGAAATAAGCCAATGTATTCATGTAACAACTTAATAAAAATGCACTGTCCGGTTGTATCAAGTCATCCCATAACTTCTGTCCGGATGTATCAATGACAGTGAAACAAGGGTTGCTCAATCACATCCGCACCTAGCAATCTAAACTTATATCTTTTAAAATAAAAATAGTTCTTTGGGGGGAGGGGGGGGGGAGAATGTTTAAGACGTGGGTGGGGGTGGGGAATTTTTTTTTGGGGGGGGGAGAATGTTCGGTGGGGGGAGGGGGATTATCAACATTTTCATCCTGCGGGGGTGCTTATACAATATAGGACCCAGAGGCTTCGGAACTATATGGACCTGGGGGGGGGGGGGTTCTTCTGCAGTATAGGCACGTGGGGGGGCGCGCTTCTACAGTATAAGACCCAGGGACTTCTGCAGTATAGGAACCAGGGGTGCTTCTACGATATAAGACCCGGATGCTTCTGCAGAATAGGGACCATGGGTGCTTATGCAGTATAGGGACCAGGGCTGCTTCTACAGTATAGGGACCAGGGGTGCGTCTACAGTATAGGACCCAGCACCGGGGGTGCTTCTACAGAATAGGGACCATGGGTGCTATTGCAGTATAGGCACCGGGGGTGCTTCTACAGTATAGGATCAAAAGTCTTCTGCAGTACAGGGACGGGGGGTGCTTCTGCACTATAGCAACCGGGGCGCTTCTACAGTATAGGACCCAGAACCGGGTGTGCTTCTACAGTATAGGACCCAGCACCAGAGGGGAGGCTTCGTCAATTTAGGACCCAGAGGCTTCGGCGTTGTCCGGGAGAAAAGTGCTAAATGTCCTAGATAGAGCTACTGTAGTGTTTCTCTTCGGACTATTGTGCAGATGAAAAGGAGGGGGGATCGGTAAGAGTGATTTTAGTAGTGCTCTTGAGGCCGTCTTTATTTTCTAAATACTCAGCGTTGTCCGGGAGAAAAGTGTTCAATATCCTATTTTGCTTGCGGAGAGGAGAAGGGAGAGCCCCGGGCAACGCCGGGTACCCCTGCTAGTATATATATATATATATATATATATATATATATATATATATATATATATATATATATATATGATTATTTTTATTTACAAAATCTGCGACACTGGTATTTCGATGTTATCGAGCAACAGTTATTATAAACTGAGATCTCATCAGGCAAAGTTAGAATCCGATCTTAACCTCAGATCATATTTGGAGAGAATGAAATGGAGAGAAAAAAAGAAGAAGAAAAGAAATGTAAGATTTCAGAATTTAGGAAGTCACGTGGTTTAGGACCGTTAAAAATCAAAAAAAAGTTAAAATCTAAAATTAATCCAAACTTTCGCATTGTAACATAATTTTAAACATTCTTATTCTTTTAAATGGACGCATTTAGGTTTTAATCATGATCAGTTATATCCACCTTTTAAATCGAGGATTGACTTCTTTTAAAGATAGGAAACCTAATTTATTTGTGTACGTTAGTTTTACATATTTTTATACTCCGTTAATGCCACCACCCTAATTTATCAATTAACATAATCACCCCTTCCCATCCCTTCTATATTATAGAGACCAATCAGTAAATAGAATATCGTTGAAATTCTTTTTATTTTCTATTTTTTTAATTTAATTTTATTTTTTATTTTTACTTTGTTTTAAAATTATTGTCAGATATATAAAGGTGTTAAAATTCTTCCATTTACTTTGAATTGTGGTTGGAAACACATCCGAGGAGACCTAGTTAAGGTCGAACTAACTTATAATGTGTACAATCCGAATGTATATCTAGTCTTTTGCAACCTCATAACTTATTCATGCTCTGTTTGAACGGACATAGAGCTCTCTGATTCGAATTTTTATCGAAACTATTCGAACCTGAAAACTATATATATATATATATATATATATATATAAATTATTGCTCCAAACAATAGGTATTCCAATGGGTTTGGATCCGTCTCCATTTTGGGCAGATCTATATTTACTAGACTGGAATATATATATGTCATCATTAATAAAAAATGATATATCTAGAGCGTATAGTTATCATGGATGTAGGCGATATATTGACGACCTTGTTTGCATTAATGATAGCGAAGAGTTTGCAAATACTAAACATTTAATATATCCTAAAGAGTTAAAATTAAACTGTGAACATAAGGGAACACAAGCTACTTTTCTTGATTTGGATATAAAAATTGAAGATAAAATATTTATCTATAAACTGTTTGATAAAAGAAATTCATTCCCTTTTCGTATCGTGCGAATGCCATATAAAAATAGTACTAGCCCTGTGTATATATTTTACGGGAGTATTATGTCTGAATTTCTGAGAATTGCTCGTGTTACCTTAAAATTAGTAGATTTCATGCCCCCAATTTCTGATCTAATAATAAGAATGATTAACCAAGGTGACGATCAAAATAAAATATTTGGACAATTAAATAAGGCAATTACTCGCCATCCTGATGCTTTTAAATCTTATCAAATTAATCAAAATAAACTGATAGAACAAATCATAGTATATATAAATAGAAATAATATAATATGAATAAACGTATAAATAAACCATCTGCTAATTATAATAAGAAAAACAATAAAAATACAGTAGAAAGAAAGAAAGAAAGAAATGTTAAAAAAGAAGAAGAAGAAGAAAACCGACAGTTATGAACGCCGATTTTAAACACCGGGAGTTGACAAAGAAGAAGAAGAAAAAGAGAACAAATTAACGGTTAACTTATAGACGCAGATTTGAAACTATGAGAAAAGAAAAAAGTCGACAGTTGTGAACGCAGATTAGAAAAACTATAGTGAACAAGGAAGATTAATATTTATTTGAGGTTGACAACAACGGGGAGATGGACAACAAAGTAGGACGAGGGAGAAAAGGAGGAACTAAAGGTATATATATGTATGTGTGTATGTATATATATATATATACATATATATATATATATATACATATTTATTTATTTATCTTTTATTTTTTGATGTGTTGATGTTTTTTATATTTATAATATAAAACTAAAAATAATACATTAATCACTTAAATAATAGTGTCATGGATTCGTCCAAACACTTTAAAATGCAGCAACAATTTTTGTTAGTAACGGATAAATTTTATTAGACAGACGAACAGCACAGGTAAAGAATTTTTTTTTTTTTTTTTTTGTGTCTTAAATAACTAATATAAGTTAGCAAAACATTTATATGGAACAAAACGTAGATTTAGTATAAGGAACGTTTATGTTTTTGTCTTTTAAGGGAAGTGGGGTCTGATCAACTCTGCTGGGAAGCCATGAAATTAAATACTGTCTTGTTTTTAAATTCCCGAAACAGTTTTTCATGGTAAACAACTGATGATCCCTTAAAATAGTGTTAGAAACTAACTAATATAATAACTGTAAAAAATAAATTGACTTACATGAGTGATTTTCCACTGGAAGACTTGAGACTATAAGTTTTTTTGTTTTTTTTTTTCATATAGTTTTAATGGTTGAGAAACTTCCGAGACTATATATATATATATATATATATATATATATATATATATATATATATATATATATATATATATATATATATATATATAATGAACAGTTAATTCTGAAAATTTCTTGTTAACCTACGCTACCCTACAATGGAGGAGATAATGCCTGGAGAAAATAGTATCATGACAACAGAAAGGATGCTACACTACCCCGACTATAAACAGGAAGAGGTTATGCCTAATAGCATGGTATCATCGCGACAAAACTAAAACAACAGTACCCTAAAAGTAATTCCTGGGAGTATAGTTTCTTCACAACAGGACATATTAAACTACTAAATAAACTTGAGCGAAGAGGTAATGTCTGAACGAATGCCTCATAACGAACGAATATATACTACACTACACCCTAAAGGAGATGGTAATGCATGAGAGTATGGTCGCATAACAACACAACAGATACTACACTGCTCTCCATTATTTAGAATTGGGAGACGGTACTATAGTAGATTTATAGGTTAAAAGTATAATTTCAGCTTCAGACAAACAGGTACCAAATGTCATTAGCAATAGAAGTATAATCAAGAAAAATAGTGGTATAGTTTCAGGCGGAGAGATACGAAATCTCTATTACTTATGTATTATTTATTAAATTTAGACGTTTCTAATTAACGGCATGGTAAATTCCGCGTACATTTTGGTAGGGGTCCTATTTATTATTTACTAATACAATTTTCTTCATAAAGTGATGTTTTATAATCTGACTACCATAAAGCGCAGTTCAAGGAAATAAACCCGCAATATACACGGTTAGATGCCACAAATTTGACATGGCAGCGGAGGTCAAGGGTTGAGAAGAATACTACTACTGACTTACATAATTATCACACGTCTCTAGAGAACCTTTTCGTGACACATTTAAAGAGTTACGCTTATATACAAATGAACTACTGTGTTTTATATTTATCAGATGTTTGTCTTTATTATGCTTGTTGTGCAAACACATTTCGCCCACTAAATCTTAAGGCATTCTGTAGATGACCTGAAATTGTTTAATATCAGATATGTTAGGCAAACTCGATATTTGAGTTCTTTAGAAGTAAATCACTGATTTCAGATGAGTGATTACGATCATGCTAGATAATAGTCTGTGTAAGGCAGTGTGTAGATAGTACATATATTGATGCAATAGGCGAAGTGCAGGTGACAGAGATGTACTAAAATCAAAAGACAATGATTACCGATTACTTTCTTCCCGTTCTAGGGATGGGGGAAACATAAATAAATAAATAAATAAATAAATAATAATAATAATAATAATAATAATAATAATAATAATAATAATAATAATAATAATAATTATTATTATTATTATTATTATTATTATTATTATTATTATTATTATTATTATTTATTTATTTATTTATTTATATACTGCAAGTTGTCACAGCTGATCGCTTCCGGGCAAAAACATGTATTCCCTGATTCCAAGTACCCTAACCCGCTTATTTCCACCACCGTTGCAAATTTGCTTTGCGTTGTCGCAATATCTGTTTATGTCGTCCGTGTTTCGGTGTTGGTTCTGGTCTCTGTTTCATACTATGCACATTCCCCGCCTACGCCGATCTAGTTGTTGAAAGATAGCCTGGCCAATGTCAGTCACGTGACATAAACAAGATAACAGCAAAATATAAACATCATTATAATGTAACAGTTGGTCAGTTTATCTAGGAAGAAGCTATACAATTTGTTTTAAGTAATAAATAAAATTACTTCCCCGTACTCTGTATGCACGGCTAATCCGATTACATTTTTGTCGAAGTAGTCGCTGAAATTTCTACTAAGTTGTTTATCAGCTTATCAAAGAGCCAGTTATCGGAGTAGATCATGGCCAATTCTTAATTTTTATCCGTTCCATCCTGTTTTGGAGACATCTCAGTTTAAAGGGTGGCCTCCTAGAAAATGGATGCCACCTTGAATATTTTGTTTTTCAACCTCGTGTGTTTAGCACCGTAATTCTTCATCGGAGACAACTTTCCCCATTCATATATTATTTCAGCGATATTTATTTAATGTTGAATTCTGATCTCTCTATTCCTGCGGCTCGATTAAAAAAGTAAAATATTTTTTTAATTTGTTTATTAATTTTGTTCCAATAAATATGGTGGAAAAAGTTTGATTTTGAATTCTGAGGTGAACAACTTAATCACAAAACAAATATCATTCCAAATCATAACTAGCAATGCGTAAGTTTAATGGCAAAGCTGACTCCAAAACGACTGACATAAATGGAGACAGCCTGTCGTTATGTCGCAATTTTTATTCTTCTCACAAAGCTTACTACTTCACAAATATCTAGGTTGAGATATTGATTGATACCTTTACTAACGATATTAAACATATACTTTAAAACTACTCTGAAAATGAGGGCACATTGCATTTCTAAACTAGTACGTATCTAAGGACTGACCAGACTCAGTTTTACTTTATTTCAGTGATGCGCCGAGAAATATTATGTGTGCGTGATATAACAGTAAGTCTTAAATAATTACGAAGCTACAAATATGTTCTGAAATTCACTATCAGAAGGGGTGAGGGATCTGTAAACAAGATTATATAAACTCGTTAATAATTATTTCTGCTAATTTAAGCACAAAATGTGACACCACAAAGTATTTATATTACCTTCAAACTACCCTTATTTTATTTTCTTTAGGTAAACGGCGAACTAATGACTTTGCCCCTGACAGATTATCTGGGATTCTCTGCCAATTTTGCAGCTGGTTGGATAACAGTTTCTACTGACTATGGGATACATGTTCAATTTGATGGCAGACACCGAGTTAATGTGAGAGTACCAAATATTTATAGGCATGAACTGACAGGAATCTGTGGTGACTGTAACGGAAAGAAAGATGACTATAAGACAAAAGCCGGTGTTGACGTGTCAAAAAAGGCAAATAAGTACTCGCTCATTGGTGATAGTTACCGCGTTCCTGACGACACTGGCTCACAATCAAAAAAGTAAGTAGCGCGCGTTTTAATAATTGTTTCGAATTAGTTTTATTTATTAACCAAATTATAATTATTGTAATAATAATTCGCCTCCTTCTGTCACGGGAGGTAATGGATACATTCTGAACGGGTGCATGTGCGATTTAGTGTTTTTAGTAGAATTAAGAGTTGTAAAATCTCGAACTTAACTTCTGACAAAACATTGTTTAAATTACTGAATTTAAGCAAACATCTAGGAAGACCAGAATCAATATGTAAAAAACTGGTATTATTTTAAAAGTTTTCTTCTACACTAGTTGACCCACAAATTCTTGAGAGTTTAGTGTACCCTACTATTTCTCTGATAGATAGCAGAGGAAAATAATGGATCCCTTCCTTTCACTGGAATGTTTAAATAACTGTATAGCCACTTCCACTTCCAAAATAATGACACTTTGTATTTCCAAACTTTAACCTAACAAACTACTAACGTTACGTAGCTTTTCGTAATCCGACTTTTTCTTCAGCTGAGGTGTCGCGGGGGAATGGTCAACCGCGTATTAACTCAATGGATTTAATACTGAATTTTTCCTATGAGTTGACCTATTTGAGCAATGCAATAACCTCATGGCAACTCAGTGTAATTAACATCAATTTTCCAAGAACTTCCAACTACGCGATAACCAAACTAAAAAGGTTTTAGGTTACGCGGAACGAATCGTTCTGCAAGATGGAATCACAGTACCTGAGTGTCTACTTATAAGGTAGGTGTGTCTTTTGAACGGTTGCGTTCGGTCTCTCATAGCCCTCATCTGTGTGAGAAAGAATTCTCACACAGTTGATTTTGCAGAACAGTAGGTATTTTTATATACGTTTCAGACACATAATAAATTGTTCTTCTTTCTTGTTGCTGTAATAGTTAGAATTATGATTAATTTGAATTATTAAAACAAGTATTTTATAATTAGGAAATATTTTTTAAATTACAAAAAAGGTTTTGTTTATTTAAAATTTAAAGTTTTTTTTTAATTGAAAAGTTTATATACATAAAAAACTAAACTACCCAATTATGTATCCCTCTAAAAAAGGAGCTTGAGCGTAAGTATGAGTCGAACAAAATTCGTATTTCTTCAACTCTTTAATTAGTTTCAAATTCCCACATAGAAAATATTAAAAAAATGGATAACAGACTGTGATAGCTTTTGGCGAAATGTGAATCCAAGAAGGAGCGTTCTTTAGTCTGTGAAGCGGCTAACAGATTTACGGACACGTTTCGGGATGGATTGATTAGTTTCGAGGAGGTTGTCTTAGACGGTGTCATGAAGGTTCAGGAACACGGCAGGAAAATCCCTCTCATGAAACTGGATCTGGGGTGTTCCGTTTTGGACGGCAGCCCTTCCACAAACAAATTTGAATATAAGAGTTTTGGACGGCTACGATAGATAATAAAGCAGATAAATTGCTATATTTGAAATCGAAACTTCAATGTAGAGAGTTTGTATTGATTGCGGATTTCGACATTACGTCGAACAACTATAGCAGGGGTCTGAACCTATTAAAGAAAGGTTCATGAATCCTGATATTATAAGGAATAAAGTATTTGAGGAAATTCTTCTCTAGCCCGACTCAATTACAAATATTGAAAGATTAAGAATCTATATTGAGTAAGTAAACACAAATTTAATTGAATTAGATAAATCATTGAATAATGATTTTTTGCAGAAGGTTCTACTTCAGGTAAGGTCATTGCTTATGTTTTATTCAAAGATTTTCCTTGGAAATCCGGTAAGAATTAACGTCGAGGATCAGGGAAAGAGACCTCTTGCTTCACACTATCATGGATAATATCCCTGAAATAATCACATTCATTACTGCGACGCCATTGCGCTCAAATAAAGCGCGGAAATTTTGCCCGCCAAAACAGTCTTCCTCCATAACATTTTCAAAATAAACGACAGGTCTCATGGATCTTTACAGAATAAAGGGAGGTGTATCCCATTAAGAATAATTATGATGAGAATAAAGGGAAATATTATAAGTTGTGCAATAAATCCGACCATGGAGTGAAAGATTGCCTTAAATTTAAAAATCGAACGTCCTTTGTAGGAAATGTTTAGGTGTCCACAAAGAGGAAACTTGCCGTGGTTTAAAAGATTTTCCCTTTTTTAATGTATCATGTGGTTCGAAATTACATTTTTTGCGATGTGTCTTAAGTCGTCTTAGGCCTTCGTCGGAAAGACTTCCTTTCTCTCAGGACATTGTTAATGAATTTGCTCTGTTCTTAATGTTTCTATTAAGACAGATGACCATCATATCCTTTTAAAGTGTATTCTTGACAGTGACAGTCAAAGTTCCTTTATCTCCGCGGTCGTTTAAAAAACTTGCGTGCACACGAAGAAATATCTACTGTCAGTCGTTATACCTGTATAGGTACTGAACATGTCAATCTTTCCCAAGTTGGGGTGTCAGTTAAATTTAATTTTTCATGCCTTATTCACAGATTGTTTGAATCTGAGGTTTAAAGTATCTCGTTTGATCGAGATTGTGTTCGCCTTAACTGTTTAGATATTATTCAATGTCTAGAGAATTTCCGTCTGGTTAGCTGCCACAACGGATCTACTTGGAAAACTCCAAATGAAATTATATCTTTTGGAAATATCAGTTGTTTCTTAGGGGAAGGTTCGAAACTTAACCGCAATCATCTCAAATCCCCTTCCTTCGCGGAGACAGTCCGGTGATTGATCTTGAGGTCAGCACAAAGCGCAGTATATTGGCTCAGTGTTCTAAGGTTTATGATCCTCTATCTTTATGTCTCCTAGTAACTATCAAGAGTAAAGTGTCGATTAGTGAACTCTGGAAAACTAATTTGTCCTGGGATCAGGAAATCCCAGAAAAATTTAATGAGATTTGGCGTTTATTGGCCAATGATTTGAATGTGTTGGGTGGGTTGTAGTATCCAGCTTCTCATCGCTGACATAAGTTCCTACTGAATTCCTATGTTTTTCTGATGCTTCTAAGGCAGCTTACGGCTTTGAACTGTATGCTAAGACATGGGGAGATGAATGCCTTTTGATTTTTGCAAAAGCAAAAATAGCCCCCTAAAAAGGAAACCTAGAACTGATGGCTATATATTTTGTCGTTAAAGTTATTCCCAACATTTTAAGGCATTAAAGCCGGGTGCTATCTAGTCCCTATATCTCGTTTCGGATTCTCAAGTGGTTTTGTCTTGGATCATCAACGGGAAAGCAGCTAAAGGGAATATTTTCGTTGGGAACCGTAGTTAGGACATTGAAAGGATGGTGGAAGAAATAAATGGTGAACTTGGAATCTCTGTCTAATTCAAGTATGTTCCTACTACTGAAAATCCAGCGGATTTTCTTACTAGAGGTGTTTCCTCATCGAAATTCAAGAACTTTTTATTTAATGGTTTACGGCTTTGATTGGGTGCATTGGACCAACATTGGTATACCGATTGCACCTCTCCCGAAGCATTAATAAAACGATTGTTTCCTGTATGTTTGTTGATGACTCTTCATCCGATGGGAATGACATGCCTATAGAAGTATCCAGCTTCTCATCGCTGACATAAGTGATCGATGCTGTGCAGAAAGTCTTATTGTTCATCGACAAATTGAAACGCCGTTAATCTGATATTGCTACTGAAGCTAAACGGCTGCTTTTGCCAACAATGCAGAGAGAGGAATCGCCTGAGAAACTATAATATCTTAAAAGAGGATACTTCCGTCAAGGGTTGTCTGACTTGGATTGTTTATGGACACCGAAGTTTTAATTCGAGCTTTTGGTCGAATTCAAGGTTCCAATATCCATCCATATCAAATAAAACACTTATTTATTTTAGGAAAGAATTATCACCGAATTAACTAA
Organism: Sepiola atlantica; assembly: GCA_963556195.1. Lineage (NCBI taxonomy): Eukaryota > Metazoa > Mollusca > Cephalopoda > Sepiida > Sepiolidae > Sepiola > Sepiola atlantica. The sequence goes on from OY744529.1 coordinate 1,171,246, forward strand.
TAATTGAAGATGCACATCTGAATTGTTGTCACCTCGGCACGAATTCGACTTCGACCAAGATTAGGTTAATGGTGTTCTGAAGGGAAACAGACTGTAATAATGTAGTTCAAGACTGCATCATACATAAAATAATAAATTAACTGCCATTCGAAGCACCGACGGGCTCTCAATTGCCTGTTGATAGAATTAATTTTATTCACCCCTTCCAGCAAGTGGGTGTGGATTTTACTTGACATATTTGGATGCAGGTAAATGTAGAAGGGTGTCAAAACGTAAATTTTATTATTCACTTGTATGAGTCTACGTGCAGTTCATTCAGAATTACTGCGCGATATGAGTACTCGTTCATTTTTACAGGCATTTTTCTGATTCACAAATCTTTTTGCTGTACTTACTCATGTTTGGCCTTTTGGTCAAGATCAAAGTGTAGTATCTGTTCAGACGGATACTGCACCCCATAGACTGGTATTGTCTTGGCCTTCGGGGCTTGATTTACGCCGATCTATGGGTCTGTCCTGTGCAGTTTTAAGAGGTCCACCCTCTCAGGCTTCGCCTTCCCTCTTTGGGGAGGAGTAAGTTTATTGCTTACTGCCTGAGGCGCCCCTACCGGGAATGCCGACGGGGCTGCCCAGGCAATTTTTAAACCCCACTTTCCCGACCCGACCTTGGGTCACATCTTACTTGTGGGAGTAAGATAAACACTGGCCTTGTGCCTAACTCCTGGAGAGGAGTAAATCAATACTCATGTTTACCCAGACAATACTAACACTTTCTTGGCCTCTGGAATAGTGTTGTCTGAGTTATTTGTTTCAGATGAATTTAAATAACATTTTGAATCTACCTCTGATACTCACGTAACCATCCCTCTTTATTCTGCCTGGCATAAGGATGCGTGGGAACGTATCATTCAAGCAGTTAAACAATGTTTGAAAACACTTGTAAGAAGAAAGAAATTGGAATATTTCGACTTCCTGACAGTACCTACAGGTGCAGAAAAAGCTGTTAATGACACCACCGACTTATATAACTTCTTCTGATAGAGAACTAGATATTCTACCTCCGACGAATTTCCTTCAAACCGGTTATAATGCGCGTTTATTGTTAAGAAATCATGAGGTCGACGATTTTTGTTCTGACCCCCCAAGTAGGATTGAGTTATTACAATCTCTTCAACTAAGAGAAAGCTTCGTCGAGAAACTCCGTAAATTGTGACATAACCATCATCTCTTATCCCTGAGAGAAAATGACAAGAATATGTTTAGTCATTGCTCAGAGGCGATATCCGCTGGGGAAATTGTTTTTTGTGAAAATTCAATACCGAACGAGACCCCTTTAGAGCCTAGGTAAGTTTCTACGTCTCATTCGAGGAAAGGATGGAAGAGTTCGTTCAGCCTGCAAATTGAGAGATAAATGCAAACGGATAATTTATATTCCTTTGGAAATCTGAGGTGTCTTCTACAACTCAAGCAGTGTCTCATTTTGAGGAGGAATGTGGGCTCTTTTTCTGCCATACATTTTCCGTTAGGAATGTTGGCTCTTTTGCAATGGTATGCTGCGATAAATGTAACAGATTGTACCACTTTGACTGTGTCGGAGTCTCCGAGGAAGTAACTAATGGAGATTGGAATTGTCTGGATTGCACGTACAAACATCACCTGATGTTGATCAACTTCCTTATTATAATCCATTTAGAGCGAAGGGTGTATTTAGCTTAATCTATGATAGGGAGGCTAGGTATAACAGCGAAATTACAATTTTCTTTATTTAATTAGCTTTGGTTCTTGGTATATTCGGACTACTGTTCTCATCTTGGGTATTTTTATCACAACGTTTCGGCCGATGTAACCTCCGACCTTTTTCAGGTGTACTTTGTCGAACTCGATAATCTTTCTGTCGAACTCAGGAATCTGAGCGGAATTTCGAACGAAACCCTTTATTGAATCCACGGAGATAGCATGCTCTCGTTCCATCTGCCATGACTGGAAAGAAGTCTTCAGTAATTAACAATTCTTCCTATCGCTCGCACTGAGGATTGAACCTTCAACGTTCAGATGACTGTCACTTAGAACTGAAATATACTTAGTATATAGTATATCCACAGCGCTCGAAATTCCGTCCAGATTCCCGAGTTCGACAGAAAGATTCCCGAGTTCGACAAAGTAACCTAAAGAAGATCGGAGGTTACATCGGCCGAAACGTTGTGATAAAAACACCCAAGATGAAAACAGTAACCCGAATATACCAAATTCTACATATTATATTACTCTTTAAAAAATAAAGATTATGGTCTGAAAAATGTTATTTATAGTTCAGAAAATTAATTGAATTTATTACTGTAGGTGAATATGAGGTTCGTTATATACCAAGATATATATATCAAAATTAAAAAAAACGATATTATATTAACAAATGATGCTATACCAAAAGAACGAACATATTATATATATATATATATATATATATATATATATATATATATATAAAATCTTCAAAAAAGTAAAAGTAATGGTAACTCATTACTTTTTTTGCTCCTCTTATGGGGGGGGGTGTTAGAAATCGCACCATTAAATCTTCACACTCGCTCCCTCTTCTTACCGAAAAGAGCAGGTGACCTTTCGGAGTTGACCATTTGGCAGTTGACCTTAACGATCTATTTTAGCGGATGTTTTGAACACAATATTAAACTAATTAGTAAACCCTATGAAAGAAAACATTTCATTTATAGTAGAATAACAAAAACACAATAAGTTTAGACGAGTTTAAAATGTATCAAAAAGGTAAAAAATGATGTGAATAAATGTGTTTTAATTATGCATTTTCTTGTAATAAATTTTTTTTGTACATGCAATTGTAGAGAAAAATGATCATGTATCAATATTTGGTAATGTATTGCTGTTCTCTTTTCAGTTGCACTGTTGTTGATGCTATAGAGACTTGTGGTCCCTCAGAAGCAACAATTTGCAATATCATGAAACCTATAAAAGGACCATTTTCAGTTTGCGTAAGGAAACTTGGGCCAGACGCGACTGGTTATTATAATGCATGTGTCATCGACACTTGTGCTTATAAAGATAAACCTAAAGTAAGAGAAATCGTACGGTGCCAAGCTCTCGAAAACTTCGCCAGAAAATGTGAGGAAATTGGAGTTTCAGTAAACTGGAGAGACGCAACAAAATGCCGTAAGTGTTGAGTTATTGAATACATGCCTGTGCACAACTAGTGCGGCCAACCCTCGAACCCCCGACCGGGAGAGGTACACGTTTTCAGAGAAATACTTCAATAAGTGTATTCTCCAATACACGTCATAAATGCATGTTTCCTTACAGCAGACGCATGCTAGTCGTGGCCGCTTATCCCTCGGTCTCTCCGCACCATCACCACAATGCATTCACTTTAAAATAACATTTTCATCGCTAACCACGAAAAATAGACGTATCTTCTCATTCGATAACCAGTGTGTGTTATATATTCGTCCATTTAAAGAAAATCTTAATCGTGCTTTAATTTTCATACTTTTTGTCATAATTACTTAATTTATATGTGAAGTCTTCGATCTGTGTATGTTTATGTACTGTTTATGTGTAGATCGATACATTTCGCGAAGCGTGTAAATTTGAAACATATACACTTTATTTTTATTCAAATAAATGTCAAAATCTATAACACTATCAACATTTTTGATTAAATGTAAAATCTTTATTTTAATATCAACGTATGTGGCCGATTTCTTACAGAATATATGTTAAAACATAATCTACGTTACTTCACTGCAGCGCACATATTTTTATTGTTTCTACAGCTTTCGATTGCCCGACGAATAAAATATACAAGTATAAAACTAGCGCCTGTCAGCCATCTTGTACGCATCCGAACCCTGTATGCGATGGACCATCTATTGAAGGCTGCGTTTGTAAGCCCGGGACAGTTTTAAGTGGCACCGAGTGTGTACCACGGCGTTATTGTGGATGCAATTTCAGAGGAAGATACATAAAGGTAATATATTTAAGTATGATATTCAATAGGTAAACTAATCTTACTGTCATTAAGTGAGGGTAAAAGAATTAAATAAAATTTAGAAACTAAATAGAAGAAAATAATAAAAAGTGGTACCAAAGCTTTGAAATAGTTTTTCCAGGGGCAGTACATTGACACTGGTTAATGAAAAGGTTGTATGATCATTATTTAAGAGATATTATAGGTTATCGGTAAAACACTGTAAAAATGCTGGTAAAACAGGTTTTACAATGATAAGATATCGTCTGTGAGACAGACCTGTAAATATGCGTTTTCATTTATTTCATTATTTGTTTTTCTCTATTCAGTTTTTACTATTATATATATATATATATATATATATATATATATATATATATATATATATATATATATGTGTGCGTGTGTGTGTAAGTTTAGATGGAATGAATCTCAGCATAGTGCTCGATTATTAAGAAAAAAATCAAAAATAAGAGCGTAATATTTATTTAAATATATATATATATATATATATATGTGTGTGCGCGTGTGTGTGTGTGTGTGTGAGTTCACGCATCAGATTTAAGTGGTTAATCTTTTCGCAAAACCAATGACATAATTGTAATCAGTAAGATACTCAGAATCTTTTAGTCAGAATTTACATGAATTTAGATGGCCAAGTCGGTCATAAACGTATTAAAAAATCTCTCGCTATAAAATGTAATTAGCCTCAGTTTGCGTTAAACTTAAATTAATGGAACAACGGAGACACAACTGCCAGTATCCTTGAAAATAAATGGCACACTTGATTTAGAAACTACTGGACAGATCATTTTAAAAATTAGAACTATAGAAAGTTGACATGAAAGGGAAAAAGAATGAGTAATGTATAATTTATTTAGGAGGATATCAAAGCAGGAATAACGCCTTCATTCACTAAATACATATTTACTCGTTACTATATATATATATATATATATATATATATATATATATATATATATATATATAAATATATATATATATATATATATATATGTATGTGTATGTTTAGGAAAATGTGTAAATAGATATGTTAATGTATATTTATATAAGCAGGTTTGAATACGTGTATGCATATGTGGGAGCATAGGAATAACATTTCTATATTGGTAAATTTTGGAATGAACTAATTCGCTGACATTTTAAATATTTGGCTTAAGATAAGTATAAGTATAGAAAAACAGTTTGAGAACAATCTCAAGTGTGTAATTTAAGATAAATAATGATTCGAAAACGGTCAGGTCAAAATATAAGATAAACCCGACATTGAAATGAATTGTAAGGAAGTGATTTCAATCAAATATGAATCTTGCCCGTTTGATTATGCACCCATCCCTTCCCAACCAGGGAAACATACGGAACAAAGAAGTTTGTAATTTCGCATTACATATTTTCTAAAGGTCTGGGGAAGTTGACTCTGGAAAAAGGGGGGTAATTGAAACATGTATGCACATATTTAGCCAAAACTGTGTGTATGAATAGAAATGCATACTATATATATATATATATATATATATATATATATATATAGAGAGAGAGAGAGAGAGAGAGAGATTAGATGACATTAGCGTTTTAAATACATTAAAATATTTTTTCATTTACATGATGATTTTTAATATTTATTTACATAAATATTAGTATTGCATTATTTATTTTTGATTGTACAAATATTTATACAGACGGATAGTTTTCCTAAAAATGTGTTAAGTTGTTTTCTTTGTAGAAAAATACTTTTAATAAAAAAATTAGTTTAATGAAAATGTGAACAGTGGAAGGTCAACAGTTATTTATATGCGCAAATAGTAATTCTCGATATACATTTTTATGTTTAAACTGCTATATATTTTTACTATAAATTATTTGAGAAGCATCAATTATGAAAGGAGACTATTAAATTATGGAAATAAGTAAACAAAATCTGTTGGATTAAAATGTGTTGTTGTTATAATTAAGCATTAGTGTAAATTATAAAACAATCTGTTGCATTATTCAATGTTTTTATTAATAATATAATCGCGAATTACTGTCATTTAGTAAGTGTGTGTGGATATTTTTATTCGAGCATATCAACTACGCTGAGTTATTTAATACCGAACTCAGACATTTTGATTAAAACTATTTTAAATAAAAACACCTTTTATGATGTAAAAAGTGTATGTGTATATGAATATGAATGAAGTTTCATGCCATCTTTTTCTCTACCTTTAGATATCACTCTGCCAGGTACTACCACTCCGTGTAGAAATGGTACGATGGGAGTAATAGCAATAGAGTAATGATTAGACACTACTCAAAGCCCCGAAATTTCGGCGTCACTTTCGGATACTGTATCATGTTATATCAAGCACATGCTCATGATGCAAATGTGTTTAATTATTACTTTACAAATAACACTCATTAATCTTCTCATAAAGTAAAGTTAGACGTGCCTCTATTTCAATGATTGATATAACTTTGTAAACAAATGCTTTGTGTATCGAGTGCGCTTAACTCCGATTATTAGTGCGTATGTTCTGAAAATATGAATTTGCTTTGTTTGAATTCAGCGGTTTTTATATTTTGTCTAGTCGGCCGTCTTCGCTTTAATTATTAATTACAGCGTGGGAGTAGGTGTGACTACCTAAATCCATACTAATACGTCGTCTTTATCCGACTAAACACACTGTAAAAAAAAATGCAGTATGGATCTAATCAAGGTCACTTTTCGTATTACACCGTACATTAGATATATCGTTTAAATTACTATGCCTATTAGCACTTGAGCGACTGGTAAGAAACAATTTACACAAATTCGTTTTCTAGTTAAAATGTATATACATAAAACAGTAAAGTTTATTCCAGGGGACATTCTTAGACCATACACACTAAATAAAAACACTGTAATTCTGTATTTTTAACTAATACTCATTAACCATTATGTACTATTTTCCAATATTTGTTGCTTTGCAATGAGTGTTTCAGTTATTGATCTACTGAATGATAAATAAGGAGGATGCATCTTAGTAAGATTGATTTTTAGGTAGCACTGATTTGCCATCTTAGTAGCACTGATTTCTTAGTAGCACTGATTTGACATTCTTAGTAGCACTGAATTCTTAGTAGCACTGATTTGACATTCTTAGTAGCACTGATTTCTTAGTAGCACTGATTTGATATTCTTAGTAGCACTGATTTCTTAGTAGCACTGATTTGATATTCTTAGTAGCACTGATTTCTTAGTAGCACTGATTTTTCATTCTCCGCGAGCGTTTGTTTCATGCCGTTTCGACCTTGAAGATAAGCGTCATTAACGTAGACTTTGCGTCGAGCGAAAATGTTCACACTAACCATTACTTTTCATACATTCAATTTTTGTTTGAATTTAAATTTAAATCATCTTGTCATTGTTGTTAAAATCCAGAGCTGTTTTTTGCAGAGAAAAATGATTTCTCTTCCAATTACACGCCTATCATTTTAAAAATAATATCTATAAAATGTATTTTACTTGCGAATAATTTGTTGGCTATGCAATAGTACCAAATAATGTGATAGCCATACAATAGAACTTTGTTCCAGTGTTCGGGTATATGCGTTTTATTTACAAGACACACCTATCAAAAAATACAAACGAAAACAACATCGCATCTACGTAAGTATGTTGATGCGATGAAATACTACGACCGCTTACGTGTTCATATTTCTTTACCAATTTAATAATTACATAATATTATAGTTAATACTTATAGATAGTTTAAAGAATGAAGTAAAATACGTATCCGTGGTTCAAAGGTCGACGTGGGATTTCTTTGGTTCTCAAGTTTTCCGGGGAACGCTTATAAATGGACTCGCAAGTTCTTCATATAACGCAACACACTTTTAGAGAAATTCGAACTTCAGCTTTCCGCAGGTTGAAATAAAGACTAAAATTGATAAAAATAAAGTTGCTTACATTTACATGGATGGATATGATCTGAGTGAAATTCTTTTTCAGCCCATGTCCTCAATCCTACTTAGTGACTGTTCAAAGAGGATCACATGTACATCGTCTGGTAATGTCAGGGTGGAATTAGGGTGCGGTGCGAATATGATGTGCGCTATTGAGGGCGGAACGCGACGTTGCGTCTGCCAAACAGGTTACCAAATGTTGAACGGAAAATGCCGACGTAAGTTTATACGAATTATTTCTTTTTATCACCGTCGTGTGAGTTTAACATTTATGGAATATATTAAATAATCGTATCTTAACCAACAATTTTATACATAGACTGCAAGTTTTTCGTCACTCACAAAATCTCATTTGGCGTGTTATTCTACTTGCCAAACTTTGAATAGATGTAGCAATATAATAAGACCTTCTTCTGTGCCACTGATAAATGTTAGGTTTTTAGGGCTCTGTTACTTCTTTTGTTGTCGCAGCACATGATGCAGATCGGAGACCAATGCCTTTTTTATCAACGACTGCTGGCTGTTCGATGTTGGCCTTTTTCATGGCTGGAGTGCCACGTCGCAAGGCTGGAAAGTGTTCACCATTGCTTACCACTTCCAACCTTGTGTGTAAACGGGTTGAGGAGCCCTTTTTTATCTTGGATGTCATCCTGGCAGTATTGGGTCTTCTTATTGTTAATCATTTTCATAATTTATTCACTTTCAACTGCTTTTCATTGGTTTTACAAAACTATCCTCTATTAATAGAGAGAGTCCCCCGTCAGCAATAAGGATGGATAGCATGATGATGTATACGCCATAGCAAAAGTATTCTCATGACATGGTTTCCTGACAAACCATTGTACAGAAGAACAAGACACCCGAATGCTGTGTCTAGCAGACATTCAATTCTTACCTGGCATTCAATTCTCACCTATATAAATATTTTAAAGTCACCTTTAGATTAAATAAAAGTACATGACCCATAATATCAAATCTTGTTGGATAATAATATATCAATGTTCTTATTTAAATAATATTCTAATTTTCAATTTGTTTTCTTTTTACAGAAGTCTTCGTTCCACAACGTAAGTAAGAATACATTCGTGTTTAATTGGTAAAGGAACATCCGTGCCTGCTTAAGTAATTCTTCACTTATTAAATCATTTACCAAATAGTTTTATATAAATAGTGTAATTATGTGCTGATGACATATGAGCAACTTCCGTACATTTTTACTTTTTTCAAAAGATTTATCATTGTCTCGCCGCCGTGATCCCGACGATAACTGTGTGTGACAATTATTATTATTATTTCATGTACCCACATGAAATGTGAAACTCTTTTATGTATAAATTTTCAGTATTTACTTCAACGTGAGTAGAGCTAGGTGGTAAGTTATGAAAATATATTGATGGCCATTTAGCTACACAGAGACTTCCGCATTTCATTCCCGTAGGGAATTGTTTGGCTAAAGTTTAGCCTGACAGTTTCCTACGGTGATGACACGTACGTGGAAGCCTCTGTGTAGTTTAATGGCCATAAATATATTTTCATAACTTACTATATATATATATATATATATATATATATATATATATATATATACATATATATATAAAATAAAATGTAGTAACACGAAATTACATAATCATCGATGCAATAATTTATTTCAACCTTGTGGTATTTTAAAGCATCCGATTTAGACGATTGCATTTTAGAGTTTCAAAAATGTAATCGTCTAAATACCACAAGGTTGAAATAAATTATTGCATCGATGATTATGTAATTTTGTGTTACTACATTTTATTTTATTCTTGCTCTGTTTATTACATTGAGCTCTCATACCCGGATTTCCTCCTGGAATTATTTCATTATAACACAAATATATATATATATATATATATATATATATATATATATATATATATATATATATATATATATATAATGAATCTGCTGTCGCTCAATGATATATATATATATATATATATATATATATATATATATATATATATAACAAGCCTCCCCGCCCCAAAATTGAATATCATGTATTTGTATTTTCTGTCATTTTAAGCGAATTACCTTAATATTTTGGCTTTTATTTTAGCTCCAATTGTTGATCCAGAATTTTTGGGCCCAGGTTAGTCGAATTTTTTTATTACATGAACTGGAGGAGGGATGGGGTGGGATAACCAAACATGATGCGGTGATTATTATTTCACAAAGGTAACGCGTCTTCATTGGGGGCCAAAGCGCTTGGAAAGTATATCAATTCACTCTGGAATAGTGATGCAAGACATTATTTTGTGTTAACTAATCCACCAAATTGAATATGATGCTGATGAAACACACTTGAAACTTATAATAAGTTTTACAGACTAACCACTCAACTACTTCTAAAGAATAAAAACACTGCATAAACCATGTTAGAATTAACATACATAACTAAAGCCATGGGCTTAAAAACGTAGGAATTTAGTGGAAGTAAGCTGTAAATATGCAAATATGATAAAAAGTTGTGCACCATATTTTGAATTGAATTAAACTTGTGTAACTATAATACTTTTACTATGATAATAATGAACTATAGTTAACATTTCATTCACATCAAAGATTACATATATTTTAAGGGATGTTAAATGGTACTTTGTTGAACTCTTTTCAAAATTAAAATGACCCGCTATGGTACATGTTTAGCAGCTACATCTTGCAGTTGGTGCAATCTCCATAATAGTATTATTATTCATATGAAGTGCATATGAAGTTCGTCAATCTTATTCGCTAAAAGTAATTAGTAGCCATGTAGTTTTGTATCTTATATATAAGATGATTTCTAGTTTTCTGTTTAATTGTGAAAATAATATGAATAATTTAATTCTTATTTTTCTATATTGATCCTCTATCGGCCTTAGATGTTTAAACACTTCGATTGTATTTTTATAATCAACTATAGGGAAATTCTATATAAACTGTTAAAATAGTTTTGTGTTGTAAAAGTATAATCAATGTATTGACACACACTTAAACAACTAACTTAATGTTGTCAAAAAAAGAGTCACATATTTTTGCTAGTATAAATCTAAGTGTTAAGTTTGCTAATGAACAACTGATTGTTACAATTTCTTGTTGAAAAAGATGCAATGCTTAGAAGGGTGATCTGATGACAACACCACACATACTTCGAAGAAGGAGGTAATGTCTAAGAGGATGGCGGCATCATATCAAGACATATATTACACTACACTTCAAAGAAAAAGAGAAGGTAATATATTTGGAAGATAGTATAATGATAACACCGTATGATAAAAGAAACCACAAAAAATGAACAAATGTTGGAGGCAAAATGGATTGTGCAGAAAGAGCCTATAGTCTTTATCCGACTTACTATTTATGATTGTTTCCTCTAAAAGTGAGTATTACTATTTCGGAATTTTAATGATAACATGTAGTCTTCTCACAGTTTATTCCGAAGAAAAGGTACTTATATCGGTCAAATGAAGAAACCAGTCACTACTCAAAATGCTCCCTAACAGGTGTTTTATTAATCTGTTTGTCTCGAACAACGTAGAGATAACACTCATTACTTAGATTTAAAAATAAAAACGCATAATAATCCTAATATTAAGTTCACGGCCATTTACAACGTAGAGATCACACTCATTGAATATATATGAATATATATATATATATTTGTTTTACTATGAATATACTAATAATAACGTGAGTTATGCGTTCACCCCGAGTATTTATATATAGATACAAAACAACGTTTTACTTAAATTTAAAAATAAAAACGCATAATAATTCTAATATTAAGTTTACGGCTACTTATATGTATATTAATATTTACATACATGTATGCATATATTCTTACATACATATACATATGTATATATTACCTTAAAAATATACATATTCATACATTAATATATATATATATATATACATATGTATATATATATACATATGTATATATATCTCCATATATATATATATATATATATTCATACATATATACATGCATATATCCATGCATCTATAATATATACCGATATTTTTGGAGAGAAAAATAACAAAATAAATTAAAACTACTCTAATAGTGTTTCATCATTTTAAGTGAATGTTTTGCTTTTTTTTGCAGTCATGCATATGTTTGTTCGTGTATCTGTGGCTTACCTCAAAGGAAATTCATTGATTCATACGGAACGCTATACTGCTACATATAAGGATGCAGAGTCCTGCGCTATAAAATGCCTGAAAGCTAAAACCTGCAAATCTTTCAATTATAACCAATTGCAACAAACATGCGTTATGTTGTCGATAAACGCAGAGAACCAAACATTATTCTCAAGTGATTGCCCATATCAAGATTACTATCAGCTTATTGGTGAGTTAAATCATTTTTAAAAAGCAATTCCATCATCAACATAATTGTTTAGTAGCTGCTATGAAAGTTCTATTTGTTAAATGATGTAGATTCCATTTGTATTATGTATAAAGGAAAGTCGTGTTTTCTCCTATAACTTTGAAAATTATAGACTCTCTTCCAAAAGAGGGCGATATATACGTATATAGTATGCGCACCGAAGAGGGGATAGGTACGTATATAGAAGGCGCAGACAGAGATGGTACTTTTAATAAAAATATGCCATACTTTTGCTCTGGGCAACGGAAGAGGAGTGGTGGGGAAGAGACAGCTTTCGCTGAAGGCAACAGGGATAAGGTTGGAAAGGGGAGAGGGTGACAGTGAAATGGAGCAACAAGGGAGGAGAAAGGGAGAAAGATAATGAGACGACTAAAGAGCGAGGGAGAGAAATAGAGGTTTGAATATAAAGATGTTGCACACGCTATTTTTTTTCTATTTTGAGTTTTATGACCTCGAGCAACGCCGGGAAGCCTTGTTAGTAACAACGTAAGGGGCAGTGTCAGTTTCACTAAGAAAATTATTAATAAATACAACATCTTTTACATTGGATTATTCTTTTAAAGAAAGATTGGAGATTGAAACTGATACGTATATATATATATATATATATATATATATATATTTGTTATTGTTTATTATCTATGTACGTATACGTTTCGTCCTTTTTAATCTGGACTCTTCAGCATAGAGATATGACTATTCACTACCGGTCATGCGATTCGAAACCCTGGACTACAAGTATTTTTCAACTCAAATCCAACGTCTTTAACCGTTCGGTCAATTTTAAATAGCTGATAAACAATGATAATGTTAACACTTTTTATCGGCGGCTTTACGTCAAGGCATTCTACTTCTTTTTAAGGGAGGGAACGAGGCATTATAAAGCAAGTGACGTCATGCTGTGTTAATACTACCATTACAGTGCTCTATTTTTTCGAGGAGCGACAAATATATATATATATATATATATATATATATATCAATAAAAAAATAAAATGCCGAATCAGATCGGGTCTTTTGCATTTCGTTGCTACGGCCATTAGAAGAACTAGGGTACATTTTATATTACGGCCACTATAACAAACTGTGACCTAGAAACAATCTGGCACGTATACTACTCGGAACACCTGATGACAGGCAGGAAGTTTTGTAGTTTTCTATATTTTCTTCTTCGGCATGTTCCGTTATCATCTGCCCTATATATACTCACATACACAAATTCACAGACACCTATATATGTATATAGATCTACCTGACATTATCCTGTATCTCTACGAAGCCACCATTCGCCCATGCATAGAGCATTGTTGCCACATCTGGGCTGGTGCATCACCCACTAGTCTCTCCCTCTTATACAAGGTCCAAATAGGAGTCGACAACGTAATAGGTCTCTCACAATCCATCAAAGTCCAGCCTTTGCCCCATTGCCGCAATGTTGCATCCTTGTGCTTGTTTTACAAATACTTGAATTGATTTTGCTCCGATGAACTAGCTGCTCTAGATCCCATCCATTCACTGTGGAAGTTCCCAGATGCCGGAGAGCCTTCTACTTCAATAGCTTATTTTCTCGTTCTACCGGAACACCATCTCTGCTCCCTGTTTTCCTGACTGTACCAACATGCATAGGTTTAAAACTAATGTGAACAGACATCTCGCTACACAACTCCAAACTTGGGATGATACTCAAAACCTACACCCTAATTCTCAGTAGCCCCTTACATCAACAGTGACGGCCTGCCTTGTTTGTGGTTAAATATGTTAAAAGAAATATATATATATATATATATATATATATATATATATATATATATATATATATATATATATATATATATATATATATTGTTTGAAGAAAATCGAAATAATTGTCAAACTTCTCTACTTCTTTTTGTGTGTAGATGTCAGTACAACATTGTTGCTAGAAATGAGAAGTCCTTCATTCAAAATATTATTATCTTTATAATATGTCTATCTTATTCAAAGTTTTCACTTCTTAATCGAAATTTTCCTTTTGTTATTTTTTTATAAAGATGACACGACTATCAGTATCAAAGGTGCAGCCATGCTTTCTTGCAATGGTTTACAATCGATTCAAAGAGTAAACACGTGGACAGAATGTCGGAATTTGTGCGTTGATGCAAAATGCAAAGCAATTGAATATTCAAGTTTTAAGAAAACGTGCAGTATGACAGACGACACACGACACTCGCATGGACTCACTGGAGATGAATTGTGGGATTATCAAGGTATGAATTATTACATAATGTATTTTTTGTTTTTACATGTAATGAGTTTTGCAGACTAACACCCAACCATTAAGAAAAAACTAAATGCGGAGATTTTTATAATATTTTGAGCAGAGAGAGTAGACATAAAAGGTAGTATAATGTGTAATGTTTGGTTTATTTTGGATACAAGAAAAGAGATTGTACCTACCTTCTTTTTAGGATAAATGTACTTATGGATTAAAAAAAACTACTTAACAGATTGGCATGGAATTTTGAACATATGTAGTAAACATAAAAGGGGGTTTAATTTTTGAATTGAGAAAAAGGAATATAAACACACTTGGTTATCTTTAAAATGTATTGCTAGTTATATAGAGTAGAACAAGTTCAAATGTATTGATAAAATTAACTTAAAACCAATATTGTTTAGAACGTGCTCAATACAGATGAAAGCTAAATAAATATACTTTATATAAACATGTGAAATGGTCTAAAATCAATTTATGTTTTGCTGCTACCGCGCACCTTGACTAAATTACGGTTTTGGTGTAATTTGTTGTCCCGTCTGGGTCTACAGTAGCACCGAAACATAAATTGATTTTTGTAGACCATCTTAAATGTTTATATATACATATATATTACATATATAATATATAGACCGTGTAGGCTTTTGCGATGCAAATTTGCAGTTAGATTATATTAAAAAAATCTAACGATAATCTAAGGGAAATAATTAAACATCTTTGAAAATCCATGTATTAAAGGATATTTTTATAAATTACTCTTTGTTGCAATATTTGATTATAATATAAGTATATTATAGTATAGTAAAGTATGTAACTTTACTTTTTTATTATTACTTTCGTTTATATATATATATATATATATATATATATATATATATATATATATATATATATATATATAAATAAAAGAAAATAATAATTTATGATTAATCGCGGCCGTGTCGGCTTGGGCATTTGGTTCGTAATTCTAG
Organism: Sepiola atlantica; assembly: GCA_963556195.1. Lineage (NCBI taxonomy): Eukaryota > Metazoa > Mollusca > Cephalopoda > Sepiida > Sepiolidae > Sepiola > Sepiola atlantica. The sequence continues at coordinate 1,186,817 of OY744529.1, forward strand.
GCTCAATCTACGAACTACGTTCGAGCCCATACGACCGCTTGCAACCACCTCTTCTGTACTGATGAGGATAGAAACCCCGAAACGATGTCATCTGTAGGCATAAACACTTTAATATTTAAAAATATTTATAGTTAATGCCCTTTTAAGATTTAATAGTCTTCATAGTAGAGCCCTGTTTGAAATCACAAGAGTGTGTTCATCCTGCGATAAGCAAGTTCCGCTCGAGCGTTGAACACGATCGACAACATAACGTTTGTCCCGCCTCCCGACTAAGTGTACATTAATTTCACTGACTGTATGTGATGATTTCTCGTAGCCGTTTCGGTTTAAGCGTTAGGTTTGTAATTCTAGGCTCAATCTACAAACTATGTTTGAGCCCATGCGACCGCTTGCAATCGCTACTCCTGCACTGCTAAGGGTAGAAAACCCGAAACGACGTCGTTTCTATGGATAACACACTTTAATATATATATATATATATATATATATATATATATATATATATATATATATATATATATGTGTGTGTGTGTGTGTGTGTTACAAAATGTTATTAAGTTTGTCAGATTTGGGGGTGGGGAGCTGATGAAATTGAAAACGAGAGAAAAATAATACCTAAACCTACTAAGCCCGGTTTCGTCCACACTCATCATAGTAAAAACGTGGAAGTAATCCATGCACTAC
>OY744529.1:1197500-1267500 GCA_963556195.1 Sepiola atlantica
AACTGCACAGGACAGACCCATAGACCGGCGTAAATCAAGCCCGAAGGCCAAGACAATACCAGTCTATGGGGTGCAGTATCCACTGGAACAGATACTACACTTTGATCTTAGCCAAAAGGCCAAGCCCAAGAATTTCTTGAACAAGCATAACACTTTCTACCCCTCGCAAGGGGCTCGTATGCATGGGTACCCTTAGCTTCACCTATTCATCACCAGATACACACATGCGTGTTTATTAATATAAACCCTATTAATAGCTCTTCAGCTGATGATAGCGCAACACGGATTTATGTGCCCACAAAGCAAAGTGCTGATATGACTACATACTGTATTTTATTTACCTCCTCTTCATGAGGTTAGACACAAGGTCAGGTGTGGGTTTTGATCAAAGTGTTTCTGTGGAACGACTGGTTTCGTATTCGGCACCTCCAGGTACTTAGTCCACATCGTTAACCACCTAGCCACCGTGAGTACATACTCTATAGTTTTGCTAATCTCTACTATACATAGCAGTCGATCTTTCGCAATAATATAGGAATCATATGAGTCCTCCGATGGTAAATATGTAACATTTTCCGAATATAACAGTATTTTCTATCTATTTATTTGTAATAATTTCTCATAAAACAGTTGCAAACAAAACAGTGAACTTACGAAGTTATAAAATTGACACACTATTATATATAAAAAACTTGTTTTATAAAATATTTCTGTAAATCAAAAAATAAAAACAGCGAATACGTTCGTTGAACACTTTCGACTCGTATTCTATATGTGCCCGCTTCTAGGTACATACAGTACTTAATTTCCCTAAATCACGTGACAGTTTCCGGTGTCCGACAGCTTGCAGATTCTAGGCTGACTCTGTGAACCGTGTTCGCGCCTCCCTACCGTCTGAAATTGTTACTTCCCTGCACTGATGAGAGCAATAAGCTTGAAACGTTAGCGTCTGTAGGTATAAATAATTTAATATTTATTTATAAATATTATAATAAGCCCCTTTAAGAAATTAAAGTCGAGCACTTTCGGGGATGTTAAAAATAGACTGTCAAAAAGCTCTAATGCAAAGGTATAATTTAATATATATATATATATATATACATATACATATATATATATATATATATATATATATATCAAATAAAAATATCGTACATATTCTTTTCTTGCGTTTTAAAATTAAGAATAATGATACAAAATAGAAATAAAAATGATATGTTTAATCGATTTTGAAAACGAATCAACCTTTTATTTAGCAAATGTAGAATCCCTTAATTGGTACTTCTGCAGTTTACGGACTGTACTGAAATAGACGTTTCGTCAGCATATTTCGGCAAGTTAAGGAAACCTCCGAAACATTCCGAATAAAAACTTTGTGATTTTTTTGACGAAGACGCTATCAAACTTTAAAATATTAGGAAATACATTCAAATAGAGTCATCCTATGGCAATTACAATGAAAACATTTTTCTTTGTTACGAAGAAAATATAATTAAAAATTAATGGAAAATATGTATTTTTTAAAAGAACACGTTATTATACTGGAAAAAGTAAGAAAAATATTCAAATCAAGAAAAAAGTCATCGTTTGGGTGCTTTTCATGAATTTTTATATTTTTTGCCTTAGCGATTAGGTTAGGGTTAGGGTGTTTTTCGTTACTCTTATTTTTAACTTACATATATGTGCACATATTATGCAACTGTTTTTTTTTTCGTTTTCTGACAAAAGTCAATAATTTCTTAAGAAGTTGACCGTGATCAATTTTCTTAACTTGTTGAATTTTACGCAATATTTAATTAACGCTTTTCAGTTGTCGTCTCCTGCAATCTGATTGGCTAAGCGTTCTGGCATCTTCTGGTGGTTTACGTAACCTGTCGGAATATAGCGACGAGACGTCGGTTTCAGCACTGTCTGTAAACTATAGAAGTACTAGTTAATTTATAGAAACTGATGTTGATTTGTTAATGAAACTAATCTAGTGATGGGACGATTCCAAAATTTTTCCCGATTCCGATACAATTACCGATTCCGATTCTTTTAAATTTCTAAATATTTAATTAAAGATTTATTGCTTATTTACATGTTCAAAGTACTGTAAAATCCCCGTGTAATGGTCGCATGTGTTTTTGCAAACGTAACAAATACACTTAGAGGGAGTATATTACACCAGTAGATCTTTCGAAATATTTTTTCTCAAATGTTTTCCTTGTAATTGATTGGCAATTGTGAGACACTTAAATATTTATTTCTCTATAAAACAAAGCCGATTTGTATTAGTTCATCGTGAGTTGACAAAATGCTATTTGATTTTTTTTCATAAATATACACGATGATTGGTATGCAAAATAAGAAGACGGTGTAGGGACAGCATAGTTAACAAGCCCCTCAAACATGTAAACATTTAGTTTCTAAATAATAATAATACTATTAAAAAAATTACATTCTTAACAGTTAGCGGGGTAGGGGCTTTGTCAATTATTTTCTACCAGAATGTTCATATGTCTATCCTAATTATTAAGATTTGGCGCTTATTGCGAATATCAATATAACAGATATGTAGTACACTGATTTGTTTTACTGTAAAATAACTAGTAATAATGATGTAAAATGTGTAAATAAACACCCTCAGATAAACCCCCCAACATGAGATTCTACTATTTTTAGGTGATTACGTGTGAACACCTTGAAAAACTTCGTGGAAAGAAAAATATTCACTTATTTTAGAATTTAGAGTTTGAGATTAGTTTCGTATACAAATTTTAGGGCAATTCTGACTTTATAGGGATGTTCACGAACTTTTTTACCATCAACCCTAAGTCCGACAGGCAAAGTCGTAAAACCATGCATAATCGCGTAAAAAAAAACGCACATAAAATATCTCCCAAAGCACATTGCTCTAAAACACTAGAATTTCTCAGAAATAGGAGCTCATTTTTCGTGAAATTTATGTGTGAAACTTATGCCCCACTCTAAATTCTTAACTAATTCATTTTTTATGAGAGTGTTCACTTAAATAGTAGAATCTCATTTTGTTTGTGGATAGGAAGGGGGGGATTCAGCGGTCATCGGACAAAACCCACCCCGAAAAATTAAACGCGGACAAAAGCCCAGCAACGGAAAAATAACTTCTTTTTTTTTAATTAAAAAAAAAAAGAAGTTTTTATATTCGCACCGGGGCGGCGATAGGTTCGTATATTGTATGCGCACTGGGGCAGAAATAGGTACGTATAATTGTATTCACACAGAGGCGGAGATAGTTATGTATATAGTATGCGCACCGAGGCGGGGATAGGTACGTATATAGTATTCGCAGCGGAGCGGCGATATGTACATCTATAGTATGCGCAATAGGGCGGCGATAGGTATGCATATTGTATCTGCACAGGAGCGGCGATAGGTACATATATAGTATGCGCACCAGGGCAGAGATAGGTACGTATATAGTATGTACACCGGGCAGAGATAAGTACCTATATAGAAGGTGCAGACAGAAGTGATACTTTTACTAGAAATATGTCATAGTTTTGCCCTGAGGAACGGAAAGGAATGGTTGGGAAGAGACAGCTTTCGCTTAAGGCAAAGGGAGAAAGTAGCGGTGAAATGGGGCGACCAGGGAAGAGAAAGGTAGAAAGATAAAGAGAGGGCTAAATAGATAGGGAGAGAAATAGAAGTTGTAATATTAAGATGTTACAGAAGCGATTTTTCTTCTATTTTGTGTTTTATGACTCCGCGCAAGGGAAATGTTTTATGTATGTATGTATGTATGTATGTATGTATGTATGTATGTATGTACTCAACAAACAGTCACACAGTTGGTATCATTCGAACCGACTAGCCTCCGGACGTATGATGTCTCAGAATTAGAAAAAATATCCTTTGGGGGTCAACGGAGCACTTTTCTATAATGGGGGTAGCTTTTTACTCCATTTTTAAACGTTTTTATGTACTAATTTGAGAAAAAACAATGATATGATGTACAATTTAAGAAATAATGCAAGTCATCTTTCAACTGGAAATGACATCAGAGGAAGGGAGTGCCGAGAAGAAATTCACTCCACTACACCCTTTTTTACTTCCTTTTCCCCCTCTAACTACCACCCTTTCTACCTTCCTTAATTAATAGACGCTAATATTCCTTCCTTATCCCTCCCTTCCTCCTTATGCCTGTTCTGTTGTCATGATACCATCCTCCCAAGCATTACCTCCTTTGTGAGAGGTGTGGAATTAGTGTAGTTATCTGCTCTGTTGTCATGATATTATCCTCCCAGGTATTACCTCCTCCTTTTTTGAGAAGTTTAGAGTTAGTGTAGTATCTGTTCGGTTGGCATGATACTTTCCTCCCAGGCATTACCCATTCTTCTTGTGAGAGGTGTGGAGGTAGTGTAGTATCTGTTATATTGTCATGATACCCTCCTCCCAGGTATTACCTTCTCTTTTTAAAGAGGTGTGCAGGTAGTGTAGTATCTGTTCTGTTGTCATGATACCCTCCTCCCAGGCATTACCTCCATTTTTTGAGAGGTGTGGAGGTAATGTAGTATCTGTTGGATGAGAGAGTCGGCATTAGCTCGTGGGTGCGCCTCAGGCCAAACTTGACGGTTAGAGTTTCGGCATTAGCCGGCGGGTGCGCCTCGGGCCAAATCTGAGAGGAGAGGGGCGGCATTAGACGGTGGGTGCGCCTTAGGCAAAACTTGAAGGGAGAGTGTCGATATTCGCCGGTGTGAGCGCCTCAGGATAAACTTACAGGGAGAGGGTCGGTATTAGCCGGTGGGCGCTCCTCAGACCAAAGTTAGAGGATAGTGTCGGCATTAGGCGAAAATTGATTGGAGAGTGTCTAGATTTGCCGCGGTATGTGTGGTGGGGGGAAGCTCCGATCAAAAGCATATGAATTCGCCCGTACCACTGAAACAGACAAATGAGATAAAAGCGTGTAGGGATATCAAAAGATGAGATAGGTCTTAATATAATAAAGGAAGAAAGGAATATTTAATGATAGTCTGATTTTTTATTGCAGAGTATAAGATCGACACCTATAGGATAGAACTAGACGGGTGAAAACCAAAAGGCGATCCGCAGCATGGATAGTACAGTCAGTCGGTAAAGGATAAGAGGAAAGACGTAAGTTGCGCATTTAGCATTCGCACCGGGGCGGCGATAGGTACGTATTTAGCATTCGCACTGGGGTGGCGATAGATACGTATGTAGTATGCGCACCAGAGATAGATACGTATATAGAAAGCGCATACAGAGGTGGTACCTTTAATAGAAATATGTTATACTTTTGCCCTGGGCAACGGAAGAGGAATGGTGGGGAAGAGACAGTTTTCTGCCGAAGGCAACAGGGACAAGGTGGCAACAGGGAGTGGGGAGTTGAAATGGGGCGACCAGCAAAGGAAAAAATAAATAGACGGCTATAGAGAGAGGGAGAGAAATAGAAGTTTGAATATAAAGATGTTATAGACACTATTTTGTGTTTTCATGACCCCGAACAACGCAGTGTATCCCTGCTAGTTTTTTTTTATCAATTTCCATAAATGTTTATCAGTATTTTATTTTTTAACAAAAATGTTTTTATTTCATTTTTAAACATTTTTCCTGTACTGCATTCTTATAAAATTATCTGTGCTAGGTTTCTCTTGTTTTGTTTTCGCCAATTCTAAATGATAACTGTTTGTTGTGAAATTAAAAAAAAATGTATTATTAGAGCTCTGCACTCTGTGCTAATGAACCTTAAAAGATAAAATGCGATTCTCCTTTTTTAGACGATTACATGCTTGAAAAGATTGGTAGTAAAACAATTATACTTAGCCCTATATACACTTTCATGGACCCGTAGTGCAGTTAATATAGTATTAAGTATACTTTTTCTAATTGACAGTCATCTGAAGGTTGAAGGTTCAATCCTCAGTGCAGGCGATACGAGGAATTGCGAATTAATGAATACTTCTTCCCAGTCATGGCAGATGGAACGAGAGCATGCTACCCTCCTGGATTAAAGGGTTCGGTTCGAAATTCCGTCCAGATTCCCGAGTTCGCAAAGTACACCTGAAGAAGGTCGGAGGTTACATCGGCCGAAACGTGATAAAACACCCAGTAGTCCGAATATACCAAATTCTACGAATTATCAACACTCATCTAAAAAATTCCGAAGCAACTTTCTAAATATTTTCCCTTTATGTATTGTGTACAATATTTTTATAAACTCATTGTGAGATTGTCTTCTACTTTTTTCACTTGTGACTTTTTTCCTATTGATTCACATGTTCCTTTTGGCCGGTGCCATTTTCACTGAATTCAGTGAAAATAACTATTGTGAAGATAGTTTAGCAGTCATATGTTTTCAAATTCTCCATAAATTAAAAATTGATTGAATTAATTTTTAAGGGAAAACAGCATTAGGTTTAAAGAATCTCAAACCGAAAAAATACAATAAAAGATTAATTATTACATTGTACGCGATCTGAAGAAAACGACAGGGTCAGGGCGGCGCCAACAAAATAAAAAACAACACTTATCCCAGCGTTTTAATACTCAACTGTGAACTCTCTGAGAAGCGTCATGAAAGCATTTAGCGAATAGGTGCGTAAAGTGCAAATAACCACGCTGACAATTAATAATATGGTAATAAAATTACAAAAAAGGAAAATCGATAAAAGCATACATAATGGTTGTTGTGAATAAAAGGTTGACAGAAACCCAATTAAAGAACAAACATTTATTTTTCGGAAGTTTTTTAGAAGAGGATTTATCATTTGTATTATTTTGATTATTCGAACAGCTGCTTTTATCTTGGGTGTTATTCTTACAACGTTTCTGCTGATGTAACATCCGACCATCTTCAGGTGCGTCTCGTCGAACTTTAACATCTTTATGTCGAACTCTGGTATCTGTACGGAATTTCGAACGGAAGCATTTATTAAATCCACGTGGGTAGCTTGCTCTCGTTCTGTCATCAATAACCGACTACAAGTATTAAGTAATTCGTAATTATTTTCTTAGTATCGCCCGTACTGAGGATTGAACCTTAAATCCCACGAAGACGGTCACTTACAACTGATTATAACTTGGAACTTATATCCAACATTCTTGCTGACAGAATCTGACGAGAGGCCCCTGAAGAAATTCGAAGGTTACTTCGGCTGACACGTTGTGAGAATAACATGCAAGATGAGAACAGTAGTCTAAATAATACCAGACATTTATATATCCATACATTTACAGTAATCTGAAATATATTGTGAGCGATTAAGTGTTCGTTTGAGTAAAAATATGTTCTCGTGTTTGGTAGAGAATGTTACTCTCTGTTAACAGACACAAGTGTTAGAAATGTATGTCTATATGTTTACCAGTGTGAATATGCGTGTGTAAGTAATAAGGAGTGTGGTATTGTGTATGTTTTGGCTTGTAGTGCAATGTGTGCTTATCTCTGTTTTCATTTTACTTCAGTGTAAAGTCTCAGAAATCAAGGGCGCAGAGAAAAAATAATATTAGTCTTCGTCACACCTGAAATAAAATGATTGTAGTAGTACTTATTGTGTTGTTAGCTTATATTTCTTAGAGTGTAAGTGTTTGTGATCGGGCGAGTAGCAATTAATCAGTTTATGACGGTTGCCATTGAAACTGATGTTCTTCGTCTTCTTCTTCTTCTTCTTCTTCTTCTTTTTTTTTTACTCACTAGGCCTTTACACGCAAGTCAGTATCAGTGATTTCTCAATGAGACTCACCAGTGGTGTTTCCTGGAGTCTGAGTGACAAAAAATATACCTCAATTTCTAGCGATCTACGCCTCTGTTTGTTATCTCAACATCCTTCAAATGGAGGTCTGGTTCGTTTCTCCCGCATTAATTTTTCCATCCACCTAGACCCTTAACAGACATATATGAAAAACGAATGATTACATGGACGAGACTTTATAATTTCTGACAAAAAAAAAACGTCACAATTTTGGTCATTGACGACGACATTTTAAAATGCATTCTCTTAATTTTTCTTTAGATGAATAGTAAACCCATTTTTACGAGTCAAACGCGAATTTAAACGATCGTTACCATTCACGGATAGATAAGTTGTTTTGTTTTGTCCATTGCAGTTAAAAGTATTGTCCCTTCATTTACAATGTATTTTTGTCGAAGCACTTTACTTCTCGAACAACATGGAAGAATGTAGCTATAACAACTCTAAATCAAAAATTCTAATTCTAATAAAAATTAAAAGAAAATGAAAAAATATCTAAACTTTCTAATTCTATTTCTGTGTTTTTTTCTTGAATGTTTATTCAGCATTTTCGTAGCATTTTATATCCTTCAATTCCGGCCCAGTTCATTTATATTTTGAACGGATAGTGTATTACACTGTATGAGAAGGGACTCCCCCATTCTTTATAGTTTGGCAATAGGAATATTACTTACATTCACAGTAAAACACCGGTAACAAATCTATTTGAACATTTATACGACAGATATTGCAATGCATATAAATGACCACTCAATCTGTATAGTGAACTAATCAGCATATTTGGAAAGATTCCCTTTAGCATTTATACAGAAATCATTGTAATACTTGGAAATAAGCCCGTAATTGGTAAAAGGAAATTCGTTCAAATATTTTACAACAGTGTTTTTAACATTCATAGAGCAATTATTAAAATACTTGTTTCCCCTCAGGTAAGTATCGCCAAATTGCGCCCGCAAAATAATAAAAATACTCGAATTAAAAAATAATAATATTGATATTGTTAGGAGTTATTTCTTGCTTTATTAGAAATATACTAGCTAAACAAATTTGTATTCGAAGCAAAATAATTTAAATTCTTTGAATTCTTTAAATAAATAGAAAAAGAGACGATTTCACTATAAAAAAGTGACACTTAAACTGTTGGTATAATTTAATTGTTAAAAATTATTTTAACATTGTTAAAAATTGAATACTGTCCCATGAGAGTTATTTTAATGATAATTAGTAAATTTTAAAAATCAATGAAATTTTTTTGTGAGAATATTACTTACATTTACAGTAAAACATTTGATCACGATTAAAAGATATATTAACGCCGTCATTTTATTTTAAATAGCAAGAATTAAAGTATAATACTTGATTCAGAAAAAAAATATGCATGCCCATAAACGTTGAAATGCACCTGCTACTTGCGTAGATTTAAAATTAATTTTTTTCTAGTTTTTTTTCAAGTTTTTCATACACATAACTAATATTACCTTCAAATTTTAATCTGTCCAACAAATCTTTTAGCGGTTCAGGTTGCTAATGTACTTTTGAAGCCAGGATATTTTTAAAGGGCTGATTTGTGTTTTCTCTAGTGACAATTCGAAATTTGATAGTAGTATTGAAAATTAACGAAAAATATATTAATTCCTCACTTGAATGAAGATACGTTAAATTTCAACAGCCAAGTTACCCACCCTAAAAAAATCTGGGTGTTTCTACAGTTTGAAATCTCTGAGCGGCTGGAGTATTTCCGGTAAATGGGTTTCAACCCATTATAAGATTCTATCTGATGAGTTGGATATTTGCGCGAGCTGACGCTTGGCGTACCACCTTCGATTGCTGTCAGATCAAAACATTACTTTTACTAGTGGAGTGGGCAACTTTATTCTTTTCATATTAGGAAAACAAAACTACTCCACCCACCCAATAAATGTATACTAATTTTAATAGATGTAAAAAATATTTTTAACAATGAAATTCTAACAATACGAATTGAACTTTGAGATACTAACTTGAATACTTAATAACTTAATTCTTTACAGGGCATTTAATGACCTTCTTTAAGGAAAGGTCAAATTTAGTAAAAGGTTTCTTTTTAATATTGGCTAGCCAGCCCCTTCTAACGTTTATGGCCCTTTGCAAAAACTATTTGCACACTCGGGCGTAACTTTCCAAGGATCGGGAATCATAGCAAACGAGGTCAATATCCATTTCAATTACAATTATATTTCATTTGATAGCGTTTAATAGACTTCATAATTTCTAAAAAAATACGTCTAATAATTGCTATTTACGACGCCGGCTTTTTATACGTATCATCCGACACTGTTGAAAGAATATATAATTTGCAATTTGTTAAAACCATGCTTATGTTTTTTAGAGCGAACATCAAATTAAATCTATCGTTTTGTTTTCCGGAAAGATAACTTTCATCTTTTATTATTTATCATACTTAAAATCCTATGTACGCTGTGTACATAGGATTTTAAATATGATAAATAATAAAAGATGAAAGTTATCTTTCCAGAAAACAAAACGATAGATTCAATTTGAAACCTTAAAAAAACTAGTAGTGTGCCTGACTTAATGTTGATTGAAATATCTCAACGGTGAAGGTGTTTTGTGTTTGGGTCTCTTTCCCTTTGGAACCGATAGTGCAATAATTCACACCGCTCTTTATGCTGTTTTTGGGGTTGCCGAATTCCAATCACAATTTTGCTTAGATTTAGCGGTGGTCATTTGAATCATGCCTGTCTTATTTTCGTACTGAAATGGCAAAGCGAAAGTTTGGGACTGTATTTGCCCAGACATTTATGAACATTAACCGACTATAAAGTAGAATATTGTTAGACCGAGAGATATAGACTTTCAAGTTTATATAATATATATAATATATATAATGTTGTGTTATTAAAGGGCATTTCCAATTCTTTAGAGAGGAAGATATATTAAGACTAAAGTTAGAATGTGTGAGCTTTTATTTAGAAACCTCTTCTAGCCATTAGCCTATGCAACCTTTGACATAGAAAGCTTTTTTAAAATTCAATATTATTCAAATGTTTACACAATTAAAAATACACATGTGTCGGAACCATGTTGTTAAGGTAAATAGTCGAATTAAAAAACTATTCATTTTTTTATTAATCAAAAAACTTACATGAATTTATGCGTTGCAGTTTAACAATATTAACACAACGTTTTTCATGTTTATGTTTATCAACATCTTACCTAAATTACGTTACAATCCAGTCTTTCTTTTACTGTGACGTACTCATATCCAAACAATTGTGACGTACTCATAACATGACGCATTGAAACCAAAATATTGGTCGACATATTCCCAAAATTCTCTTAAAGCTTTGATTTGTTTGCGAACTTTCAATACTTTACTTAATGTCTCTGAAACCAATTTTAATCGGTCAGTCCATTTTAAATAATTATCAATTATTTATTTCCCTGAAAGGTCAGTAATATTTGTTTCATTTCGACGTTTTAGTTTTATATTAAAACATGATTTTTTTTATAATATGAACGAAAATATGTTGATGATTGACAATATTTGATTAATAATTTAAAAGGAATATAACTCAATGTCCATTGTATATTTTCATTTGTCGATAGAATACATTGAATTTGAGGATAAGTTCTATGATCAAATTAAAGCATAAAAGTTGTTTACCCAATTTTTCTTCTTAAAAATGATGTATTTATAAGTGTTATTTTTTCTTCATCGAAACAATTATCAGAAACAGGAAGACGTGTTTATCGTGAATATTCGGTAAATGGATTCGGATCTTTACGGAATGTTATTTTAAAGCTTTATCAGAGTTATTTCCGTTTCCTTCTTTCCGATTAACTATTTATTAATATTGCAGGAGAAGCAGTGCTATTTCAGATGCAACTGAATAATATTTCATTATTTTTAGTAAGAGTTTATTCGTATTTTTTTAATGCTGGGATTTCTGGGTTAGAAATTTGTTGTTTCGTTTATTTGTGTGTTTAAACAATTTTTATTTATTTATTTATCGTCTAGTTAATGGAAAAGGAATTAGTAGGAATTCGGCGAAATTGCCGGTTAGAGTGGCTTAATATTGATTAAGGTGATATGATATTTTACAAATATTCTTTTGTAGCTATCATTGTATCATACATCGTATTTGATGTCAACATATAAGCGATTCTGTAGAAACATTCTAGTATCGTACGTATTCGATGAACTCGGAAATTTTCATGAATTTCACTTTGAAATTGTATTAGTTATAGTAAAATCTTTTATCGTAATTTACTACTATTAATAATTAACTATTATTAACTAGATTTCGTAAAATTATACAAAAAAGTCATTCCTAATAAACAATACAATTAAAAAATATACGCCTAGTCCATCACAAGACCATTTAATATGTATAATACAAGTTATCATGTAGTAAAACATGCCATTTCACAGTTTGATGTTTCTTTGTTTCTTAAGGTTAGTTGCTTCATGTGTAATCTATATGTTGGTACAGTCAATCGAGCTGATTTTTTGCTGAACCTCAAACAAATTGCTAACAAAGGTTTTTAACTTAGATATTGGGCATGAATCACCTCTCTTTCAGATAAAAAAATATTTATTAAAATTAGCTTTGCGGAAGAGGGTCCACGGGCGCCATCTTTAAAGATTGCCGCCGATTCTAGCCTCCCCTCGCTCAACTCAATATCTGTAAATTCATCTTCAATGATACCAAATGTAGCATTTGAAATTGGATAAAACCAGCAGTTTTCATAAAGTTAAATATAATTATAACTTCATATGCTTTATTTTTGTCTCTTTTGATGTATTACTGCAGGAGCTAAATAGTCTGTCATATTCTAATTTCAGGTTGTCCAAAGTGAAGTAGCGATAATTATGGATGCTGATAAGTGTGCTATTCGCAACAATGAACTGCCCAATAATGAATAAACATTCATCGTCAGCCCGAAGGGCATCGATTCCATTAACAAAGCTTCTGAACAACGTGGAGAGAAGATCATAATTCAGATTGGTCAACGTCTTCACAGGAAATGCAGACAGCATTGGATCAACCTCAAATACATAGAAATTGATCGTAAAACAGGTCCACCCATGATGAAATGCTATTCCATGCAAGCCGATCTTTGTGTGTGTTTAACTTTAAGGAGCATTGTCTCATTTGTGGTTCTGGAGCAAAATATGATAAAAAAGAGGTGTTGATGTTTCCCATGTAGAAATTATTTATTTTGAGGACAAAGTGTTAAAAGTTTGTGAGAAAGTTTGAAAAAATGATGGCTGAGCATCCACTGTTAAAAGTAGAATAGATTATGTAGCTGACCTTGTTTCAGAAGAAGCACGTTATCACAGAACATGTTTTGCAAACATTGCTTCCAATAAGAATATTCCTAATTGCTGATTCTTCTAAGAAACAAAACGTTGGTAGAACAGAGGATTCAGAGAGAAAGCAGGCCTTTCTGGAAGTTGCTAAATTCTTCCAGCAAAATCACGAGGAGCAACTCACCATCGTCGATCTTGTTAAAAAAATGGAGGAAATTCTCGAGGACACTGACTTTGAACCATACAGTCTCTCATACATGAACTCTCGATTGTTAGAACATTTCAAGGAAAAAATCATTGTGACTGAAATTAATGGGAAACATAATGTTGTTACGTTCTTAAGTACAGCAAAATGTATTCTCCATGAATTCTATGCACAGAGCCGCTCAACAGACAATTCAGAATCAGAGGCCATTACCCTTATAAGAATGACCTTCAACAATATGTGATTCTTGAATATGTTCCAAAACATTGTTGATCTTTTTCAAGAAGATATTTGCAGGCAAAGACAATGATTCGAAACTTGCATTAGTTGGTCAAGCGATAATGCAGGCTAGCAGTAACTTTGCAGTTTGGTTAAGCAGTAGAAAGGCATGATGAATTTGGATCCAGGTTCTTAACTAACACTCTGAATAAGCATGGCTTCTTTTCATCTTACTTGAAATTAGAAAGAAGTGCTGTTCTTGTTCATGGCGCTGAAACATTCTCCCCCGTTGAAACTGAATTTGTGCAGTTCGTAGCTGATAATGTGAACCATGATGCAAAACCAGTTCCAAGGGATTCAGGTATTTTTAGAAGATATAATAAGGGTTGGAAGGATCAACATCAAGTGCCTAGATTCACAGCACACCAACAAACCACCAGTGACATTTAAAGAGCTCCAGCCAAATAAAGTTGTCGATTCTACTGCTAATGTTGACATCCTTTGTGAGGTTTCACTAATTTCACATCTGTCCAGACCCGCATGGTCAGCCCTTATGCAGTCAGTGCACAAAGGAACATATCCTGGGAAATCCGCCACAGTTTTTTTGCCAATAATCGACATGGACCCTGGTAACCCAACCTGCGTGTACTCAACGTTATGTTACATTAGTGATTTAGCCAACATTACACCATCAGTTTGGTACAAAGCAATGATGATAGTCGAGTCACAGCTTAGTTCCAGTCCCCTAAAATCATCTGTCTTGCGACTTGGGTTGCTCCATACACAGATGAGCTTTCCGGGGTCAATTGGTCATTTGATGACAGGTTCTTGATTGCAAGAACTTTTTAACCGGTGTATGCTTAAAGCACATGCTAAGTGGCAAATCAATTTCAAAGCCCTTCGTGCTCACTTCTTAATTAATACTGCTCTGAATGCTATTTTGTTAGCGAAAGCCTATGATTTGTCCAGTTTTACATTTCACTGAGGATGATCAACCAGCACTGATGCAGAAGAGTCATTTACTCAAAATGAAGACACAAAGGAAGCTCTGGGACTATTGAAAGGACTCCTTGATGGGATATTATCAAAGTCTATGACTGGGATTGCCCAGATATTCCACCATGTAAAGGATGCGATGGTTGACAAGCGAACAGCAAACTTGTGGATTGAGTATCTTGATATGGTGAAATTTCTACA
Organism: Sepiola atlantica; assembly: GCA_963556195.1. Lineage (NCBI taxonomy): Eukaryota > Metazoa > Mollusca > Cephalopoda > Sepiida > Sepiolidae > Sepiola > Sepiola atlantica. The sequence continues at coordinate 1,212,169 of OY744529.1, forward strand.
ATTGTTTATCAAGGCAGAGCACACCGGGAACTGGGAATTGCACCTTGACGCTGTAAGGAAAATGCTGCCAATATTCGCTGCAGCAGGAGACATCCTATATGCAAAGTCGGCCTCCTTGTATTTGCAGCAAATGGGAGGGGTGCTGAAAAGCCATCTTGAAGTGTACCAAACATTTTCTGAAGGATTCAATGTGATTAGACAGAGTGATGCTACTAGGCATTTGGTGATTGAGCTATTGCTTATGAAAAGCATGAATACGTCTGGAGGTCTTGTACATGGCAGGGGAATGGACGAAATTTAACGATTGGTTTGGACGCTATCAAAATGCAAGAACTAGCAAACACTTGTTAAGGCACTAATGATCAGCACCAGGGGGGCTACTTCAGCAAGAAAAGAGCGAGATGTGAGAGATACATGGAGGCTCCTTCCGTTTCACCAGACATATGGTCCTTTCACAGCATTTCAAGTGGAGTAACTGGAGACAAAAAAGTGAATGTGAACAGAGCGAACTCTATAGGAGAGGACATCATAGCTTCAATGGTTGCATAAAATGTCCACGAGTACACTTTTAAAAGAAAGGATGAGGAATTTACACTTGGGTCAAACGTTTCGCTCAGCAAAGTTTAAGCAGTTGAGACTGATCCACAACTCCTATTCCAGAGACTGTGTGTGCTATCTACCAATGAACCCTCAACTCAACAGCAGCAAGAACATTTCCAATATGATCTTTGTGGTTAACCACCTGCACTTTTTGATTTTTTCGAGCAAAAACATGCATTGTCTTTGCTGGGTATGAAAGTGGTCCATCCATTAAATACGCGACTGACCGACGCCGAGCAGGGCACTTGTTGGTGTTAATGTGTCACTGACCTCTTTAATGGTGTTTTAATTAAAAAAATGATGTTTTCCTAATGTAATGGTGCTATGTACAACAGGGACTCTTCCTCTTTGCTCAATAAATGACAACGGCAATTAACTCTCGCCGGATTCTAGTAAGATAGTCGAACTCTACTTACCAGGCGCATATTTCTTCCCTCTGTACTCTCTTTTCTTAATACACTTGCTTTCTACTTTATACCGTGTTTCTGTCTTCATTCCGTTCCTTTTAAACAGGGCCACAACATCTAGCTAATCAAGAACCCAAACAATTGTTCATCAACTTGCTGGGAAAGAGTTCGGAAACAGTAAGTTGGAGACGCTGACGTATTTATTGTGAAGACTGCTCTAGAACTGGCACAGACAGAATAAACCATTTTGATAGCAGATGACACTGACCTATTAGCCCTTCTATGTTATCATACCAATAGAGATGATGGTTACAACCTCTTTATCACGCCACAACCAAAGGATATTGCAAAAAGTGTAAAAGTCTGGAACATCAAAGAGATGAGGAAATGTTTGGGAGATGTGGTCTGTTCCAACATTCTTTTCATCCATGCACAACTGGGTTGTGATTCTACATGCAGCGTTTATGGAATTGGGAAAGCAGCATCCCATCGAAAGGTGATCAATAGAAACTTCCTCAAACTGGCAGAAGTGTTTGTCAAGGATAGCAGTGCAGAAGAGGTTATTGAAGCTGAGGAGGAGGCTTTAGTGTGCCTTGTCAATGGTAATGATGGGGAAAACACCAATCATCTGTGACTGAGGCGCTTTAAGGAAAAGGTTGCAAAAAGCTCCAAGTATGTTGAGGCCAAATCATTACCACAACCCATAGCAGCTACGAAATTCCACAGCCATCGAGTTTACTTTAAACTTCAGGAATGGAAATGAAGAAACCAGCTCTAAACCTGACGAGTGGGGATGGAAACTTTCAGATGGAAAATTACAAATAATCAAGACTGACTTGCCAGCTGGTCTTGTAAATTTATTGGCTATAATTAGGTGTAACTGTACTTTAGAGTTTACCACAGCAAGATGCAGTTGCAGGAAACATGACTGTTCAAACTTGTGTGGTAATTGCAAAGGCCTCCACTGCAGCAATTCACCACAGCCAGATGTGGATGATGATGAAGTTACCTTTGACTAGTTATTGACAGAAAATGTTCTTTCGTCCGTTCATGGACTTTTTCTGGTTACGCAAGAGCCTTGCCCCAGCATTCGACCAACTGACAATTCTTTTATTGTAAATTGTATTTATTTTGTACCTATTTTTATGAAATGTCAGGAATTAATGTGACAATTGTTGCTTTGAAAAAGACTACTTAGTCTGTTTTTGTACCTTTTATATTAATATATGTATAAGAAAAATACATGAAAACAATTGCAGGGGCTAGTAATTTTCTGGTGTCAGTTTATTATTAGGCATATAACTTCTTATCATTTAAATTTAAAACACCAAGAAAATGTCAAGCTGGCTTGGGGTGGACCCTGTGTGGGTTTTCATGCAAATAATATATTTTTTATTTCTGATGTAATAAATGTTTTGTCAGGAAAAACGTTTATGTTTGTCAGTAATTGTCAGGAATAATGGACATACTTGTCAAGAAATATCAGGAATTGTATATCTCGACATTTTAATATTGTTAAGTTTGATTTTAAAGATGGCGCCCATTGACCCCTTTCCGCAAGGCTAATTTTGGTAAACTTTTGTTCACTGAAAGAGAGGTTATTCATGCCTAATATCTAAGTTAAAAAACTTTTGTTAGCAATTTGTTTGCGGTTCAGGCACATTTTGACTGGACTATGTGTGGAAATGTCATGACCGACATATAGTATTTTGTATATCCTGCTAAACCCGAATGACGTAAAATATTTAAAATATTAATGTTTCATTTCAATAACATAAACAATAAACGGTTTCGTCATACGTTTCTTTATTCTTCAATTATCATTCTGTTTACGAGATATTCGTGATGAAAAGTGCCCGTTATGGTCTACTCTGTGTTTTGTGTGTTTCTATCAATTATATAAATTGCCTTACTAGTTAATAATCGCTCACAGCTTTGTATATCGCAGCCGTTTCTGTTTAATAAAATCAGAGCAAAAACATTTATCTGATCGTATGTAACCGTGTGTACTTAGGATTTACGGGGAACTTTCTTGCCTATAGATTGACGTTTTTGGATATCAGGAATAATACCATATATATTGTGATGCATAGTCAAAAAGGAAGAGTAATTGATACGTTGAACGGAATCACGTGACATAAAATAGAAAAGAAGATTTCAGATCATCATTTATCGTTTGAGCTAATTTTCGGCAACATAGTGCTTCATTCGTGTGACCGCCTACAATACACATTACATTCTCAATCAATTTAGAAAGTTACGCTATTATAGTCGGCTGGTTTAAATATTACGATAAATAAAATAATCTCAAAGATTTTTACAAAGATAAAAGATAAGAGAAAAAACTGTCTTTAAAATAAGATTAGTGACGTAAGCGTTCTTACAATTGAAAACTTGGTGTTTCGCAGTTATCTTTGTTTAGTTTCAAAAGAAAATGACTGACATTTGTACTCGTGTAAACAGTATTAACTGTCTAAATAGGCTCTACATTTTATTTGTATTGGAGTGGGACTTTACAATTAATTCTATGATTCAAATATCTTCAAAATTATTTTATTAATATATTTATCACTTATAGCGTATAATGTATGTTGTGAGTCTATATCTTTAGTTATTAGTCAACTACATTGCGCAAATACTACTTAAACGATTTCTACAAAATTGATAGAAAGACGACACGTGAGCCGAAGAAGTACTGGAATAGAGAGTGCTGATGCAGTATTTTTTCATATTTATATTTTTTCAATTATGTTATAACAACTGGTATCGTATTTTATCTCCAGAGTTATAATTAAAACTTAATATCCAGTTTTAATAGGACACCATTTCAAAACTAAAAATGATGTATAAATTCTAAAGATAACACTCTGTCCTAATTTAAAAACATTATGTGACATTTAGTATAAGTTTTAGTTTAGAAATAGAAACCGTACACATGACAAAAATGATGTTGTCAAAATGAGACCACAACATTTCTCACTTTGTGTATTGTTCTCAATAGATTTATGAAAAGTAGACTTTGTTTTATAAATTAAAGGGAAATAAGATTTAACATTAGTATATACTCAATAACATTTATTGAAATCTGACCCTTATAATCCAGTCTTTGTTGGTATAATATTTGATTCATCTCTTGGACGAATATTCTAACGTTTATTCTAAAGTAGCTGAATAAAAGAAGATTTTTGATTTTCAAAACAGAGAGAAAAGAATGTATTTTCTAAATCAGTAGTGTTATCTACCAGTTTTCCTGTGTTAATAATATACTACAATGAGTACTCGGTGTTGTCCGGTATATAATAAAGACTACTAAAACTCATAGTCCCAATTCTGAATCCTATATTAGACTTTTTATTATTTTCTGCAATTTTAAAGTTGCCCCTATTTCTTAATTGATGTCATTCTCTTTATCTCATTCTCTTATTCTCATTATTACTATTATACCCAATATTCCACTCCTTTCACCACTTAATCCTATACTCGTCCAACCGCTTCTCGACTGATTCGCCCTTCTTCTCAAAATCAAAATAATTCAATGTGCAATAAACAAACAGGCTTTACTGTAGCATAGATAACCAGGCATAGATGGGTGTTTCATCAAACATGTATTTACTGTTGTTATTCTTCTATTATCTGCATTTTTTTCTTTGCTTAGGTCAGTCATGGGACAAACGGGTACCAAGATTATAGAAGGAACCTGCCGATGCTGTATTAAGAGCACATTAAACAAAAGCAGCCAATATTGTATCGAAGACTTCAAAAATATCCCAGAAACCGCCGATGATTGCAATGAATACCACAAGGATTCCCCCACCAAAACTCACCCGTTAATAACTTTAACACAAGATAAAAAACTGCCCGTTATCAATAATGTCTACTCCAATCAAACTCTGTCAGATGAATCCCTTATGCCTGCATCTAGCATATCTGGTTATGAAAGGTTAAATACCGATACAAGCATCACAAGCAGTATATTACTAACTGCTATCGATTCTTGGCCCATTCCTGGACAAATTATAGAAAAAAAGAATCTAGAAGAAGCTGGTCAATCAGTCAGCGTTACGCGGGATCAAACAAATACCGTTAAAAATAATGTCTACTTCACTTGGACAAAGTCTGTATCTAGCCCACCTGAACTTGAAATATTGAATTCAAACAGAAACCTCCAACACAGTACAGTTACCAGTATTACAAAATTCCTGCATATTCCTGAAAAAGTGCATGAAGAAGCTGTCCAGTCAGTCACTGTTACAATGGATCGAACAAGGACCGTTAAAAATAATATCTACATTATTCGATCTCACTCCGATGAATCCCCAATACCTCCATCAAGCCTATCTGATGAAGAACGTCTTAATTCTGACAATAGCCTCTCCAGTAGTCCAGTTAACACTGCACCCAATTTTCTGCACATTCCTGGACAAGTTCTAGAACAAGAGCATCCTAAAAATACTGGCCGCTAAGTCATAGATCAAACAAGAACCGTCAAAGATAATGTCGATTTCAATTTCAAAAGAATGTCATGTGACTGTATTTAGCCGATATGCATATGAACTCACGAATACCGACACAAGCCCTTCTAAAATTACAATCATTTCCAATTTCCAACTCATTCATCGACAAGTTCTATAAATAAACATTTCAGACTGTCACTGTAACACAGGATCGAATGCGGACCGTTAAAATGACAACTTAAAATGATTCTGGATCCAACACAAACCGTTTTAAATAATGCCCTCTTAAATCAGACCGGTCAGATGCATACCTATCTATTTTGCCTATCTCGTTACGATAACTTAGTCCTACGCATGCCGGTCTAGCAGTACAAGTCATAGTGTTCTCCGTTTTCCGCACATAAGTGGACATGTTCTAGAACAGAAGTATCCAGAATAAGCTATTCGGTCAGTAACAGTAATACGAGCACAAGTAAAACCAATAAGACTTTATTTGTACTAGTAAATAAAGTCTACCTCACTCGAACCAAGTCAAATGAATGCTCTATGAACGTATCTAGTCGATAAGGTTATGACATCTTTAATTCCGACGCAGGCCTCGCCATTATTGCAGTTTCTGTTGGTCAACAATTTAAGCACATTACTTAAGTCAGCCACTGTAAGATGGGATCGTTAAAATTAATGTTTACTTTATTCGTACCACGTAAAATGAAACTAGTATGATGTATCTAGCTATCTGAATTTGAAATAATTAGTTCCGCACTAATCCTTAGATAAATACAGTCACAACTGCTACCAGTACATTCCTTAAAAGTGTGTGAAGATCATCCATCATAAGCTGTATCCTGGTCACTCTAATACTGGATCAAGCAAGTACTGATAAAATAAAGTTGACTTAACTTTGATCACGTCAAATGCATACCTTATAGCTATATTTATTTGATATGCATTTTGAATATTTAAATCCGACATAATCCTCTCCGACACCAGAAGCCCAAGTTGACTAAATTTCCCGATATTTATCATCAACTTCTAGAAAATAGTATCCAGAATAAGGTGTCACTAACAGTAGTACAGGAAAATATAAGGGCTGTTAAAATAATATATACTTCATTCAGATCCCGTTAAACGAATGTTTATTATTACTTAAAATTTGCTGCACATTGCTGGACGAGTTCTAGAAAAAGAGCATACAAAAATAAATGCGATGGTCAACCAGAGTAATGTGATTGAACAAGAATAGTTAAGAATGATGACTACTTAACAACCTGATATGACTCTCTGTTACAAATATAGGATATGACACCTTTAATTTCAACATAATCCTCTCAATTACTACACTCATCACTGCTCGTAGTTTCCTGGTCATTCCGCGAGAAGTTCTACAAAATGAGCATCAACAACAAGTTGTCCAGTCAACAACTGAAAACCGGGGAGGAACAAGGACCGATATCAATAACGTCAAAGTATCCCAATACTTAGTCAATCTGGATTGGATATATTAAATTTCAGCGCAAGCGTCTCCATCCGTAAAGACAAGAGACTGTCCAATTGCTCCTCATTTCCTGGACTGTAACACAGGATCTAAGAAGGACCGTTAAAATATTTCTTTTCCATAGGAGATAAATGCAACTCTATTTATCCTATCTGGTAGTTAACACTTTTAATTCTGGCACAACTGTGACTAGCAGTACAGTTCCCTCTGCTCCTAATTATCCGCAAGAACATCTTGAAAAAGCTGTTTAGTCGGTAAATGTAACACGGCACCGAAAAAGATCGTTACAAATAAGGTCTGCTTCACTTGAACTCTGTAGAATTATAATCCAATGTATTCTATATAGTAGTGGTATTTTTAATAAGGGCACAGGTTTCTTCAGCAGTCCAATCCTCAATGCTCATTCTTATCAATATCAAAGTAACTCTTTATGATTTCATGTTGTGTCTATGTTATTGGACTTTTCAGATTCCTACACAAGCTTCTGCAACAGTAGTTTCAATTGCCAGAAATTCTCACACATAATTGGAGAAAGTCTAGAACAAGAGCATTTGTAAGAAGCTGGCCAATCTGTATTGCAACATCGGTCAAACAATCACCGTGAAAAATAATGCCTGAATTATACGGAACACATCAAATGAATCTATTCTGACTGTCTCTACCATTCTGATAATACAGTCCCCATTGCTCACAACTTCCTACATATTCTTGGGAAGATTATCAACAACAACTTGGAAGAAATGAAACGGATACTAAAAAAAACACCAAGAGTGCGAAACTGACAGATTAAGTTGGATCGGGGTTTACTGGCAAAACAAATAAAAAATTAAAACTAGCAACGCTAACCAAAGCCTAAAAAAAAATTCAATTCAATTGTAGTACGTATGAGATTGTTTTCATTTTGATTTGCTATATTTTCATTTAGATTATAAAACACTTTTGGGCCAATACTAAATAATTACATTTTGTTTACCATATGTTGAGTAAAGTCAACTTACTGAGTAATTATTTTTCTGTTAAATGTTTAGGTTTATTTAACAAACTTAAATAAAATGGACAAACATTGTTTTATTAAAAACCTTATTTCACATTTTTATAAAATATTTGTCCTTTTGACAAAATAGAAAAGATACGTTTAAAAACGAATTCTAACATAGTTTCTCTTTGATGTAAGTGTTCAAAAAATCCAAAACTATATTAACATTATATTTGGAAATTTCATTGATCATATCCTCGGTGAAACGTATTGGATGCACTTAATAACCGCCTGTGTGTAGTCTGTTACAAATATGTATTAATTATTTTGCTTATAAGAAAGCATGGATATCTAGGCCCTTCATGGAGACTAACTATATTTAATAGCTGATTCTGATTCCGTTGGTTTGTTATCGTCTAAATATCGTCTACATTTTTATTCTATAAGTTTGGCGTTACTTTATAATAAATTTACCGGTACCGAATATAGATGGCTACTAGTTAGCATAATGTGAATGTTGGTTCGGTTTCCCCAAAAGAGGTTGAATTAATACAATGGCGAGATAAGAAGTAGTGACTTGATATTTATATATTATTTCAGGGGAAATAGTTTTGACATACTAGTGTATCAACCATTACGGAAATGTTTTTTGTAATTCTTATTTCTATTAATTTAAGGCAGCCCTCTGTTACATTGTTTGTAGTCTAATACATGTTTAGCACTAATACACAAACACAGACATACACACACTGACACACAGACATATATATATATATATATATATATATATATATATATATATTTATATAATTCTTAAAATCTATTAGACCATATCTGATGCTCACTCCTTACATAACGAAAATATAATAATATATTTGTTATTATTTAATTGATTCTGCATGTCAAAATAAGGACCAAAAACACTAATATATAAAACGGCTATTTACATATTTCTGTAATTATTACGGATTCGATTTTCTTGTTAGGCCGACCGTTATACACACCTTTTTTTATAAAAGATGTATACGTGACTACTTAACTATGATATATATATATATATTTATATATATATATATATATATATATATATATATATACATATATATTAGTACTCTATGTATCAACATAAAATATTATAAGGAGATATAATTCTTTATGTGTCAGTTTTCAGTATTTACTTCAACAGTGCTCGATACGTAAGTAGAGCTAGGTAGTAAGCAATGAAAATATATATGGCAATCAAGCTACACAGAGGCTCCCGTGTTTAATCCCCGGGGGAATCGTCAGGCTAAATGCATTTAGATGAAACACGGGAGCCTCTGTGTAGCTTGATTGCCATATAGATTTTCATTGCTTACTATATATATATATATATATATATATATATATTTATATATATATATATATATATATAACATTAATACTTATTTAAATATAAGTCACGTATCCTTAAATAATAATTTATCGTGCTTATATAAAGCTCAATGTATTGAATAGAGCGGTAAATTCATAAGATTGAAGATGAGAATAAAGCAATTGTATGAAAACAATATTTATAAGGATATAAGAAGTTCAAAAGCAGGTGGTTCATTAAGATATTTGCACTCTATATTTTTGAACTTCTGATGTCTTAATAAATATTGTATTTATACAATTTTTTATTCTCAGTATTCTTCTTTTTAATTTGTATATATATATATATATATATATATATATATATATATATATATATATATATATATATATTTGCAAATTAAAAAGATGAAAAATTAAAATAAAAAATCGTATAAATGTTTTATTTCGAATACAACATTGACGCATTTCTATAAGGGTCGGACCGCGCAGATTAAATGGTCACAACTTAAGAATTGATGCGCTTTCTTCCTCCTATTTCTATTGCAAGATAAATGGCTGATAGTTTCAATTTTAATGGGAAGACCAGCAGTATATATGAGAAACATCGAAATGTTTCATATTAATAATTTCACATAGTGAATGTTTTTTAATCTTCTAATTAATTTGCTTTCTGTATGTACTGCATGGTTTTCGAACAACTTTGAAAGTAAAATATAAGTAGTTTGATATTACTTTGTCTATTTTTCCAATAAGAATGGACCCAATAACGAACTTTCTAAATACCTTTTCAGCCCTTAAATATATTATACGCGAATTGTTTTCCCCTTGGACCGCCAAGATGCCGCTATTATCTAATCGGATAGCGAATGGTACAATATCGAAATAGTGAGCCATTTAAAAAGAAATAGAGACACAATTGGAACGGCCAAGTAAGATTTTCAGGACATTCATCACTTAAATCTTTATAGAAAATTCCATTGGTCTCAATGAGTGTGCTTCTATCGCTTCATTATGCACTGGCGATTATTTTGTTATTTATTTGGAATCATTGCCTGTGTTTGAGCTTGTAGATTCACTACTAAGTTCAAATATAAACATTTTTGCTAGAAATGAGTTCACATTTGGAATATTAAATGTATTGAAAACATTTTCCGATAGAAGTAATTTTATTTTTAGATATAGGTACTAAATATGCAGCAGCAGCCTAATAGTAATGATTATGGGTTGCATTCAAATGCTTTGATATTTGCTTTCAATTCAGACTCAACCAAATTTCGTTTTACTACTCATGTTTCCAATGCGGCTACTGTTCTACAGGAATATCTGAGAGCTTGCTATAATTGTGATGAGGTTTTTAAGCCTACCTTTTTAATAAATAATAATAAGTCCGATACATTTTGATGAAATTTCTGTTTACAACCCTATTAGAAAAATATTTCTAAACTAAATCAAATTGGGTTAGTTGTGCAAGCTAATGAAGAGTGGCAAACATGAATCGTGGACGAGTTCATTGTGTATGCGACGTCGAGAAAGAAAAGCGACTTGATAACAGTTAAAAATGAGAAGGTTCCGCAGTGCAAACGAGACTTAGAAGGCAGCGGTTTCAGAAACGCGAAGAGCCGGAGCGCTCGGTGATCGGTGTATCAAAGTACTGGAAGAATGGGAGTTTACCAATGTTTATGGCACCGATGAAGCTTTATTGGCTATGGTACGCAAGCCCGTCTTGCTGTTAGGCTTTCGTGTCCGCTGACTAAAAGTGCGACTGATAAGCAAGTTGGTACGGTGAAGGAATCCCCTGACTTGTATTTCATCAAACAGACAATTGGAAGTACTTGTGGAACAATTGCTTCAGTTCACGCTCGGATAGAAATGCAGAGCAAATTGCTTTCTAATCGAATGTATATATGAACGAGTTTCTAGCGGAAACCAAGTTTTTGACCTCAGCAAGAAAAAGACTTTCATGAGACAAAAGTATGTCAAAAGATTTTGTTTATATGTGTGTGCGTAGCCGGCGTAAACCATCCGGTGATGGGAAATAAAGAAAACAAAAGTTTTTTCTATATACGTTCTGTTCTTTGTCATTCTTGTTATATCTTATCGGGTACCCCGAAAGAACGGGTAATGCAACAGTAGCACACCTATCAGATACTACTCTACAATGGTTAATTTTGAAAATTACAATTATGGGCAAACAGTAACCTGTCTATCTAAAAAGGTAGAACAAATTAAAGTGCACACTTTTACCGATCCCATTATTAGTGAGGACGATGCTAAAAGCCCTAAATACTTAAAACTGATGACAAGTTGCTTGAAACTAATGTGAAATGTTTGCCAGCTGCAGTAGTTTTACATCCTGTAGAAACTTTGCTGCCTTTAAACCGGCGAATGATTCTAAAGACAAACCAAACTACGTTTAAGACCCAGTTTTAATATCAGAATATATGGCTAATCGTTAATGCACTGAAGCTTCTTTTAAAAAGCCTTAGGAAGACAAGCTCAAAAAGGCAATGAGAGCGAATTGCAGAAGCAAAAGAAATTAGAAAAACAATGGAAACAAAAAGAGCAATCTAGGTTGTCAGAGTGAAGGGAACACACATGTAAAATGATAGAAAATCACTGTAAGCATAGAGATGCGACGCTGCAATCTCAGATCCCTGAGGAAAGGAATCTGTCAAGAACTTTCAAAATGGGATACGAAATGCTCGAGCAGATGCCCAAATATATGCTAGTATTAGGAGATTGCCGACAGAACTCCTCTCCTCCTGACGCTGTCCGAAATAGCTTAGCTTAACCTTGAGGAAGATATTAAAGAGCTTGACAGGCTCATTTTGGTTCGAAAAAGGGCTAGGGAAGAAGGATACGTCCGTGTCGACTTCTTAAGCTATTTTTATGAACCTCTTGGATACCCTCTTATTTTTACTTCGAGCAGAACGGCTATCACCATTTACTTAAAACTGGCCACAAAGAAACTTTGATGCAGTATTTTAAGTATTATTTATGATCCTAGACGATTTTTTCAACCCTCTGATATTCAGCTGTAATCTACTGCATCAGTATGCAATAGACATGAAAATGCGTCTTGAAACCACCAGGGTAAGCTTAGGAGGTCGCATAGGTTTGAATCAGTCGACACTGTAAAGAATTGCGAAAGTCCTGCAGAGGTTTGAGTCGGTGCCGTTCTTTCAGAATCGACTGATATATATATTTAAGTGTATTCTAAAGGGTTCTGACCACAAAAATTATGAACTGGAAAAGGTCACAGATGACAAGAGGAACCATGTAAATGACTGGGAAACTTGACATATACCTCAACGCTGGGTACATGCCCAGTGTTTAGGCGATATGCTCGATACTCAGCCTGAGCCCATACGGGATGTACCCCTCAGTTCTCAAGCTGGATACCCACCATGAAGGTTAACAAACAGCAAAAATCCCAACCCCAAAACTTTGGAAAGACTGGCCAAGACGACATTGACGGACTTTTGTATTCTAAATAGAAAGGACAAAAAGGCCAACAATTTATTGTATTTGGATATACAAACATATTACGCCTGCATGGCCCAAGATAGGTTTTGGAGGCGCCGAGAAAGATCATGAGTTCAGCATGACCTGTAATGATCCGATATCCTAATATTCTTCTCAACTCGCCCTTTAACCTTTATTTTTTAAAATAAAAGGTTCCAAATACTACACCGATCTTAGAACGTTAGATGGTCAAGTTTTCCCCAACTTCAGAGAGGCAGCAGTCTTCTTCAAAATCATTGAACCTAATAACGAAATCAGTTTGGTTGAATTTGAACACAGGTTGCATAATACTATCCTGGGGTCGGCGTTCGCGCTAGACGTTTATAGAATGGAAATATATCACAAACTCTTACAACGGTTTTCGAGATAGACGCTGCATAACCAGATATATTCTGAAAGTACATAAAACAGAGTAGTATGGTAGAGTCTGAGGAAAAGTTGTATATTATGATTGTAGGTCTGAATTCGAGCCAGACCTTCATGAAATGGAAATATATCACAAAGTCTTACATGGGCTTTGGGGCCCACGCTGTAGCCTAGCTAAAATTCACTACTGTAGGGAGGATATTTTGCTAAGCTAATATTACTTTTTAGATTAAAGCGCTCAGTGAAAATTAACCTTTTTATGAATTCATTTTTAACGCATTCAAACTTTTATTGATCGTGCATAATTTTCGGTCACGTGACATTTAAAAATATGCGATGCGATTGACAGAACGGAAAATGTTTTTTAAGGAACATAAATTTACGATCATACTTGGTTTCTGAAGTTAAACCTTTCATTCAAGCCATAAAATCTATATATATATAAAAGGCAATGTTTGTATGTATGTGAGTTAGTGTGTGTGTGTGCTCAATAGAAAAAAAGTTAACTGATCTAGATAAAATCTAAAAGTGTATTCTAATGTAAATTTCACCGAGAAAGTTATTGGACGTATTCCCGAATCTCTAAATTCACTCATAAGGGGGCTAATGGGGTATATTTACTCTGGGGGTCGATTATTTCAGCTATTTTCAGCTTAATTTCAATTTAATTATGTATTAATTTACATAGAAAACAAATATATCATGTAGTCTTTTTTTAAAAACAAATTGCCAGTCATAGCCGAAATAAACTGCAAGGCATTTCCTCAAATTCAACCGTTTTGTTCTGTTCTCATGATCCAATCCTCCCATGCCTTACCTCCTCCTTTTTTGAGAGGTGTAGAGGTAGTGTAGTATCTGTTCTGTTGTCATGATATCATATTCCCAGGAATTACCCACTCCTCTTTTAAGAGGTGTGGAGTTAGTGTAGTATCTATTCTGTTGTCATGATACAATCCTCCCAGGTATGCCATTCTCCTTTTTTGAGAGATGTTGAGTTAGTGTAGTATATGTTCTGTTGTCAGGATACCATTATCCTAGGCAGTACTTGATCCCTTTTAGAGGTGTGGAGGTAATGCAGTATCTGTTCTGCTTCCAACTAGAAAAAAATATGCGACCGGAAGCTTGTGTAGTATACCGTTCCTTTGGAATACGTTTTTAGAGGGCTTGTGCAGTATTGTACCCCTTTTTTTTACCTTTCTCTTCATTCCCCCATTTTAAAATCCTACAATGCAGCTCTCGTTAAGTGGGCGAAATAGGCTGGCTGGCACATTTATTTTATCTCGTATCTTTTAATCATGAAAATAACACATGTCTTCCTTTCGTAATTTTACTAATAAAATAATGTACTCTAAAGAGATCATGAAAAAAAAAATATATATATATATATATATATATATATATATATATATGTATAAACAAGTGAATGAGGAGCATAACATTCTTGTAAATACAATATCTATTAAGTAATTAATTGTTAAAAAGGGGTTGTAAACAGATAACATTTATTATACTCTCCATAAATTCTATAAGTATATCTCATATCTTTTTCCACTTTTTGTATATATATATATATATATATATATATATATATATATATATATATATATATATATATACTATGAATATTTTTATTAAATATTAAAGTGTAAATTACCTACATACTATATCGTTTTGGACTTACGCGCTCATCAGTGCAGGAGGTTGTGGTTTTAGTCGGTCTCACGGTCTCGAACGCAGTTCTAAGAGTCAGCTTAAGATCTCGAGACTACACCCGTATAAAACCTACCGCTGGCAATCACTAGATACAATCATGAAATTAAGTTACATTTAAACCGGGAAGCGGGATTTAACACCATTGACATCGAGAGGGTTGACGTGAGCGCGGAACTTTGCTGTGTTCCAGTATGATCTCAATTATTTTAATTTCAACCAGCCAAAGTGTTAATTATCTACAGACGATATCGTTTCGGACTTACGCCCTCATATATATATATATATATATATATATATATATATATATATATATATATATATATATATATATATGTGTGTGTGTGTGTGTGTGTGTGTGTGTGTGTGTGTGTGTGTGTGTGTAGTTGTTTTGAAAAGCATAAGAAAAAATCCACAAACTAATTTTGCACGATCGTTAATTAAAGTTGCGTGTGATAGCAGACAGGGTGAAGATAACAAAAGACAGTATATTCACCATTTTGCATGAATATTTGTAAAGGAAAAAAACCGTATTAAAAGTGGGTGCCGGGTCTGCTCACAATCGATCAAAAAGCAAAAAAAAAAAACGCGGCGACGATTCATAGCGTGGTTTGCAACAGTGTTAACGCAACAAAAATGTTTTTGCGTCAATATGCGACAATAGGTCCAACTTGGATCCACCACTTAATTCAGAGTCAACTCAGCAGTGAGTTAACAGAAGCAGATGAGAGACGTCAATAGCGACAAAAGGTGCACACATCAGCTAGCAAGTATTTTAAAATGCGCCAGATAGTTTGTTCATTGATTACCTTGTGAAAAAGAACCATCTATAGCGAATATTTTATATCGTTATGGGTACGTTTAGTTGAGGAAATCGCCCACAACGGCGACAAATGAAAAAGGGGTTTTGATCAAGAAAATTGACTTTGTCATAAATCGATGGCAATGATGGACTTCGAATTGCTTTAGAACCCACCCTATTCTCCTCATCTGACCCCAAACGACTAATAGCGGTTTTAAGATTTCAAAAGAATGCTCCGAAGAAAGTGATATCGCGAAACTTAGGCGTATTTAAAGACGAAAGACAAATCGTTCAACGAAAAAGCCATAACATTGTTAGAAAAGCATTAGATATAGTGTAACAGACTGGGAGGAGACTATGTTAACGGGAAAGTTAAATTTCGCCGCCATAAAGTTGTTGTTTTATGTGTTTGGTGCTTCTTTACAAAAAGACTGCCTTGAAAAAGTATCTTAATTTTTAAATAGTCTACCCGGTTATGGTTAGGGTTAGGGTTAATCAATCAAGTTATTTTATGTTTAACTACATAATAACTCCATGATAACGTTACAATGATATCTGTTCATACGTGGGTGTATATAATAAACTATGGTAGCCTAAAATCACAGGCACAAGTTGGTGTTTTCGCTGTTTCTTCGCTGTTTTTTCGCCGTTTTTATAGCATCAGAAGATATTTAATTGAAGACATTTTGGAGAATCTTAACGTTATCATAAACACACATCTTAAAGTTTTAAATAATCTAATTAAAAATCAATGAGAACATTTAAAGCGATTTTCTTGGATTATTAAATTCATATTTACTTTAATGAAATTATTAATTGGAGTACCCACGGTAATACTGGACTATTAAAAAAAAAGAAAAATGCGTTTTCTTCACAAGCTTCTTATTAAAAGCACTGGCACTGTTAATTGGATATAATCTGCATCCACCCATTTCCAATAATGTAATTAGCCTAGAGTTATTCATTGATCTTGCATAAACATGTGTATACCCTTATTTAACACTATCGCGATATTTATTCTATATGATAATATTGGCTGTAAGATGTGACTTAATAAAATGAAACATTTAAAAAAATATTATTTCGAATAATAACAGAATAATTTATACTAGAGTAGGTTTTCGACTCTCTTAACAGAACATGTTATAACATAAATGTGCCCCATATAATTTATTACATAATATGGCGCTAAACGTAGGTGCTTATAGATTGACTAAAGTTTTTTGGGCGCAAATTTATTTTGTAATACATTAAGAAGTTGAATTAGGGTTAACTGATCGTCCTGGTTTATATGAAAATCGAATTCGATTAGTACATCTTGGCATATGTTTTGTGTTGAATGTTATACCCTGGTTTTAAAGAGTTCCACTAGGGTTTAGCAGTAACGTCAGCATTTAATGACGGTTATTTTTGAAAACTTATGAATAAATAATTAATGTCCTGCAATGTGAAGATATATTTCCTTTCTTTCTGTACTTAAAGGTATTGTAAAGTTGAAAAATATATTCAGTTTAAGATATTAATTTTTCAAAAAGATTAAGCATTATTTATTAAAAAAAACCTTCGATTGAATATTTTGAAAAGACTTACACTATCTACCTTTTTTGATGATTTAATCTCTTTTAAAATAAATATATTTGACTGTTGAATACAATATTTTTGGCCTGCCATATAAGAAAGAAAAGCAAATTAAGTTTCTGGATTTTGTTGTTTTATTATTTTATGTGTTTGTGATTATTTAGCAATTCCATTTTTAATTTTGCCTGTAACGAATTGATAAATAATTTTGTGTTGAAGTTGTTATTATGGACTATAAGTTCCTGAAACATATGCACACGAACATAACTAATATTTGTTGATGTTGATATTTTTAGAGTATGATAACAATGTAATACATTTTGTATTATTATGATATGTGAGCTCTCTTTGACTTAAACTCCTAATTATTAGGCGAAATTTCACCTGAAGCATTTACTTGTCCTATGGAGATTTTGAATATTTCAGTTTTTATATTGATATAATAACTACAATTATTTTTGTCTCTTTACGATATAACGAAATGTATAATCTATAAATGAATAAATTAATAAATATATCTGAATGAATCAACTTCTGTTTCCTAAACACTGTTTCCTATTATAACACAAAATATACGCTAAATATTCCTTAGTTCTGGGATTAAGATATCTTCAAATGATACCATTTTACTTTTTCTATTTTGTCGTACTTTGGAATAAATTGACCATGTTACCCATGTCTTACAACGTTTTTGTTAACCATTCGCACACCATATATATATATATATATATATATATATATATATATATATATATATATATATATATATATATGTTGTTTGATTCATCTCATTGATTTTGTACGGTGTCGTTCACTCTCGATTCTTTAACGCACTCTCTCTATATATATGTTTATTAACAGTGAGACGTAATAATATAAACGATACATATCAAGATAAAAATCGCCCATTATTTGCGTAAAAATGATATATTCCTGAGTATGGATACTAGTTAACCGTAGAAGGAGGTGAAAACGGAAAATAAAGTTGGAACAGAATAGCGAGAAGGATACTAATTTAATTTAGTATCTTTATTTAAAAATATAACTAGCTTTGTAAACTCATATTTGCTTATTTATACAAGCTGACACTAGCTCATAGTAGTCTCATCGGGTTACATCTACTATATATATATATATATATATACATATATATACAGATAAATGATAATCTATTTTTATAATAGCTCTATCTCGTATATTGAGCTTAAACCATTTCACTATAGATTCAATTCTCTACAAGTATACATTTTGTCTCATATTTCATTATATATATATATATATATATATATATATATATATATATATATATATATATATATATATATATATATATATATATATATTTAAGGTCTGCTGGGAGTCTGTGTCAATTTTCACCTGTTCCGTAAAGGTGTTTCGAAATCTTCTTCAACTTTGTTGAAAATAGTTTCGTTGAAAAGGTTATCAGATAATCTGAGCCTAATGGATTGCGTTATTTGTTTTATTAGAGCGTTTTATTATTTAAAATAAGTTCGTATGTATTTTGTCTGACCGTCAAAATTGTTTGTATTTTCCTTTTTACTGGTTAAATGTCACGTCGAAGAAATCTCATTTTAATTACACCATGCTGACTTATCTTTTCGCTATTCTTATATCTATATAATTTGGAATTTTATGTATTTGATTAATACGTTTTTTAAACGCGTGCTACGTTCAGTAACACCGCTACTATCTTCCTATCACTTGCGCACAGATTGGGAAATTATTACGAAGATAGATAAACTAAAATAATAATAATATAATATAAAGACATAGAGCTACAGAGTTGACATCAATGAGAACACTAAACCAACACAATAATTATAAATACATAGGCATTCTGGAAGGGGACGTGATAAACCCGACAGAGAAAAAAAAGCGATAATGAACGAGAATGTGTGAGAACAACAAAGCCCCTTGAAACAAACTTATCTTGCAGAAAGATAAACAACGGAATAGAAACCTGAGAAGTATTCCTGATGAGAAACCCCGATCTGTTTATAAACTAGACACAAAACTGAGGAAGCTCGATAGAAGCTTCAATAAACTAATGACTATGAACAAATGTACAACGTAACTGAAAGATATCCCTGACCGTATCAATATAAACAGACAAAAGGCAAGAATACTCGTAAATATAAAATATTCTGTAGACAATGCAATAAAATGTCTAGAAAAATGCATTGAAAGCAGCGTCAAAGTAAATAAAAATAGTAACAGTGACACAGTTAACGAACGTGTGAGAATAGAGACATTAGCAGTGCAGAAACTCCATGGATTTTCCACAAGAAAATATTTAGATAAAGGACATTTTAAATAGACGGGCTAATGTACTGATATACCCCCCAAATTGCTACATTTTTTAGTGGTGTTGTACTAGGTGCGGTCGAGTTATACAACGTACTAAAAGTTGGTCAAGATCCGAGTATGGTAAAGTGTTAAATCACGAATATGACTTCTTTTGGTTTACAAGTCATTTTCCATTTACATGTAAAGCACTAACTCTGTCCGTGTTCATGATAAATCAATACATCTTGGATTTTACCCAATTTTTCATGGTCAATATTTCACATGAAAGGATTACCAGTGATGCCAAATACACTTTTATACAATATTAATGGGTACCCCAAACACGCATTACCATTGTTGTATCCACCCTGATTCACTTACGTCACAGTGCTTTTTCAAAACATATAACTCCTTATCATCATCTTCAACTTTACCATTTTTAATATTGTCACAATTTCTATCTTGGCGATGTCCACATGCACTTTTACATTCTAGTGCATGCCTCCTGCAGGTTTAGGTCAGGTTATTGCATCCTTCTGAACAGTTGCAATGGATTATCCGAATCAATGCACTTGGAGCAGGATTTTTGTCCGTCATCACTGGAACAAGTTTGCTCCCTTCCACCTTCCATCCCCATTCAGATGGCACCATTTCATCACTACATCCCATCCACTCCATAATCTGGTAGTAAGTCCGCAAAGAATGAAATTTACAGGTAAAGGGCGTTGGTGGTAGTCGCTTTGACGTGACGAACGTCTTAAGTCTTGCAACTTTCTTGCAGAGCATATTGTATGTAATAGATGCTAGGGAATTTTTCTCTATCCGCATTAAACAAAGCTACTATTGCCTTACAACCATTGGTTACCACAACATCCTGGCTTTGCTTTGGTAGAGAAAATGCTTTTGGACAGTCTGTCATTGTGTTTTCTCTCTAGCCGATTCGTTGGTATTTCCTATTCCGAATACCTTGGACAGCGAATCACATCCCGTAAAGACATACAGGAACAACAGATCATTACAAACTGCTTCGCCAAGCACCTGCTTGAGAACCTTGATATTGTAGATGAAGGGTTTAGCCTTGTCGGCGCAAAAATTAAATGCAGTACATTTAGTAACGTATGCACTGAACAGCGAAAGAAGGTTTGTATCTTTTCCAATGAGGGTGGTTTATTTGAAAGCAGACATATTGATGGCTGCCTGCACAATATTAACATCGGGATCTCATTCCTCTTAAGTAACGTCACAGTTTTTCTGCCGCATTTGTTCCATTATCGGGTAGAGACAGAGTTCATAAGGCATGAGATTATCCAGCCTTAAAACCACCCATCTGTGAAACCACGAGAAAACTTTGGAATAAAAGTACTGGGTCAATGCTAAAATCTACAGAAACTTTGACATTTTCGTGCGATGATAAAACCGTTGCTTTCAAACTCCGTTGTTGAGAGTAGGAAAAAAAGATTGCCCATTAGTCTTCTGTACAATGTCTTTTCCGATTTCGAAAAAGTCTTAAACATTGACATCCGCGTTAGCAGTAATCCTTGTGATTATATTGCATACCGATTCATCGTCTGAAATGTTTCCAAGCTGTCTAATTGCTCTGCAACTTTCCTGATGTCTGTCTCATCTCAACAGAGAGGCAGACAACTCCTTATCTTATTCGAATGTTATGTAACTTCGTGCGGTGAGTTATTATATAGCAAGGTTGTAAGCGGATGACATAGTAAACGATATGGTCCAAACTGTTCTCTAGTGATCGGACATCCCCCTACCTCGTGTGAGCCCACCATGGCTTTTGAGTTAGCTCATTAGTGTTTCCTCGATGACAAGATCGGAGCCAAGACAATCCCAGTATAGGCTTCTGCGTCTGATTACGTGAAACCCAAACAGGAACTTTTGATATACTGTAGGGTTGTCATCTTTCAATGCATACATATTCTGGAGATATAGACGAGTCAGCCGACTTCAGATAATTCGGATGACCAGTGGCTGCGAATATTGGCAGGAAAGAGAGGACGGCACTAAGACGCAGTTTCATAGACTCCATTCGATTAGCTGCAACAAGTGCCCTAGCAATTCCTAGCATGCGCTGATAGTGTATTCATAGATTGCTGGTTTTGGAGGCCCTTTACAGTTCATCCCTTATCAGAGTTAGACGGTTGTAAATCCTACCGATGGAATCTGATTCCAACAATGACTTAAAGTCACATTCACCAGTTTCCATCAGCATGGACAGTAGCTCAAGTTCTTTTACTTGGTCCCAAAAACCAGGTTCATCCTCTAAGATTTTGGCAACAATAAGGTGGCCACGAAATGCTTGTTGCCCTACCGTTACCTCATTATGTGTACGACAGCATTTTCACACTATACTGTCTCTATGATCTCCTTGAGGCTACTGTCATCTAGATGCGCCCTAAATATTCGCACCCCTTATGCATCAGGTGCATCACACCTTGCCAGCTGGGAGTAGTCTGGTTCAAGTGACAGAAAGCTTTGATGAGTTTCGATGCGGTCTTGAGAATTGCTCGTTTTTGTGCTTCCTTATCATCTGTCGGAGGTGAATTGTAGTATTCACGAAGAATGTCACAGGTTGTATCCCTAAATGTCACAATGTTTGCGACACCACAACAACACTTGGTCACAAATAAAAAGTTTCCATATCGACTCATTAGCTTTTCCGTACTGATGTCCATATGCCGTTCATTTACTACCTTACTCATAAATCGTGATCTGTTCCTCATCGTTTTCCTACAAGAATACACACACTTTTTCAAATGCTTCATCCTGATCGCTGTCTTTTGGTCTTCCACTTTTTCGTCGTTTAGTTAATTAAACTGACGTGAACAGTCTTGGAATGCTTCGCATTGTTTGAAAGTTCACATTACATGACTAGTGGTACACACAGTCTGCAGCATAGAGATCACCACAAAAATATTCGATTCGACCTTGAACAGTAGTGACCCACTCATCCCTCTTGTTTTGCAATGCACCAGGATAGTTTGAGCAAATGCATCAGTCTTCACATAACACATCTTTTTCTCACTTTTTCGTTTATAATCTTTTTTCGTAGTATCAGCTCCACAGAAAAAGTAGTGCGTTTTATTGTCATATCGTCGCATTGAAACACAAGTGCTCCTTTTTACTAGCCGAGCAGAATCATCTTTTTCTGAGACTAAAGCAATGTCTTGTCTATTTATGTGAACACTAGTTCCGGCTTCAACAATGACTTTGACACTTTTTCCGATACTTGCACGGTTGACACCTGCAGCACACTTTTATCGAAGCATCACAGTCCAAATCCTGTTCGTATAAATGGCAAGTTTCTCTACTGGCTGCTGAACTCATGTTTGACCCTGAAAATATACGAAAATATATGTGTATTAGTAGTAGTAAGTTTTTGAAAGGCTGTGGGCAATGCAAATTCTGGGTAAGATGCAAGTTGTAAGGAACAAAAACAATAACAATAAATCGAATACGAAATATGACTTACTATTTATTTTTCCTTTTTTTCTTCCTAAAATCTTATATAACAGCAAGAGTGTTTTTAGCTGTTCGTGTGATGTCCGGGTGATTAAAAATCACTATTTAATATTTCGGTAAAAGAGACTTCCCTTTGTCAAAAATAATTAAACCAGAAGAAAATTTTTCTCCGACTGTGTAGAGAATCCTACCTTACACAGTCGGAGAAAAAGTTGCCTGGCAACGTAAGGATGGGCCAACATTTTATTTGGGCCTTACATTTCCATAATACTATAGAAACGTTGATAACTCCCAAACTATTTATCTAATCAGACTGACATTTTGCATAGAGGTTACCGTAATCAAAGAACATCAGATCCATGCATCCAATTTAGGTAAATCGTAAGTTAAAATTCCATCAAAATAGACCGAACCTTTTAAAGTTATGGTCACAGGTCAAAGTTATATAATATGCGGGACTTTATTTGCAACACTATATCACCACGATGAACAGAACGAAAGTTATCACCAAAAGTGAGACCTTCACCCTTTTGCGTTCCGTTGAACTTGATCTTTGACTAAGATATCCCAAAATCAACTCACTCCTTGAACTATATTTTGCCCAAATTTACGTGAACTGGCGAACTATAGATATAGAAATAGTTGAAATCGTATATAAATTTTAGTTGGCTACTAAGGCATTGTTGATACAATGTAGTAACAAGTACACACCCCATCTACTTTGGGAAAAATGTCAAATTGATTTTGCAGAACTACTCAATGGATTGCACTACTTAATCGTAAGTGATTGTTTTACTAAATAAATAGACCTTAACAGTTAGTAATATTTTTTTGTAATATTCGCTGTCCTAAACTCCACTGTATCTAACAATGGAACGCAATTAACGTCATACGGTTTTAAATGTTATGTGAATCTTTGCAATTAATTATATAACAACCCACTTTTAAGCCAAGAGCAAATTGATTTGTATTTGTTGATATGCTAAAGATATCTTTAAGAAAACATGACAATCGACACTCAGAGGAAATAAGAATTGTTAAATTCCTATTACCTAAAAAATAATATTAACCCAGTCATAAAAACCAAATATATATTTGAAAGACTGCTTCACAAAGAAATAATTGACACAAATAAGAAGACCGATACAGTCAAATATTTTAAGTTTAGTTAGAAAATATTCTTTAAAATTCATAAACAGAATAAGGAACACTGTTAATAGGTACAATTTAAAACCGTTTCGACAGATGATTAAATGTCTGTGCTAGCCAAATAAACTCCACTTTAGGAATTGAAGAAAAAATACAAGATTGGAAGAACCAATGTTTGTATTCTCTGATCTATCGGACGTACTATACCAGAAATAACTTTTACTAAAATAAGTTTTAGAAGAAGAAAAATAAACTGACAGGACTCACACAAAAAGAGAAGGTGAACTTTCGAAAGGAAACATCTTATGAGAGAGAATATTTCCCTATGGGATTTGTATTTGTATGACGAACAAAGGCATATTGACTATAACAAATAATAGATATAGTAGTAGTTTGATTAGAAATAGTTAGTTGTTTTAAGGCTAAACTAAGAACTTTCTATTACTTTTACTATTTCTTCGACCCGCGTCTATATACAGGATGGCCAACACGTACATGTTCAGCACAGGCCTTACAAAATCGATTATATAGTGCTCGTCTTTACGTGATCAAAACAAAATTATCTTTCTGAACACGCTGTCAACAATCATTATGTATTCTCTATAATATGTCTCCATGACAATAAATTTGAGCATAGGCTTATGGTAAACCTAAATGTAATGATGGTATGGGCAAAAGGATAGAACCACAAGCATAGGTGTCGTGGATGGTGTCGTCCGAAAACACTAAAATGTCTCTTTTCTGACCTCCAAACAGTCACTAGTCCGCAAACACCAACTTGAACTCCCACTTCATTCTTCTGACAGCACACAAATCCGACCTCCACCTTCACTGGTCTCAATCCGGGATGAACCAAAGGAGAAGTGCGCTTTCTCATTTCCTGTCCTCTTTATGGGGACTCCCATCATGCAATGCAAAATAGGTCACATGATCATTTGGTACTTCCTTTCTATAAAACCAGCCATTTGCTTTAACTCTGTTGTTCCACATGGCCTTGGTCTGGTATTACAGGTAAGTCTCATGTTTTTATTTTCCACTACATATGAGAATCTGGGTTTAGTATGAGCATCGGGGAAAGACAAAGACCTAGTCCTTCATCCACTGCCTCCCCTTATAAGATCTAGAAAACATCGACAGGAGGAAAGTTACTTTGTACTCCAAAAACTGTGCATGCACTAAACACTCCCAACCCCTACTAGATTGTCAGTAAACAAAGACAGTGTCTTCATTCTTGGTTGCTATTATTGACTTGCATAATTTTATTGTTGGGTTTGTCTGTGTTTATTTGAACTGTATATGTTCGACCTTAGAATTGATGTCTGACAAAATATATAAACATTTTCTGAACTATTGGCTAAAACATAAATGATCCGGTGAGAGAAAATAGAAAGCCGATAAGTTTTAAGTTTATTACTTTGATTAAAGTATTCTGAGAAAATCAAAAGTCGCTTTATTTACTTGACGAGCACGTGTACAATTCTATTTATCTCACAAACATTTGAATCTTTCAGAACACTTTGTGATTTATCTTTGATGGAAGACAATTACATTCAAGTCTGGTCTCGTAATAGAATCTCGGAAGTCACACGCTAATCGGTCAGTCATTTTGAACTAAATTAGTAGGAAGATGCTTATTTAAACACATCTGAGAATTCAAAGCAGTCTTGTAATTTTGAAGAAAAGAGAAAATTGTTTCCGCAATCCTAAAGCATGTAAGTGATTCTGTCAGGACTCTTGAAAGTGTTTGGGGTTAAAAAGGGACGATTCGTCTTTGAAAAGCTTTCTCTTTCATTTGCTGCGTTCTTTATTCTTTTTTTTCTTCTTATATTTTTCCATTTCTTCATTCTTTTTATATTTCCCTCTTTCATTATTTTCTTTCTCGGTTTATGTAATAGTTTTCATTTCATGTGTTCATACTTTCAATCGTATGTTTGTTTGTGCGTTTTTTCTTTTTATTATTTATTTTGTATCCTGTAATTCACTCAATTTAACTTTTCATTATGTTTGTCATTATTAATTTTTTTGATTATTTATTTGATTATTTCATTTACTTATTTTCATTTGGTATTTATCTTCTTTCTTTCGTTATATCCTTAATTATTTCCTTTGTTATTTCTTTTATGTGTTTGACTCTCTTTTTTGTGATGACTGCTACTTTCTTTTCTTTATTCATTATTTTCTTTCCTTTTTTTCTTGTGATTTCTTTCATCATTCCTTCTTTTTCATATTTTCATTTATTTATTTTTCTCGTTTTCGTTCAATATCTTATCTCTATTTACTTTATTCTTTTCAACTTGTTTCGTTTCTATTTCTCTCTAGCTGCTTTCGCTGGCGCACTATCCCTTTGCAAACTTGGCTACTTGAAAAACATGAACACATTTACTAAAATAATTAACATTTTATTCATAACTTTTGTATAAACCGAAGTAAAAATCTCCGCCATCGACAACAAATAACATTTTTGTAATTTTATCACTCTTTTTTCAAATATAGCAGTAAATAATGAAAAACATCAATTAGGCTGGACTTTGTTTGTTTTTATTTACGGACTTTATATAATTCAGAAATGGGTAGCAACTAATTTAACAGCAATTTATTCCTCCTAAAAAGCCGGAAGGAACATTTTAACACAAATGCTAAGCGAAAGAAATACTATTCCTAAACAGGGCTATTTTATTTTTTATTAAAACCTCCAAAAATCATTGAATTAAATAAATAATAACAAAGAACAGTTATTAAATAAAATATTATCTGGTAACGTATCATAGAAATTAGTCAAACTTACGACTTGGATTGTATATACTAAGCAAGGGTGCTGCTATCATCTAAGATTGAATTAAGTTGAAGTCGAACGTTTCCCCTCACCGTTAGTGCTGGAAATAGCCGATATTTTGTATTTATTCATTCTGATTTCGTTCTCGTTTCTTTTACGTGTGTCCTTATTTAATGAACGTATTGCACACATTTAAGAAATCGATTTTGCTGTAATCGTTTTACTTATTCTACAGTTCAGAATACTTTTCAAAAACGTATTTCTCATTCTTTTTTAATTTTTCATTTCTTCCCTTTTCATTTTTTACTCCTACACTTAGATAGATGAAACTGACTTTTTACTCCCATTATCCTTGGATTTCTGTTTCCAAATTCTCATTCTCCTTTTTATTATCCGTCTGTTTGTCCTTACATTTCCATTCACCTACATAGTTCTTCTCCTGCTACTTCTACCACCGATTCATATTTTCATTCTGTAATCTACTTTTCTATTCTCAGCTGTTCAATCGTTGCTTAAAGGAGAAATGCTCGCAACGACCTTGGAAAACTTCGTAAGTCTGACTAATATTCAAACATACTTGAGATCAGTCTTTTACATCTCAGTACTGATCAATCAGTTTACCGTGCGACATGAGTAAGTTGTTTAAATCTGTGATGAATTAGGAAGTCGTTAAACACTTCAGCAAAAAATGATTACTCAGTGACAAGCAATATGGATTTCGTTCCGTAAGATCAACTGCAGATGTTCTGACAGTTATATCACAAATGATCAGTCAATCCTGGGCTTCATCTCTAGAGCTATAGCTCTTGACATATTAAAAACTTTTGATTGGGTTTGGCAGAAATGTCTGCTTCACAAGCGAGATGTTATGGAATACATGGAAATGTCTTTTCAACAATCTATTTTTTCTATCAGATAGGTTTATAAAAGTAGTCGTTGATGGGCAGAAGCCTGAAGCACATAATATCATGACAGCGTGGCTCGGAGATTTATTTTGGGCCCAACCCTCTTCCTGCTCTTCATCAATGAGCACATTGTGTAGTGGGGAAAAGGGTGGCTGATTATTTTTAATACATTTAAAACCAAGCTTCTCTCATTTCCCCACCAACACTCAACTCCTCACTTTGCCCAAATTGAAATGAATGGATCTCTTCTTGAAGAAGTATTCTGCTTTGATAAGTTCCTAGAACTGACTTTAACACCAGACCTCAAATAGAGGACTTACATCAAATCTGTTACTAATCTCGCTTGAAAAATGGTTGGATCTCTACTGTTTAAGAAAGTGTCTCACCCATAATGCAATTCTCTACTTGTATAAGAGTCGAATACGTACTTAGATCGAGTATTTTTACTACATATGTGAAAGTGCCTCCCAGAACACTGTTTCCTGCCTTTAGAGAGAATAAAAACGACTTCGAAATCTAGTTGGGGAATGCCCTCTTTTCCTCTCACAGAAGAGACGTTGCTAGTCCTTCTCTACTCTATCGTTATTTTTATGGTAGGTGCTCGACTGAGCTCCAGTCTATGGTTCCTAATGTAAAACGGTTACAAGAACTCGTCTAACTACAACAACTGTATATCATTTTCCGTTCTCCCTCTGTGCCCCTAAAAAACGGAACTTCCATGATCAAAGTGTATTTCTAAGGTCTATCCGTCTGTGAAAAACAATAACACGGGACTCCTTCCGAGCTGACTATTTCATGGTCGTCTTTCAGTACAATGTTAACAAATTCTTGTTGAGCTGTTCTACTAAATAATCTAATTTCTATCCAGTCTGAACCATTGTTACCAATCCTCATTTTTTATTTCACTGTCTTCCTAACAATTTCATTAACCATTATCCTCGAGTGTCATATGAACCTTGATAAGCGATGACTTGTTAGTACATAAAAAAGTAATTTGCTAGAAGCATCCACAAATTACGATGCTCTGCCCCCCCCCAAAAAAAACATTAGATTCCATACCAATCTTGTACGTTGCACTTATGTTTGAAATAGAATTTCTGTCGCTAAATGCACCAATTGGAGTCTATCAATGAAGATGAAAATAATCGGCTACAAATTTCTGTAGAAGTTCTGTTATTACCTTCACAATTTAGTTAGCAATGCCTTTTTGATCGCTTAATTCGCACATTCAATGGAATCAATGTGGAAAAAGTTAAAGTAAGTAAACTATATTGTACTTATTAATGCAATTTACTGCTTAACATGTTCATGCAGTTTTACTGTATTACCGATTCTCACCATAAAATATAATAAATTATACTAAGTAATACACTTTTCTACATAAAGGATTAGTGCAGTTCCACGGCATTACCAAAACACATCATAAATGATAATAAAATGTACTCGGCGATACCCGTCATTGCTTTACACTTTACTGTCGTTTATATATATATATATATATATATATATATATATATATATATATATATATATATATATATATATATATATATATATTACTTTGGATTACCTTCATCTTTCCTTTCTCATATATATATATATATATATATATATATATATATATATATATATATATATAGGTATATATATATAGGTATATATATATATATATATATATATATATATATATATATATATATATATATATATATATATATGAGAAAGGAAGGATGAAGGTAATCCGACGTAATAGGAAATGAAAAAGGAAAAAACAAAAAGGATGTTTTTTATACATTCATCAACGTTTTGTCTTTATTTGTAAGACTTCCTCAGGATGATAATTTTATAAAAATGTCATGCAAGTACGTGAAAATATTGAGTTGACATGATGGGTTGATCAGAAAAAGTAGTAGCGACTACTGGGTGCGCAGGACCGATGGCCGGGCTTAGTGAAGTCAGTAGCATGGAATGAAATTAATGAGGATGGTTCTGAGTTAAAAAGTGGAGGGTTGGGGGTGAACGGAAATAATGTGGATGGCTGTTAATGAAGAAGTGGAGGGTGGGGAAAGAGGAGGGGGAAGCTCTGTGATTTTGGTGTGTGGGTAATGTCATGGTTTTAGAAAAGATTTGAAAAAATGAAGGTGGTTTGAAAGTCGGAGGGGTGGATTGGTAAGACTGTGAGAGAAGTAGTCGAAAGGGTAAAATGGGTGAGGGGAGAGGGGAGATTTGGTTGTGGTTAGGTGTGAAATTTTTGGAGAGTAGTAGTGTTTGACCAGCTGGCTATGTCAAGAATGTGTGGAATGAGTAAGTTAGAAAGTTTAGATTCGTGGTGAAGGAAAATGTGTGTGTGTGGGCGGGTTGTGTGTGGGAGTGTATGCGGAGACTTGTATGTGAGAATAACTGAGAGCGAAGAGAAAACAAAAGTTTAGCCATGATCTAGGTTGAGTTTTTGTTCTGCATCTTTATCACTTAGGAAGTGAAACAATTTATATAGTAGTATATTACTAAAGCAACACACCCTACACTCACTAATAACAACAATTACATGAATTATACATATATATATATACATATATACATACACATATATATATATATATAAAATATAAAGGTTAATGGATTTAAAAATCCAACTTTAAATACAAGAGTTTTATGAATGAATAAGATCTATATGTTTCTTTTCCCCTGCGGTACGATCGACGTTAATGCCCCAAACTAGAATATGTGGATTATTTCTTAACAAGCTTGGAAAAAAATATTTGTTAAGACAACATATGCCAATACAAATGTGATAACTTTCTCCAAGTCTATGTATACTAGATTCTAAATACTTGGTAGAACAATTCGTCTAGGAGAAGAAGAAGCACCGCAGTAACCCTACCCGCGACACACTATATATGTCATGCGACACACATCTTCCACATTTACAGTAACAGTTGCAAACAGTTGCGTATATTTTTCGAAATACGCGACTTTCTTACACTATATTTAGGAGTGGAGCTCATCCCTAATCCCAAAATAGTACGGTACTTATCATGATCAAGTTAAATTTCTGTTTATTTTACCTAAACCGTACATGCTAACCCTTGTCCTTATTGGACGTTCTTCTTTTTGAATGGCGATATATACATGTACAACCCAAATCCTCTTTTCTAGGCTTGTCCCTGTATTTATTATTCGTCAGCCATATGTGTGAACATACGAGTTAATACTTGAACGATATTTTTTTTTGGGGGGGGGGGTCATTTAGTATATTTATCCGAACTAACTGTTACACAAAATACTGATATCGACACCATCAACGAAGACTTGTACCAATTAAATATAAAACGGTCTACAACGGAAGCACATCAGATGGCCGCCGCGTCTGTCTCCAAGAATACAATGATTTGTTTGATTTCGAGATTCAATAAGAAACGCAATTGTCTAAGTGTCTTTAACTTGTTTTTGCCAATTCAGTTCGAAATCACATCTTTACCTTTTTTTAAACTTTTTTCTCTCTCGCTTACATTCCTTTTCTGATTTAACGTTTTCTAATCTAAGTCGTCGTCTTTCACTTCTATTTGCTTTTATTTAAACATTTGGTGTTTGTTTTGGTGCGGACATTTACATTTGCTTTTCTTTTGTTTTCTTCTTTTGCTTCCTTCTTTATTTCTTCTCTATTTACTTTTTTTTTCGGTTATTTTTTCTTACGTTAGCTCTGCCTTTTTGGCATCTTCTCGCTCTTCCTTTCTTTTGTTCTCTCTTTCTTTATTTATTTTCCTTTGCATGTTTCTCTCTTTCGTATTTCTGGTCTTTCTGGTATTCTATCGACTTTCTATTTTATTTCGTTGTAACTTTATTTCATTCTCTTTCATTGTTTTGTTACATTTTTATTTGTTTGTTTATTCATGTTTTCGCTCTTTTTCTTCCTTTGATATTTCATTGTTTCTGTCTTTTATTTTCAATTCTATTTGTTATTTTGTTCTTTTTGTTTTCTTCCTTAATTATTGTTCTTTCTTATTTTATATGTTCTTCTTTGTGCGATATTTGCTCTGTTGTATGCAAGTTTTTAAAAAAATTCTGATCTACTGTTAACTTTATAACTTCAAATACGACACATTATTTGCTGTTTTTAGTATTTATCTTAGCAGTTGTTGAAACTTAAATTCTTACATTTATTTTTATAATCGCTTTACTTGTCTGTCTTTTTAACTTCTTTTATCGTATTTTCTTTACATGTCTTGAATTAAAACTGTTATTGCCCGTTTTCATTAATTAACTCTCAACCTCACATCTGACCCACGATATATGGACTGCAGCATACTACTTATCAAGTATACAACATCCATATGCTATTAATTGTCTTCAATACTAATTTATTTTACACATTTCTCTTCTTTCCATGATTTTTCGTCTCTGATATTTTATAGATTTTTATTATTTTTTACATTTAATTCCAAACCCTTTTTCAATTATCCTTCGGTAAGGCAATCCGTAGGTCTGTTTAAAAAAGACTATTTGATCGCGAAATGCGATTTATTTGGTTTATTTTTTATATTGGATGCATGTCTATGAGAGTCGTTGTCCGCCTGTCCGTCAATGCTTTAGTTTGCCTGTGTTAAAAATGACATTTTCATCACTGAACACACGGATCAAATTAACTGATCTTAAGAATATTTGTTCTTGTTTCCATTTACATTCGATTTATTTCACTCTTATCTTCGTTTTTGTGCCGTCTTCATTGAATTCTAACTTTATCATCTTGTAACGTTCTTCACCATATTTCCTTATTTTCTGCGATCTTCCTGTAACATCATTCAATTATCCGCTTTTTAGGCAGATGTTTTTCAGCTTTGGTTAAAAACTACTTTCATTTCCTCTACTTGCAGATGATGCAAAATTGAAATAATCCATTCATTTCGTCCCTTCCTTGCAACATTGCCATCGTAGTGAGTAGAATCTCATATCGTCTCATATGTATGTCTCTATTTCACAGATCCGTTCAATCTTGTCCGGGCAGACAATTCGTTTTTGAACTCAGTGTTTGGGGAAAAGCAGACTGAATTGATCGCTCGACTAATGCTTGTTAATAAAACTTCTTCAACTTGGAATGTGTTTACACTATTATGAAGAAGACAATAACGCCTCGGGATTAATTCTATGGAAGCCTGGTTACACTATCGATAAGAAATTAGATTCTGAGCCAGTTTATGACAGGTTCTTTCATAGAAATAAATGCTTCTTTCTATTTCAATCTGTCATTCTGTAATCTAATTTTGTTAGACATTAATGGCACAAGATTATTTTATTGGCAGTAGTATTTGTTTATGAGACAATAGACTCCCAATGTAAGGGTGACTGTGCGTGAAGTATTCGTAAATCAAATGTTAAGTAATAACCAACCACACCTCTCGTGAACAAGAATTTCTTCAATCTAGTATGAAAGAGCAGTCAAGGCACACTGGGAACAATACCAGGATATGCAGATATCCCTCTCACACGCATCATTTAGTACAGACTAAGCTTCACGCCTCTAAGCATAAATTGTTTAACAGGAACTTGTGTATCAATCTGTTTATGCCGCATATTTTGTATACTATTTGATAATGAGGTAAATCATCTCCACGAAAACAACAAAACCGTCGCAAAAACGAGATTCAAGACGGAGGCCTATGGAAAAATACCGAGTGGATGGCCCAAACAGAGTTTTTTTGATACGGTGCACGAAGATCTTAAGTCAGCAGTAATTCACGCTGACCAAGCCTTCTAACGTGTACTGTGGAAGAAAAAAATCGAGTGCGGCGCTTGCTGCGAGGGATTATGGCGCATAACATGGTGATGATATATAGTAGTTGTTGAAATACAAAACAGAAGTTTGATTTGATATCATTGCAGCTGATTTGAATTAAAATCCTATCGAATCTACTTAAGTCATGTACAAACAAATACTTAGGGAATGTATGAATACCCAATTTCTTTCCAATTTCTGTTCAATTAATCGTATCGAAACGTTTGCAATACAGATTGTAGCGGGGAGCAGGAGAGGCAGACGACTAGTGTGAGCCAGGACGCTTGTCCGCGTCCGTCGAAGAGAAGATGTTTGGTTTGCTGCTTGTGCGGAGGAGAGCTGCGGGCGCAAACCCGGACACGCTCATTTGCAAAAAAGTTTTTTTAAGAGGAAGCTTTGGCGGGCGGCTTTGTCTATGTGAGATGTCGCTACTATGAGAAGCACGAAAAACGTGATTTGGGGAGATGCGTTGGGAGGTGGACGCGAACGGAAGAAGAAGAAAGTGCCGCATTTATTTTGGTGAAGCGTTGTGTTGACTCGTTCAAAGAAGCGAACGGAAGAAGAGGAAAGTGCCACATTAATTTTGGTTAAACGTTTCATTGACTCGTTCAAGCTATCGCGGCGTTAATATGACGAGCAAGCTGTTCGACATTCGATTGATTCCAAAGTTTAGTGGGACTATCACCGATCTCCCGATTGTAGAATGGCTAGAACAGGTAGAACTCATTTGTGAATTGTGCGAATTTCACGAAGTGGCGCGAGTTCTTTCCTTGCGGTTTAGAGGGGGCGCTCTTCTATGTATAGACAGATATAAATCATGTCAAGCAGGCACTGATTTTTTTGTGGCATATGATTACTTTACGACGCGACGGCTACAACCCGGTGAGTGTAGATGTGTTTTTGGCTGAGCTTCGAAGACTTTCCATTTTTTGTTGGGGAAATACTCCCAGAAAAATGGATGGTGTGCTATTTTGTTGCAGGACTGCCGAGTCACGTAAGGCAACATCTTCTGGCGTTATCGAGAATGGGTGGCATACCTTTAGGGCATATTTTTACTAGAGCAGGGGCTATCATGACAGACGAAAAAGAATTAGTTGTGGTAGCTATACAACCGATTAAGTCTAATATCAATCGGACGTTACTCACTGTGTCGGCTAATGGTAGCATTAAATGTTATAAATGCTCTGATCCAAACCACTTCGCAAGAGACTGCCAGTATCAGCATGGTGAAGGGCGTAATGGCAACATATACACATCGCGAGGAAAGATGCAAGGCTACAGATGCCAAAAGATAGGCCACATTCGATCTGAGTGTCCGGAAAACAAGGAAATAGGCCAGATAACAGCACTAGTCTTTCCTCAGTCAATTTAAGAGAGGCGCTCCCTACTGCTGAAGTGTTGATCGATGGGAAGAAACACAGAGCTCTGGTGGACTCTGGATGTTCCAGATCTCTGATAACTGGATCAATATGCAGTCGTCGGAGTCGTCAGAAATCTAACATCATGACCGCCGACAGCGAAATTATGCACAGTCATGGCGTTGGAACCATTTTGTTGGCTATAACCAATATAACTCCTATAATGGTCGATGTTTTGGTCGTGGATAGTCAACTATTAAGTTTCGACATGCTGCTTGGGATGGATGTCATTACAATGCTGGTGGAGTCACCATTGACCAGTCTGGCGAAGCCATCTTCTACAAAAAACATCCTCATGTTTGCACTGTGATTAAGATAGAGGAACCAGATTTTAGTGCTGTGTTTCACGAACAGACCAAAGTGTGGACGGCATCGTGGAAGTGGTCAGGTGATCACCCGCCTGCTAAACTTTACAGGATGCCGGAATACTCTGTGCTGGCTCAAATCCAGCAAGACTGTAGACATGAGCTACGAACGTTGCTGGATAATGGATGGCTACCTCCCTATCCTGAAGAAAAACTAAGGTCTAAAGGGCCTACTTCCGCTAATGGCAGTCTTTCAGCAAAACAAATCTAAGATTTTCGCGAACTGAATGGGCACGTCGTTGTCTATACTGCGCATGCAGACGTCTGTGCACACAAGCTGAGATAGTGGCGAACAAAAGGCTCCAATGCGTCAGTGCTCGATGTACGGAGGACGTACTTACAGGTGATTGAGCATGCATCCCTGTGGCCATACCAGACTGTCATATTAGAAGGGAAAAGGTACTGCTTGACATTCATGGGGGTTGGGCTGAATGTGACACCAGTCATTATGCGAGCAATGGACGAGGCTATTAGACGGGCAACATCAGCATATATCGATGATGTTTTGATAGACGAACATATAATGTCCGCAGCTAAAGTGAGGCAGCAATTGTACAACTTGGGCCTGGTAAGCCAGGAACCTGGACGGCTGCAGGACGGTGCGCGAGTACTTGGCCTGAAAGTCTAGGTGAGTGCAATATGCTGAGATGAGAAACGAGGTAACGAGATCCCCAGTGTGCCACGCAGCATCAATAGACATGCTGCGTTCTCCTTGTGCGGTAGACTATTCACGCACTTCCCGGTTGATAAATGGATCAGAGTGGCAGCAGCGTTTATTCAGAGGAGAGCAGTAGCAATCACCGTGGGTTGTGACGATGGTTGGATGATGTTCCATTGACCACGATGATGACAAAAATCGTTGCGAGAGTGAATAAAGGAGACCCCGTACGAGGCAAGTGGTGTGTTGATGGTCGTGAGATCGATGTCTGGGTTAACGCAAACTTTTTAGCGACCGGGGTGTCAATGCAGCTGTGATAGAAGATGAAAGTTCGTTACACATAAATCTGGCAGAGCTCTATACTGTACTAAAGGGTATTACTATGACACTGATGTGGGAAGCATCCATATTGCATTTTTACCGACTCTGCCTGCGTGTATAAATGGATAACACACACTCTTACGAGAA
This sequence comes from Sepiola atlantica, assembly GCA_963556195.1. NCBI lineage: Eukaryota > Metazoa > Mollusca > Cephalopoda > Sepiida > Sepiolidae > Sepiola > Sepiola atlantica. The sequence goes on from OY744529.1 coordinate 1,248,728, forward strand.
AGTCCATGGTGCATACTAAAGCAGCGAGCGAAATGCTAATAAGACGACGACTTGGTGCACTTTCAAGCTTGATAAAAGAGTACGGGTTGTCAGTAGACATTACCCTTGTATAGTCAGAACACAACTGAGCGGATAACCTGACGCGCGTACCGCAGCGGTGGTTTGATTTAATCAGAAAGGCAGCTGAACCCCAGAGCCATGTATGCACTACATAAACAGGCGGGCCAGAATCCGACCAAATTAGGTCCATCTATCATCAAAGTAGTCACTCTGGCCTGTAAAAAGGGCGTGGTACTTTGTTAGGCGAGTCGACCCCACGATTTCTAAGGCATCCGTGAAGACAATAGTTAAATAGCGTAAAGAGTATCAGTAGATTGATCCGCCGTCAACGCGTTGGCCGAAGGGCAACTTAGACGTCGGCGACACCTGGTATCGAGTGCGGATAGACATAACCCACTACCAGAGTAGCCACTATCTCTCGCTTATTGACTGTGGCCCCACGTGGTTTTCTGTTTGGCGTTGTCTAAGACGGCAAGACGCAGCAACATCGTCGACCAATTGAAGGTCATATTTTACGAACGCGGGCCCTCAACTGAGATACTCAATAACAATGACCCAGCATTTTGCAGTAATACTTTCAGCGATTTATTAAATGAGTAGGAAGTTTGACCTCGATTTCGCTGTGCACACATACCATCAGATAATGGTATTACGGAAGGGTGCCATCGAAGTGCGAAAATGATTGCCGCAAGAAAAATGTGCTCAGTGATGGAGGCAGTTTACTGGTAAAACGTCACCCCGAAGGACGATGTGTCCCTGCCAACATGATCCATCGTTACAACGTCAGACTGATGTGTTGCCCCCGCCCTAATGAGCCCGAACAGCAACACCTGAGTTACAAGGTGGGAGATCGTCTTTGGACAAGAATCCCGAATGGACGGTGTACATCCGCTTACACAGACGCGTTACGGACGTGATTAGCTCACAGAATATCCTCATTGATGCGATGCGTCGGCACGTAAGGGACCTACGTCCCGTTTTCGGCCTGACTGCGTCAGAAAGTAGAAGTGACAGGGAGCCTCCACTCAGAGTTCACGAGTGATCACGATGAGCGGAGCAAACAGCCTCATACCCAGCACCGATGTATCGGATGATTCTTCTGCAGACGAGTCATCCGAAGAGTAAGCTGTGGTCGCATCACCGCGAAGAGAGGTGGAATACCACTGGCCTGGTACAGATGCATCGGATGCTCCCTCTGCAGACGAGGTATTTGAAGAGGAAGTCGCAGCCATATTACCGCGGAAAAGCACCTGGCAAAAAAGACCTTTGTGATCATGAGATCAGAGCAGAGTGTAACAGAGAGCAGGAAAGGTAGCCGACTGCTGTGAGCCAGGATGCTTGTCCGCGGCGGTCGAAGAGATGACGTTTGGTTTGCTGCTTGTGCGGAGGAGAGCGGCGGGCGCGAATTCGGAAACGCCCATTCACGTAAAGTTTAATTACATTTTTTTTAAGAGGAAACGGCGGCGGGCAGCTTTAGCGTGTTTAGCTGCATATGTGAAAGGTCGCTACTATAAAGAGCACAAAAAACGTGATTTGGGGATATGCGTTGGGAGGTGGACGCGAAGGGAAGAAAAAGAAAGTGCTGCATTACTTTTGGTAAAACGTGGTGTTGACTCGTTAAAAAAAAGCGAACGAACGAAGAAGAAAATGCCGCATATATTTTGGTGAAACGTTGCATTGACTCATGCATGTGTTGACTCGTTCAAAGAAGCGAACGGAAAACGAAGAAAGTGCCGCATATATTATGGTGAAACGTTGCATAACTCGTTCAATTTTGGAATTAAATAACCTAACAATATTGATCTGCTAAGACAGGGAAATCAAACAGAGAAATAAAATTAGATATCAGTCGACATGATTTCGATCATAATTATGGTTGCTTGCTTACCTAAAAGTTTATATAACGAAGCAATATTTCGTATCTATTTATATATCATGCGTATATATTTATTTATGTCGTATATATATATATATATATATATATATATATATATATATATATATATATATATTAAAGAAAGAAACAAAGTGCCTTAAAAAAACATGTGTCAGATGCAGATATTTTTATTAAAATCAAAATATCATTTTTTTTTCATCTTGACATTTTTTCTAATAATTTCGCTCGGTATCACAAGCTTCGTCAGAGATTGATACAAATCAAAGATATTAACTTTATTTTTTTCGTAAGAATCCTTCCTGGTCTTGTAGAAGTGACGTCCGATGTTGTTTGCACTTAACGGAGTAAATGTCTCTTTTAAATTTGAACTTAAATCGCGCATGGTCGCTGGTAGGTATACATTTATGAAAGTCGATTTTTTAAAACATCTTTAAAATTAAAAACTTAAAGAAAGAGGCTAAATTCCTTCAAAAAAACATGTGTTTGATGCAGATATTTTTTATCAAAATCAAAATATTTGAATTTAAAGATTTTTGGCATGTGAAGAAATATGAATAATCTTGTGTTAGAAAGATAGGCATCACCTTGAATTTACCTCTTGTGCATGAGTGTATATGTTTAAAAAAATAATTTTCTGTTTTCATGGATTTTTATGTTACTTTTATGTAAAGCAACTCTATTGTTACGTGGCTCCTGTATAGGATTCTTTGCATGTTATGCATTTCAGCGTATAGATACAATTTTTGGAGGTGCAATTTAAGTCCTATTTTCATTTTGAATATCTGTGTTTGGTTTTCAAATGTGTATGAGTTCCCCTCTATTATTATGTCACAAATTCCACATCTTTCTTTGTTGCATTTTTGACCCCTTGTATAATGTGTTTATGGTGTTTGGATGAGGTTTAAATGTTCTTGAGGTATTTTAGCTGGGTTTATGTTCGTTGTTTTTAATACGTTTTTTTTGTTTATTGTTTCGGTATAGTACGGTTAGGTTTCTTGTTATTGCTAAGAAAAAAACTTTATATTTAAATTCAATCCACATCATAACTTAACTCACAAAACATACAGATCACACACGTCTGCGTGCATATAAAAACAAATGTGGGTACATTTATGGACGGGGACCTATATACACGCGTACACATGTGCATGTACGCATCCACATAATAAAACAGATGCATGGCGCACGCGCGTCTGTATATGTGTGTAGATACATGCGTGTAAAATGTATATGGATGCGTGTGTTTATATGTCTGTCTACCTATCTATCTATTTATCTATTTATCTATTTATCTATCTATCTATCTATTTATCTATCTATCGATCCATCCATGTATCTATCTATCTATCTATCTATCGATCGATCGATCAATTTATCTATCCACCAGGTATCTATCTATCTATCTATCTATCTATCTATCTATCTATCTATCTATCTATCTACTTATCTATCTATCTATCCGTGATAATGTTGGGCGCACTTACGGAAGATAGAAAGACAAAATACACATTAGTATGAATTAGGAGTTGACCTACGAATATCGGCGATCAGAGTATTGCGCTAGTGTGAATTAATAGAGTAATACATAAATGTTTTTCATTAAACAAAAACCGATAAAAGTAGATAATGGCGCCACCCAGTCCTGAGCGACAACCTAAATGGTCACTGGTGTATAACGGCTACTGCATAAACAGATGTTCACCGAGGAAAATATGATTACATAAACAAACACAAATATTGTGGAGTCGAGGGTTATAGTGTCTGATTGATTGGAAAGAATGTCATTTTCCGCCCCAAGTTGTGGCTTAGACACAAACCAACACTAACGCACTTACCAAAATGTAAATTCACTCCACACACACACAAACACACACCCACGCACGCACAGACACAGGGACGACAGAGTCCTAATAAAGTCAGAATTACACATGTTCAAAAACACGAAGCTTTTATCCAGAGAAGTAAAAGATATAAAACACACATACACACACACTTAAGACACACACACATACATGCTCACGCACATGCACAGAAACGCTAAACTGTTAAAAACAAACCGATTTATCAAATGAAAAGAAGATCTGAAGTGAGCCAAGATGCCCGAAACGCGTTTTAAACTTATGAAATTATAAAATAATAAAGTAATGAACTATTAAAAAGAAATATTTTTCAAATTTACAAATGTTCGAAGCCTCACTTCTTATATATATATATATATATATATATATATATATATATATATATATATATATAGGTGTGTGAAAATGTATGTTTTTGCATATACTTTATTTTCTTTGTATACACCAACCTTTTCAAAGTTAAAGCTCGATCATCTTTAACATATAACAACAGAACATATATAAATGAACAACATTTTGCTACATTGAAAAGACCAAGATTTTTTTTCATCTTACAAAACAAAAAACTTCGGTAAAATTACGAATCCGTTTCGTTCATAGCTAAAAAACCGAGATTTGTATGTCAATCATAGATCAATTAGGCAATATACTCATCAAAAGCCAGAAAGTTCTGAATCAGAAAAAATATATAGCAATGCAATACACATAAAGACAAACAACTCACATCGAATTTATCTCTATTTAGAGAGAGATTTAGAAATCGTTATCCAGAAAGAGCAGTCATCTTGCATCATAAAGAAATCCAATGAAAAAATACGCATAATCTTTCCTAAGAAAATGTGTTCTAAGAGTTAATAATATACTTGGTTGAAAGTTAATAAAAATTGTTTTATATTAAAAAGTACTTCAATCATTTTATGAATAATACTAATTATATAAGATATGCAATTTAGATTTTAATTGGAGAGTCATTTCTAAGTATAGATGTGCGAAACTAAATAGCACTAATTATCATAAAAATGAGTTTTAAGCGGACATAATTACATCTTATTTGCGTATGTGTATAGATCGAATCCTTTTCTCTATTGCACTAGATTCTTAATAAGATGCGTTGTTTTTAAACATTTTAAAATATACTCTGTCTCCTGGTATGTATCGTCTCTTTGGTACAGTAGAGACCTGGCCTTGTTTGGTCTATTTAAGCAGTAATTTTTCAAAAACAGACTTCACATTCCGTGCACACAAATTCTCTACGGGAGACAATGAGGATGGTATGTTCACGTTTGGTGTGATTCTGTACACTTGCAAAAACTGTTGCAGGGCCCTTTCCGTGGGAGTATCACAAGCTTTTTTTAGATTGTCCGCAAAGCGTTCCGCCAGGCCGTTTGACCGATGATGATACGGAGGAGTCGTGATGTGTCTGATCTGAAAATTCTCGCACAATTCTTTGAAGTCAGATGACGTAAGCTGCGTTCCGTTGTCGCTAACTCAACAATGGACCACCCATAAAGTTGATTGTCATCTCCATACTGGATTTCTTACAACGTAATTCTTCGGGACACTTGGAAAAACTCCACGATCGACTCACCAAACAACGATCTCGTTAAGTTTCAATTTTTTTATTACAAGCGTTTGTTATTTATCAGCTTGGGAATATTCACCACGTCGAGAGAGAGAGAGAGAGGGAGAGAGAGCAATCATTACTTTATCGTAGTTAGTTAACAATTATTTTCTAATCACTCGTGGAGGGGGGAAGATATCTCTCGCTTGTATTTTCTTAGGGAAATATTTCCCTTATCTGTTGTAAATTACATTTTAACAATTACGTCTCATCGACTTGCCTCCAAACCCCAGACTGAGGAAACTCGCTTCTCACGAAGAACGAGTGACGTCACGGATTCCTCTGTTTCCCACGCAAGGACTGTGTCGTCACAGAGCTTCTCGCAGGTGCACACCGACCCTTGATCCGTCTGTGATTTCCGCCTGTGAGAACAGTCCCTATTCTGCACTCAACCGCCGGTCCACCCCGCGCTAATTCGCGCAAGTCAAAACAACAATTTCCAACAGATACGTCCATTCCCATAGGGCCATTATCCAACACAATTTTTTTTCTCTCGATAATTTTTTTAGTACCCTTCTACGCGTCTTTGTTAGAGAATAAAGAAAAGTACAGTTTCAAAATTATTTTTTCTTTTGGCAGAAGTAACTTTCCTTCTTTTAGAGGGAGAAAAAAGTCATCTATTCCCTAATTGTAGAAAAAAAGGACTGACCTTTCTTTAATTAAGAGAAATAATAAGTTTGTTTTCACGTGTTTCTTGTTTTTTTTTTTCCACCGATAAGCCAGTTTTCAGAACTAGACAAGTTTGTAATCAATTTCTCTAAGTTTTGTACTTTTTGTTTTAAATTTTTTTCTTTTATTTAATTTGTCGCCTGTTGTAGCGTTCAAATTTAGATACAACGTCGCCGTTCTTTTTGGCATTCCTTTTGTCGAAGATTCAAGAAAACTCCTTTGTTGTTTTTTCATGTGTAACTTTGACTATCTCGTCGATAACTTTTTCGTTTGTGTTTCCTGTATGAGTGCGAATACCTCGTCGCCAATTTGTGTTGACCCTGTTTAGGGGCCGAAATGAAGACACGGAACACGGGCTTAAGTGAACAATATATATTGAAGAACAATATGTACAAAGAACAAGAAAGGTTATATATCAGTCTTGACTGCCAGGGTAGACTGGAGTTCAATTACGAGAAGCCTAAATGCTTCCAGTATTTTATTAGGAATTGACGAGCCCAACTGTTCGCCATATAGGTACGGCACCATAATACTTAATTAAAATATTTTGTCAAAAACGACTTTTGTCGAGACTGAAATACGTAATGAGCCAGTAAAAAAAACGGTAAGCCTCAAAATCGGCGTCAAAATCGGTTTCAAATTCAAAACACTTTAATTTTTCAATTGTGTTATCAGAAATTTCAAACTGTCATCACAATCCTATTCTAAAATTATCCAATATAATTACCGAACACTAAAGAAAAAATCTTAGAAATAACAACATGACGTAAATAATCTTGCATTTATTGTCACAATTTCTTTTCGGATACAACTATTAGATAATTTCTGATTAACGAAAATACATACAGCGTTTGTTATTATTCACAATAGAATTAACGTTGACAAACCTTTCACGGTTTGGTTAAGGCACTTTTTGCTGTTCATTTTTTACTGTTAACAAACATTTTTTTGATGAATGCTTCAGTCTAAAATGATTTTATATAATCAGAAATAGCACACAACAGAAAACATCATACAAAGGAATCCACTAATTTAATTGACGAAAATAGGATTTCATTAATGTATCCCTCCCACCCACACCGGGAAGCATCAGAACACAGAGGTTCACAACCATCACAGGGTCATTTTTTAAGTAAATAATACCAGGCTGTGTGTAAATACGTACATATTTTGCAAAGAAATGCTTACCCATTTATATCTAACAGAAAACAAAACATATTAAATAGGCAGCAGATAAATGTTACCAAAGGCAATACAAGTTACTTTTCTACTTACCCGGATATGTCTTTTTTGGTTTTTAAGATTTTCTTTAAATTTTTAGTTTTGGAGCGATTATCGTGTTTTAATATTGAAAAAGAACCGGCGCCATGTTCAATTTGTAGGGTTTACGAAAATCAGAGAAAGTAAATATATACAAGAGTTTAAGATGGCTAGGGAGCATGCTGGGTGTGATAAATTTAAATGGTTATACTTGCTGACAGACCCCGAGCGTGTTAATGATGCTGAGTCACGTTAGGTTGCTGTATTAATAGTTGGTCAAGTGTTCACCCATCGGGGCATCATATTGCATCTCAGGAACAATCATCGTCAGTGAATCTCTGAAACAAACTGGGCACATGATGCTTTACAGTTCATGATAATTCATTGGATAAGTCAAGAAAGGTATCATTTCACTATTTGAAAACACATCAATTTTTGTGTGAATCTGGAGATTAATCTGTCTATAAGATTCAAACTTTAATATTAGAAATGCTTTGCGTGTATAGCTGATTAAACATCTGTTATTTAAAAAATAAAACAAATGTGGCTAGGTATGAGACCTCGTCTTTATCAGAAAAAATCTCAATTGAGATGTTTGTTCTAAAATCATTTTAATATTTTGAATGTCTAATATAAATTGAGTTTAAAACTTGAGTTTGACTACACAGTTAAGATAAATATATTATAACCTGGTATATATATATATATATATATGTATATATATATATATGTATATATATATACATATATATATATACATTTATAAATAGTATATATTCATTTATCTATACAAACATTATTGGCTACATATTTTCATACATGTTTCAGCTAAGATCTCATTTGAAATCCAGCTTCATCAGGCAGTTCTAAAAACAGCACTAAGACAAATAGAAAGATTATTGCAAATCGTTTTGGTTTTTGGAGGGGAGAGGAAGAACGCGAATAGTAGGGTGGACGAGGCATTGATCAGATCAGACCGAGTAACGTATTCATATGCTTATACTGATCCGTACACTCGTGCTTACATACATTCAGACATTTCCTTTATCTCTAACTTTTGTTTTACCGGTTATTGAGTTTCTTCTCCATCTGATTAATCATTATGATTCATCTTCATCCTGTTCTGCACATATGTAGATAATAATGTGTGCATGAATAAAATAATTTATACTATAATAAAGTTATACCTGTCATTGATCACGAAAAATGCATTTCTTTTGATGTTCTTTAGATTAAACGTATATGGTTTCGAAACTTTCTAACATGGAACCATTATATATACACTCCCATACACGCACACACGCACACACACACACACACACACACATATATATATATATATATATGTATATATATGTATATATATATATGCGTGTGTGTATTACGATGTACGACTATTTAATTATTTGTATTAAATCCAGTTAGTTCGCGTCTGGTTCATAATAATTTTATATATGTGTGAAACATATTTACAAATGTGTAGACAAAACATTTTTGATAACTGAGATTTCTTATTAAATATATATATATATATATATATATATATATATATATATATATATATATATATATATATTAATAAAACTAAGTTGTAGCCACTACTCGTAACATTTTTTATTTATATTCCTTTTTATGTATATATTTACTTTTGTACATGTTTCTTTAATTTGTGCTTGTTCCAAGCGTACTGCTCGACATTTATTATATTGTCACCGATAAGTACTATATATCAGAGATGACGAACAATGTGCTCAAAGACGAAAAGAAAGTTCATCTAGATGGGAAATAGACACTGAATATCTGTACAAGCAAACATTTTGAGACACACGAATATAAATATGTAAAGGTATACACCCCCCCCCCACACACACATATATATATATATATATATATATATATATATATATATATATATATATATATATATATATATATATATATGTACCGAAGTATAACAACGTTGATTCTTACTAGTATATCATGTGTGACTATTTGGGTATACCAGGTGGTGTACGTAAAATCTTTTCTAAGCTCTTGCTCTGTTGGGACTCATCGGTCAGAGTAAAAGTATAACTCAATATTAGATGGAAACTCTAATACGGAACTCTTTTTTAGCAGAGGATAAAATTATATCTATCTAACTCACTACAAATACGAACACACACACACACACACACACACACACACATATATATATATATATATATATATATATATATTAGAAGTGTTGATATTTTATATTTACTATACAAATAAAAATGTATTTAGTCAGAGGGACACAATACCAACTAGATTGTGCACATAAATCAACGTTAGTATCAATAAATACACAAGTGCACAAACATCAAGGCTAACAAAATAAGGCTAGCGTTACGCATAAATGACTGCTAAAGATAACAGCGATAGAGTTATAACTCAACTACCGCCAATGAAATAGCGACAGAGGTGCACATTGATAAAAGTTAAGAAAATAACGCCCGAGCTACACATTATAAAATGCTCCTTTTGGCTAAGATCAAAGTGTAGTATCTGTTCCGATGGATACTGCACCCCATACTGGTGTTGTCTTGGCCTTCGGGTCTTGATTTACGCCGGTCAATGGGTCTGTCCTGTGCAGTTCTGGGAGGTCCACCTTCCCAGGCTTTGCCTCCCCTCTTTGGGGAGGAGTAAGTTTATTGCTTACTGCCTGAGGCGCCCCTACCGGGGAATGCCAACGTGGCTGCCCAGGCAATTTTTAAATCCCACTTTCCCGACCCGACCTTGGGTCACATCTTACTTGTGGGAGTAAGATAAAAACTAGCCTTGTGCCTAACTCCTGGAGAGGAGTAAATCAATACACATTATAAAATGCTTATGATAATAGTTACTGCAACATACACACATGTGTACACGGAAAGTAGGATAACAGGTACAACACTTGATATTTTTGATATCGTTAAACCGTTGAATAAAGTTTGTAATGCTTTTCTTGTATTTTTTTTAATCTCTGAAGTGTTAGACAGTAAATGGTGACTGATAGATAAAAACAACTGCGATTGGTCGAACCCGATCACGGATAAAAGTTGAAAGGGGAATATTTTAAATATCAGTTTAGTACGTGAGTTTGGTGCAACGCAAACAGCAGGTGCCCGTGTAGCATCGTTACAGTATCAGCTTGAGAAGCCATCGGCAGTGCATCACCTAGGATACGGGGAGGTGTTGGGTTTGCTCAATCAGTAAATTAGTATTTCCCATTGTCTACATCGTTTGTGATCATCAATCACCGATAAGCCATAAGAAATCTAAATATAAAAGATGAAATGCAAGAGAAACCCCCTTTTTCCCATGCATTTGTCTTCTTGTGCATGAAACCATATTGAAGCTCTTGATTTTCTTTCTTTATTTTATGTTCTATTTTCTTTTCTTTTCCTAATGCATATCTACGTTCAGCAACTGCTTCGTTTCAAAGGAAGCGCTCTGTCGCATTCCATAAGTTCATCTCTTATTCAGAAAATCTTATAAAACCAAAGTTACACACATTCCGTTTGCTTTTAAATTGCATTAAAATACTTTATCTAATAGATATCGCAAACAGGCATGTTTCTCGATGTATTTCCACGATTTCAATGGAAAAATGGAGGCACTTATGTTTGTGCATGAATTGTAGAAATGCAGCTTTTGTGTTCATCTCTCTACAAACTCGCTGTAAGACTGCTTTGGATATGTCACTTAATTCTCTGAGTCATTTGTTTTAGAATCGTGACATGCCCTTAAAAACGAACATGCTTCAAATGCGCCAATCCATTTTGCGCGTTTTACCATGCAAATGTTCAAACTCAACCTGAAAAACCGGCAGGACGACAGAACCATCTACAGAGACGCATAAACCTAACTAAAGATACAAATTTAAAGTTAAATATCTCAAACCAAAAAAGGATTTTACCATTTTTGAATAAGGATAAATTAAGAATATATAGAAAGTCTTTAGTTGGTGGCATGAAATATATTGACGCGTGATTGGGCTTAAACTTAGCTGGCTTTAAATGACTCATTCCCAAAGACTTTTATACAAATAATACACGCTGGTAGGTCTATGGGTACAAATTCGTCGAGACAAGGCAGTTGGAATCTTGTTGTGTAGACGACACGCAAACGACATTCGTTACCTCTCCGTTTCTTTCTATTTGTAGACGTCTTTTTTTCATAAGAATTGTGTCGCACGTTATTAATAGAAAAATATGAACTAATCCGTAATTTAAAATGCTTTTGGGTGTTTGAATTGTTCTTTTACAGTATACATGTATACACACATGATACCATCAACACTTAATGTTCAAAAGCCTGACCGTTTTCCCTCTCAAAATTCAATAAAAAATATCTGATCCGCTCATTCGCTACGTATCACTAGCAACATTCTATTTCTGACGTAATTTCCTTAGCATGTAACTCTAAATCGACTTCTGATTGGCAATTCTACTCCCTACGTAACGTATACCTTACGTAGAAATTTCGGATTCAAACCTTATTTTTATGCAATACACTCTAAATACTGCTACATGTATATGCAACATTTTTGAAGTAATGCAATCTAATCTCAAATCTTCTGAAAGCTTGACTTGTTCTATGTTTACTTCGTGCTGTGTTTTCCCCTCGACATCTCGAGAAGTGCAAAGTTGTTTTTCATTTTTAATTCCATTCATATAACCTTATTAAAGATTCGTGTATATTAGCGTTACTGGCTGTTTGCATTGTTGCTAGTGGTTTATTATGGTTATTCGTATGAATAAGGTGGTTAATTCCTGATTTCTATCAATTAATTTTCATCCTTTATTGCATTGAGCGACATCATGGCTATGATAAAAAAGTAGCTGAGATAACAAGTCGCTTGAGTAAATTTTCCATAGTGTTAATGATGTGTTCTAGTGCTTTGTACACATTAAAACATTTAATGAACATTATTGGGAAAATTGATTTATAATCTGTCTATGTGATGACAAGGTTTTTTCTGGTTTTGACTTCCTCTCTTATATTTTGGTCAATGTAAAGCAGGTCCTGTGTCCTTCTATTCTCCGAAAATAGTAAGCGAGTGGTAGATATCCTTTCGCTAAGTTATGTCGTTAAGATTCTCAACACAGTCAGTAGCTGCTTGCAATCGTTTTCTTCTGGCTGTCTCTTTGAATTAATATGTAAGTGTAATGTTCAAAAAGTTATATGGGGCAAGAAATATTTCAAAATGATTTTATTGAAATTTACTTCAATAAAACGAAGTTTAAATTATCCAGAAAACTCATTATACGATTTCCTTAATTGAGATACTTATGACTACAGAAATAACAGAAAATAGTTGTTGGCGAAGTAATTCCGTCAGTTTTCTACTTTTTATACAAATGCAATCATCCCTAAAAACTAAAATTTTACCGAATATATATGTAAGCCTATATCATGTGTAGCGTGTGATTTCTTAACAGATCAAAGGCTACAGATTAATTTTATAAAATACTAGACCCAGGAGATTGATGTAGGGTTTTGCTGACATTTCACGTCAGAAATATCTCTCATACAAAAGAAACGCCTCTCCACGTCGCATGACCGATCCAACAAACTATAGGCATCGTGTTGACAAACGCTTCACCCTCGATACTACATATATTGAGAACGACTCTGTAGAAGTGGAAGTTAAAAAAGAAAAAAAAATCAAAACTCCGACTCGCGAATTGTATTAAAAATTCCCGATAACACGACGAAGCCAACTCTTAAAGAATCCGATCTTAGAATTGTAATTTAGAATTCTCCAAAACACGACGACGCCAACACTAAAAACAAATTCGACTCTCGTCAATCGAGTAACCAGACACATGACACGAATTCAGTTTATTTCTCCTTTTCTTGCTTAACACTATACGTATCGTAATGTTATCGTCACACACAGCGGCAGGAAAGTTTTTAATTTTTTTTATTTCAACAAGAACGTGTCCATGTAAAACAATGGTCATTTGCATGAGTGGACCTCTATCCTCGCACAGAAATAACAAGATTATACCTTGTAATCGGACCGCTCTGGGTTCAATCCCCGATGAACGACACATGGAGCAACCCTCACTATTTTTCCTTGTGGACCCGCATGATGACTGCTACAGACCTTTCAGCATTGTTTTTCTTTGCATAGTCAAATCCGGAACCGTTACTATTTCGCACGACATTACATCTAATCGTGTTGTCATAATAAATGTGATTACTGTCCGGATGTCAAATATGTTTCACATTCAGTTTTTCTATGTTATAAAACTCGCAAAAAACCTTTGCTTTAAAAAAGTAACAATAATCACGACAGAAATTCAAATAGTGATTATTTCCCCATTATATTGTTTACAAATGTTGGCTGTTACAAGTGTTTAAATATTAAATTAAATGAGTTACACATACCCAACATTTTTTGTTCAATTTTTGGAAAGCAGATCAATTTGTTATCTCAGTTCAATATCAAATGATAACCCCGATTTAAGTTCCCATACAACGTTTACAAATCAGCGAACACAATAGTCCGTATTTAATTAAATTAACAACTGTATGATAACAAATACATTTTATAATAAAAAGAAAGATCACGAAACATATTTTTCAGCAGGGTTTATCAGTGTAAATATATATTAACATTAATTATTATTAATACATATCCATATTTAAAAAAAATGATTTTGGTGTGGACAAAAACACATTGAATTCTTGATTAGATACTTAGAACAAATTATATTTTCATAAATATTAAAAATAATATAAAAAATCGAAACAAAGCCGAATTAAGATAGCATATCTTTTACACACAAATGACTATATAACAGTTAGGATCAGTTTTCATAGCCAAAATTATAGACGTGTCTTATATTAATATTCTCTGTTGTTATTTTGTAAATTACTCATGTTCGTGTTTATTGTTGTCAATTAGTGATGTTCGTGTTCATTGTTGTCAATAAATCATGTTCGTGTTTATTTTGTCAATTAGTCATGTTCGTGTTCATTGTTGTCGCTTAGGCATGTTCGTGTTTATTTTGTCAATTAGCAATGTTCGAGTTTATTGTTGTCAATTAGTCATGTTCGTGTTTATTTTTTCAATTAGTCATGTTCGTGTTCATATTTGTCAATTAGACGTGTTCATGTTTATTGTTGTACATTAATCATGTTCGTGTTCATTGTTGTCAATTAGTAATGTTCGTGTTTATTGTTGTCAATTAGTAGTGTTCGTGTTTATTGTTGTCAATTAGTCATGTTCGTCTTTATTGTTGTGAATTAGTACTGTTCGTGTTTATTGTTGTCAATTTGTCATGTTCGTGTTTACTTTGTCAATTAATCATGTTCGTGTTAATTGTTGTCAATAGGTCATGTTCGCGTTTATTTTGTCAATTAGTCAGGTTCGTTTTTAATTTGGTCAATTCATCATGTACGAGTTCATTGTTGTCAATTAGTTATGCTCGTGTTTATTGTTGTCAATTTGTCATGTTCTTGTTCATTATCAATTAGTCATGTTCGTGCTTATTTTGTCAATTAGTCATGTTCTTGTTAATTGTTTTCAATTAATCATATTCGTGTTAATTGTTGTCAATTAGTCATGCCCGTGTTTAATTTGTCAATTAGTCATGTTCGTGTTCATTGTTGTGAATTAGTCATGTTCGTGTTCATAGTTGCCAATTAGTAATGTTCATGTTTATTGTTGTCAATTAGTCATGTTCGTGTTTATTTTGTAAATTAGTCATGTTCGTGTTTATTTTGTCAATTTGTCATATCCGTGTTTATTGTTGCCAATAAGTCATATTCTTGTTTATTGTTGTCAAGTAGTCGTGTTCGTGTTTATTGTTGGCAATTAGTCGTGTTCGTGTTTATTGTTGTCAATTAGTTATGTTCGCGTATATTGTGGTCAATTAGTTATGTTCGTGTCTATTGTTGTCGATTAGTCATGTTCGTGTACATTGTTGTCAATTCGTCATGTTCGTGGTTACTTTGTCAATTAATCATCTTCGTGATAATTGCTGTCAAATAGTCATGTTTGTGTTCATTCTTATCAATTAGTCCTGCTCGTGTTCATTGTTGTCGCTTAAACATGTTCGTGTTTAGTTTGTCGATTAGCAATGTTCGTCTTTATTGTCGTGCTTGTGTTTATTCTGTAAATTAGTCATGTTCGTTTTTAATTTGCTCAATTAATCATGTACGAGTCCATTGTTGTCAATTAGTCTTGTTTGTGTTTATTGTTGTCAATTAGTCATGCTCGTATTCATTGTTGTCAATTAGTCATGTTTTTGTTCATTGTTGTCAATTAGTCATGTTCGTGTTCATTGTTGTCCATTAGTTATGTTCGTATTAATTGTTGTCAATTAGTCATGTTTGTTTTCATTGTTGTCAATTAGTAATGTTCGTATTAATTGTTGTCAATTAGTCATGTTCGCGTTTATTTTGTCAATTAGTCATGTCCGTGTTTATTTTGTCAATTAGTTATGTTTGTGGTCATTGTATTCAATAAGAAAATAATAAAATTATATATACCTTCACGCGTCGACCAACGTGAGGTAAAAGCTTTGATAATAAATTATCCAGAAATGATTAATTTTTAAAATATTGTTAGAATCCTGGAAAACCTGATGGAAAATTGTATTTACAAAGTGTTCATTCCTTTAAACAAAGTATATCTATACACGTATATATATATATATATATACACCCATATATATCATTTTCATGATCGAATAATTAAAGAATACACTAAACATGATATTATGAAAATAGGTGCCAATACATTTTTACTTACCGTTGAATTACTTCATTATACCATAAATGAGAAACAAAATAGCGAATTACTCCAGGGTACCAATCAGTGCACCATTATTCTCAGAGATTTTACGAAACGGATAAATCAGGCGTTCCATGAATACCCTCAAGCGATCAATTCTTGAAAGTATTTCAAGCACTGACCAAATATTCTCCTACCAGTGTGTGCGTGTGTGTTTGCGATGTGTGCATATGGTAGGTGTACAAATGTGATAGGACAAAGAATTGCCGTCTCTTTTGGGGCAGCCGGAAACAAGGTCGGAAGTTACGATCAAGCAACTAAATTAGATGTCGCTGTTCCGTTTTTTTTTTCAACGCACCGTATATTTCCTTTTGTCAGAACTTATTCCAGAAAAAATACACCCTTAATTTACAGTATGTAAGGTCACAAACCACGGCCAGGTTTCGGGCGAAAATCAACGGATAAACCGGTCATTAAGAATAACAGATATCAACGTTGTCTTATCAAGCAAACATTCCGATTTGGCTGAACACTTGAATCGATATAAATAGGTCGGTCTCATGTTTCTTTTATATGTTCACACAATCAAGACTATCACGGGGTGTATGCCTGAAATAATTGGCCGATGGTTTTATCTCTTATAGCGCTTTTAGCTTACAAAACAATTATCACTAATATAACAGGTTTCAGAAATATATCGTTAACAATATTTACTTTGTTTCAATTCATTGTGACAGTGTTAGAAGGAAATACAATTAATAATTATGACTACATAAATTTGTAGTCGCATTTTTGCTGATGTATCTGGTTTATTGAAACTGTTTCTCGTTTTTCTATTTAACGCATTAAGTATGACTGTCCCAGGTGACGTTGTTGAATCTCAATAGTCTATAGTGTATACTCAGATTTTAACTTCAAGTTCAGTGTGTTCAGGAGAAATGAGAGAAATATATAAGACATTTGAGCTATCCATTTGGACAACCTAATTAACATAAATACATATCTGTAGGGGTTTATATTTGTTTTCAGGCGTACAAATGTTTTGTAACCTAATTTGCGAGTGCTGATTTCAGTTTAAAATATCACGGTTTATTCATAAACTCTCCCACTCTCTATCCCACTCTCTCTCTCTCACTGTATATATATATATATATATATATATATATATATATATATATATATATATATATATATATATATATGTGTGTGTGTATATATATATATATATATAATAGAAATTGGTGGTTTGCTGGAAGCATTGCTGGAAGTAATAATAAAAGTTTTAAAAAGGTTGAAGGCAATCCGAAGTTCCGGATCGCTGGAAACTGTGAAGAGCAAAAACAAAAAAAAAAAAAACTAAGTCGGATATAGATCGAAAAGGTTTGTTAATTTTTCTAGACAAACTTACAAGACAGCAAGAGTGTTAGTTTGTAATATTCCGGATTATCAAGGATCAATTTGATATATTTCGAGAGATTTTTTTCCTCTCCTTGTCAAAAATAAATAAAAGAAAAATCCCGGATTCCGAGAAAATGCCAGGAGTGCTAGGGGTTAAACCAGAAGTGTTGAACACTAGCTCTCTCACTCTCTCTCTCTTTCTTTTATTTATTTTTGACAAGGAGAGGAAAAAAATCTTTTGAAATATATCAAATTGATCCTTGATAATCCGGAATATTACAAACTAACACTCTTGCCGTCTTGTAAGTTCGTCTAGAAAAATAAACAAACCTTTTCGATCTATATCCGACTGATTTCGGTTTTGTTTTTTTTATTGTTCTTCACAGCTTCCAGCGATCCGGAACTTCGCATTGCCTTCAAATTTTTACCAACTTTTATTATATATATATATATATATATGGTAAGTTATGAAAATATATTCATGGCAATCAAGCTAGAGGCTCCCGCGTTTCATCGCCGGATGGAATCTTCAGGCTAAAATGCATGGAGTTATTTTTGCCGGGTGTTTTTATATATACACAGCTTGCTAGTTAACCAATCAGATTATTTGTTGTTCTCTCAGCCAATCGTTGGGCTTCCCGCGAACAAAGGCTTTTTTTAACAAAACTACAATCCAAGCCTTGGTACGATAGTGTAAGTTATGAGTAAAATATTTCCACTGTTTAGATGCATTTAAATTTTATAAATTTCAAAACGGTAAAGAGACTAACTAAATGCAGATTTTTTAAAAGTAAAATATTATTTAAAATTGAATTTTTTTATTCATAAAAGAATCATCATACCAACATTAATAAAAACAACATTGCAAGTTAAGTGGAAACATGTCGCTTAATAAAGAAAAACATATTGTCTGTATTCTTCTGATGAACATTCTTTTATGAACTAAACATTTGGACGCATAACCAGAATTAAACACACATACATCCCCGCTCACCCACACAAACACACATAAACACCGACACATAAAAGACAGGGATCATAGAAAAATAAATAACCCTCATAAATTATATTCACTAATATTGACACACCTAATTCCATATACAAACATTGACCAAATAATAAACCCACACCAATAAACTATAATTCTACGCTCCAAGATTTCAACCGATTTTATTTCGCACCAACAATATTTTAAGCTACAATATTTTTTCAAAATAATATTTTAAAGAGCCAACCATGCTCGAAACACGTGTT
>OY744529.1:1270000-1272500 GCA_963556195.1 Sepiola atlantica
TAATCCAGGTTATAAATAGCAGTCCAAATACGAGCAATTGAAGGAGCTGACAAAGTTATCCAGTCGCGAAATGTGTCAATAGTCGATGAAGTGAAAAGTAATCATTGTTTATGTTTATTATTACAACGATAAATAAATAAAACCAAATAATATAGAAAGTCTAATAAACTCACTTAAAATTCCAAAATCCTGATATGGGCAACTTAAATCAAATCAAAGTTCGTTGTTCAATTAGAGAGTTCGTTAAATCCGAATTGAGCAAAAGTAAGATTGAATCCCAATCGTATCTTGCAACCAGAGCGAAAAAATAATTAATCCTCGCCTGCCAGCGATTCAACCAGGTATCGATAGCAAGCAAATTTATCGCCTGGATAACTTTTTCGTTTTTGCACTACCATTGACCACCTGGATTGTTTTTTAATCGACTTCTTTGACATCTTTCTTGAAATTGTTTTAAACTTTATGACTTAGATGAACTATATAAGTTTAAGAAAAAAAATGTGTTTTTGGCCAATATATTTGATGTTTTATATATTTTTATTTCTTTGAAAACTCATGATTTAAGGATGCAGTATCACATCTTAACTTTAATAAGATCTGATTAATTTCTCATTCTATCATGTCATTTAACTAATATATATATATATATATATATATATATATATATATATATATATATATATATATATATAACATCATGTAAAACCTTAGTTATTCCAGGAACAACATTTCATGTATCCACCAGAAACACTTTTATTTGCAACAATAGTTATATATATATTATATATATAATTAAAATGAAACATTTATAGTCAAAATATTTGGACTTAAGTGGAGTATACATCTACAATAGAATAACTCACTTATGGTAAATGTAGGTAAAGTCGAAATACAGGAATTTAGATGCTCCAAAATACTGCAGTTATTGACATCAGCTCAATGGTTGGTTAATAAAAACAAAGCTATCAGAAAGTAGGTTTAGATGAATGAAATTAGCAACTTAGTTATATCAGTTTCATAAATTCTAACACAACAGCATTTGGCGTATGATTATTTCTAAAACGATTTGGAACATTTTATTATGTACATTACTTTAGATGATTCCAAAACGTGTTTTTCATAACATCACAAAAAGAAGTCAAGCAAAAAAGACACCAGTATTTTGATTTACTTATTTACAAGTGAATAGCTTTGCATTAAAAGTTTACAAAACAGTTTTAGAATCGTGAGAAATCAATAAGGAATCGTGACATTTTGAGATTGAAATAAAATCGTGAGGCACTCGATATAATCGTGAGAGTTGGCAGGTGTTCATCCGATCCACGACAAGTTTAACTTCTCCAACCGGGGGTTATATAATCGAGGGAATAATATGAGATGTGCACAGGATAGTGACGATGGTTCCCGAATCGGCTGCAATATAATTGGGAAAATATGCGCGTCTGTTCTTAACAATGGTCACAATAGCAGCTTACGCCCAATGAGTCGATTATAATAGGCATGTGTCTGTGAATATTAATCGCTTTGCGGTTATGTAATGATTAAGCATAACATCTATTTAAAAGTTTTGCATACATTGAATTGAATACAAGTTTCTATTTTCTTATAGCTGGGAGGAATTGAGGGTTCCGACCTTCCCAACAGAATTAGTGCGTAAATAACGACACCAAATCCGATCGAATTTGAACTCAACATAGTTGACTCCATAGTCAATCAGATAAATCCTGTATCCCCGATATCATAGCTATTATATTTCGGCATTAAAGTATCTGAGAATGGTTAATAGATCATAAACAGACAGACCAAATCAAAAGAGACACATGAAATTTCAAGGAAACTAAAGCGATCAATAGTTAATTATGGAAAATAGGTGTTAGTACATATGCGAATAGGTGATTGAAATTAGGAAAATGTACGAAATATTTACATCTGTACCTACTGATGCGGTTATGTGGCATTTCCTTGGTAGATATACACATGCAATGTTTTTAATAAATTGTGTGGAACATGCCTGCCTAAATTATATACACCTCTATTCTTTATAATTTAGATTTAGGGTTGAGATGTATGCGCATGTTGTGATGTATGTGTGTTTATGTGTGTGTTTGTTCTCCTACGATATTCTTTGCTGGGGTGTTTGCTTACGTTGATTCTGAAGCCGCCCGAATATTAAAATTCACGGATGCATGCCTGCGATAACCTCAGCTATATAATATAGGTCAAAGGCTTTGCGTATTCAAAAATGTAAATAAACTAATAAAAAATAAATTAATATATGAATAAAAATCTTAATAAAACATAAAGATTTCTAATATTTTTAAGTGATTTGAATTGCTTTATATGAGCTGATCACTTTTTCAGTTTCAGAAATACTTTTTTCTTAATTATAATTAATGCAGCCGTAAAGAAGAAAAACGTTGCACCAGAGAAGTCTGACTCACCATAGCATTGCCCGTAACACTTTTTGCTATTGTGTAGTCAGATAAATTAAAGTATGTAT
>OY744529.1:1277500-1302500 GCA_963556195.1 Sepiola atlantica
TTGCATTGAACAATTGAAATTTGAAATAAATTTAGACAATCGTCGCATATTTATCACTCTTTTTTCTTCTATCTCTCTCTCTCTCTCTCTCTCTCTCTATATATATATATATATATATATATGTGTGTGTGTGTAGTTTTGCTTAATTAATAGAATTAATCAGGTTATTTAGAAATATTGTAAATAATTAAATATAAACGAGTAGGCGGATAGAGACAGACTAAAACAAACCGATTAGATGCTCTCAAATCAAAACAACTGTTATTAATATATATGGAATAGTTATCTTCCTTAAAATTTTCTAGGTAATTTAATCATTTGGATTCATTTAGAAACTTCATAATGTAACCAACACTATTTGTTAAACATCCTAAAATAAACACCGAAAAACCTCTTCAAAAAACAAAAAAAAAGCTTAACTTTAAAACTCTAGGAAGTTTAAAGGACCATAACCCCCACCCCTCAAAATCAAAAAAACCTCACCAGAAATCATTCCAAATCCCAGAAAATCTATCGTGAAAATACTGATTAATTTAAGATATTCTCAGTACGAGAATTAGGCAATTAAAAGTATTTATCTAAATGCATTGCATGTCATAAACACTTACTAAAACTCATTACATCTCAAATTCTTTAAAAAACTCAGACATTTAAAAACATTAAAAACTTCAGATTCTTAAAAAATCATTTAAAATTCACAAATCAAAAATTCAGTCTAGTATTGAATCTTTTATATAAGATGGATTCCGAATTATTAGGCATATTTCTAACTTTCCTCAATCACGTTTCGAGGTGTGTTAAATAAGAGATTCTTAATTGGCTTTCTCAAAAGGATTTTCTAAGGAATATACATAGAAGAAAAGAATAAGAAAGGGTAAGAAAAATAAGTAAAAGACGTTCAAAAAGCACTTATCTATACCTAATACAGCTCTTATTATATATTCTCTCTTTTTAATAATTAATTTTTTTTTGAGTATTAAATGCAGACAGACAATACCTATTGTAAATTATTTATTGTATACAATTTATTGAAAACAAGTTGTTAATTTACCATTAGCCGAAGGGAAACCCATTGTTTTTTATTTAATTTGAAAATATATGTCATTTTCTCGCTGGACATCTGAGTAAAATCGTATTATTTTGTGAAATTTAGATTAACTAAAAATATTAACATTATCTATATGTTATAGAAAATACCCAAAAATGTTATCAACATTGTTTGTTTTTAATATTATCAAAAATATAATATCTTTAAGGAGACCATAAAAGAGGGTAGTTATCAAATTCAAATGATATTTTAATTAAATAATTTGGTCATATTTTACATTTAGCAAATTATTTGTATCTACGTAACAGCAATCTTATAAACCTATCGTCCTTGAATTATGACACCCATTTTTATGACAAGAAAGTTCGCTTTACTTTTTTAATTTTATTCATAACTTGAAAATTATAGAAATTGAAAAATAAAAATAGCAACGTTAAATGTTCAGTGCTTGATATATATAAGATTGAATATTTCAGATGTCAAAGAATTTAATAATTTTCAGCTATTAAATTAGACTTATTTCGATTGTATGTATAAAGTTGTACTTCATGTATGTATAATTGCTTGTTCCTGAACTTCTGCACGGTTTTTGGAGATATACCCTCTGCAAACATATATATTATGAAACTAAATCACCTAGGATACTTAAATAAATATTTTGCATTTTTAGGAATTTTGTGGGATCTACGTTCGCGTTTCACACCTATAAACATGACATTCAACGTTTTACTTCATTTTATTTCTAACTTGAAAATTATAGAAATTAAAAAGATAATTATAGAAATGTCTAGGGCTGTGAGTAAGAGTACACAAGGATTCAAATTGATTCCCGGGAAACGCCGTATTTGCCTTCAACCTAATACACACTGAATACATCTTTCAGTTTTACCCCAAAGATTGAATACTTTAAAAAGTAAAAACGTAAGATTTAAAAATGAAAAATTCTATTATAGACCGAGCAAAAATGTACACAGGGTTCTCATTAAATGCGAGGCACCGGTTGATCTTCTGGTAATATAAATATCTAACAGGCAATACTACAAATGTGCGTAAAAGCCCCTATTATACTACACATATGGTTAACAACATGTTGATGTGTTTGTAAAGAAAAATCAAAATCAGTCTCAAATACCTCTTTTATTCGACCTTCGTAGATTTTAGTCTTTTCACGGCGTGTTCTTTAAAAATGAAAATGACTTCGTTTCGTCAGAAATAGAATGCAATGTTTGTGGAGCACGAGCAGGCGTGGAAGTACCTAATTCTATAATGGACATTTTGAACTATACATTTCAATCTTTGAAATAATATCGAATATAAGAGTCGATCAATTACTTAATAAAATTCAAATGTTAAACTTTTATATAAAGACTCAGGTTATTTTTATTTTCTTTAAATAGTTTTGACATATTTACTTTTTTAATTACACATTTGGCATTAAATATAACCAATGTTTGCCCGGCATTATTATTACTGCGATAAAACTACGTTACATCGTGTTCTTAGGTGATTAGAGAAGCCAACTTCTATTACGAGTCAAAAGGGATAATAAATCGAATGAAATTCCTTTGTGGTTGACAACACAGAAATTTGATTCGTTCTCTGCAAACATTTCAAGACAATTTTTCTTTATACTTGTGGAAAACCGAAGTAAGATTAGCTTCTGTTTGTGTTTGATGTCTGATTGAAGCTATCCTCTTTAAATTTCTAGCAAGTATTTCTAAGAAAATCATGAAGTTGTTTCTAATTTTTTCCTTAGCTGAGTCATCTATTTCATTTCATGTACTGTTTCTCTCCTCATATATATATATATATATATATATATATATATATATATATATATATATATATATATATATATATATATATATATATATATATTATCGTTCTTTCTTTAAAATGTCATCTGAATTGAAGCTGCAATCTACAACTGTATAAGAAATATAGTGAACATTATTTCAAATTATGATATTAGGTGACTAATCCACCTTTTCCTATTAGCATTCTCTCATCGTGCCTATTTAATCTAGACAAAAGAATCATATAGAACATTATTCTGACAATTTCGCCTGAGAAAATAATATAAGTAAAATTTGCAATTTTCTAAAAAAATATATAGTCAGAAAATTAAAAGTTCGTTTTTATGTATGCTATAGAGTGTATTGCTGTCTATATTTTGGCTATTCACTTATTCAAATTGAAACTGTACTTTTCAATGTTACGGTTGTTTTTTCTCAGAAACTGATATATTTTATTCTAGACATGTTATTAAGAAAGTTTATTATTTTGAGTCTCTCTTTTTTTTCTCTACCATCTGATATCGTTTTTACTTTCTTTGATTAATTCCATTATATTCCTTTTAACTGTCTGAGTTATGTTATAGTCGCTTATTTTCTAAAACAAAACTTAACCTAGGAAATAATAAATCTTTTTCGTTTTATAGTATTATATATTGTTGTTGTCTATTCTCTGTTATATTTGTTTTTCATTATTTAAATATTGCATTTTATTCCTCCTCACTATTTGCAATAGTCTGGAAAATATACCAGGAGAATTTGGCCATTACTCTGTTATCCTCATCATTTTAACGGATGATACATTTGTAATTTTATTTTCGCTTTGTTGTTTTAATAAAACTATAACTTGTCATTTTCTACAATGTATTTTAAAGCAAATATTACATACTTTCTCATCGTATTATTGGATGATTCATTCTTAAGTTTGTTATATATTTCAAAAGCAAGAATTCCTCGAGAATATAATGAATGTATTTCTTGTTATTAAATATACCATCTTTTTTCTCTACCCTACTGCTTATATTGGATTTACATTCTTTGTATTTTGCCGTATTTTTTCTTTGTTATATTGAATATGTAATTTAGAATATTTTGACAATTTTTTTCTGGATGAAGTTGAAATCTAGTGTATTTCGATTATTAGGGCTACTTTTCTCATCTTGGGGGGTATTCTTAAACGTTTTAGCCAATGTCACAACCGACCTTCTTCAGGTTCGTCTTGTCGAACTTAATAATCTGAACGGAATGTCAAAAGGAACCTTTTATTTCATTTTATGACCGCTATAAGCGAATAGATTTTTAAAGTTATATATTCCATTATATTCCTACTATCACCTTTACTGAAGATTGAAACTTCAACCCCTAGAAGACTGTTACTCTTCTTAAGTAATGCCACTACTACTTTGGTAACTTGTCCAGGAATCGAATCTTGAACAAACCAGTGGTTAAACACATCCTTCAGAATTGGAACAAACATGGGCGACAGCCTCAAATACAATTCGTACGGCAGATCACCGGGTCCTGGAGATCTGTTGTAGCCGACCTGCTTCAGCGCAGCAATACGGTATCAGTAACGTATTTAATACTGGAATTTCAGGAGTAATGTAGTTAAAACGCCTTAAAAGGTACACTATTATGAATTAAACGATAAACCTTGCTATTGTGACTGGCGTACCTGGTTAGTGAGAGGTTATCAAAAATATAATTCTTAAATTGAAGATAGGGTTATTTTAATTGTTTCATTTATGCAACACTGTTTTGGAAAAGTGTGAAGCGTTCGATACTATTCCGTTATTATAGAAGCATTTCATAACGACATCAAGAACGAAAGTGTATTTGAGAAAGCAATTGTTTTCTGCATATGGATATTTTAAAGTAATTTTTCTCGGTATTTGATAGGGGGATGTTAGGAGTTTCTGTGTGTGAGTGACATTGACTAATACTTTGTTTTGGGAGAGTAAGTTTGGTAGGATTATGTAATGTAGAAAGTTATGTAATTCAATGAAAAGTAATGATAATTTCCGGAAACACGCATCAGGTAGGGGCATGAAGCATGATCATGTTAGAGTTGTATGTAGGGCCAATGTTTTGTTTTCTATAATGTTTTATTTGTATAGGGGAAACTCGTCTTCAATTTTGAATAATAGATTATCTGCTTTTGATGATACTGTTTCGCGGATAATGTAGCTAAACAGATTTATATAGTCTACAATAGTGAGGAGAAAGAAAGAATATTACAAATAGAACCTGCGCCACAGAACATCTTATATGAATCTCATTGTTTACTTTGTGGTATTATTGGCTCATTTCCAGCTCAGCAGGCTATCGGGAATCTTCGTTTAATTATATTACACGTGAACACATTAGCATACACGCAAGAATAATACATAAAATACTGTTGGAAATAATATCAACTAGTGATATATATATATATATATATATATATATTTTTATATATATATATATATATATATATATATATATATATATATATATATATATATATATAGTATGTCATAAAAAGTTTGAAGGCAATGCAAAGTGCCGGGTAGGATGTAAGCTTGAAGGAACAAAAATAATAAATCAGAAAAGGACTTACTATTTATTTTTTCTTAAAATCTTACATAACAGCAAGTGTGGTGTTAGCTGTGTTTGTGTTGTCCGGATGATAATTAAAAATCATATATATATATATATATATATATATATATATATATATATATATATACAGGTGCGTATCAAATTGTATATGCATAACTGTGTTAATATATGGCCGTGTTCATGGTTATACACTTTAATATGTGAATACAGACAAGCGAGGATTACTTTTTGCAGGGATGAGTGTACTCACTGTTTACCTTGGGAAATCTGCCCTGTCGATTTTATTTCTAGCGCATTATATGTAGATTTCCCCAAGGATAATCACCGATATTTGTGGACGTTGGTTTGTAGTCGTGAATGTGCTTTGCTTTTGCTTTGTTTTTAACTATTTTCCGAAAACTTCATTTTTTTTATTCATTTGTAGATTACGCCCCATCGCAATAGTGAACTTCGAACTAAGTACGATGCGATCATAAGAGAATAAGATGCGACAAACTTCGCAGGGTATGGTTGTTGTAGTAACTCTCTGCAAATCATTAAAAGAAAAAAACATCTCCCTCCGTCTCTTTCCATATATATATATATATATATATATATATATATATATATATATATATATATATAGGTTCGATTATTTTCGATAGGAATTCGAATCAGAGAGCTCTATGTCCGTTTAAACAGAGCATGAATAAGTTATGAGGTTGACAAAGACTAGATATACACTCGGATTGTACACATCTTATACACAAGTTATTTCGACCGTAACTAGGTCTCCTCGGATGTGTTTCCAACGAAATTGAATTGTGGTTGGAAAAACATCCGAGGAGGCCTAGTTAAGGTCGAAATAACTTATAATGTGTACAATCCGAATGCATATCTAGTCTTTTTGAACCTCATAACTTATATATATATATATATATATATATATATATATGTATATATATATATATATATAGGTAATAATATGAAAGCATATTTAAATAGCTTAAATAAATTCGAATAGCTTAATATTCAATATTTACAACTTTAATTATTGAATAGAGCTGATCTAATAGATGAAAGGCAAATGTCTGTCTGTATGTATGTATGTCTGGCCGGCTGACTGCATGCATGCATGTATGTATGTATGCATGTTTAATATTTCCTCTTCTTTTCTTATATCTCTTTACATTTTCGTTTGTTATTTGAAGAGTGAATTGCGGTCAGTTGCTAATAAAATAAGTACATCCAGATGTATCGCAGAGACAAACTCAGTGAAAGGTGTTCACAGGTGTTTTTAATCTGAAGGTAACAAGTTGGTGCGAAATGAAACATTTTATAAAAACAGCGAACTAGTCAGAAGAAATCAGAGCTACATCTGGCGACAGTAGAAACGCCTCGACTCTCATCAACAACTACGGCCCGTCAAACAAACAATCCACCTTTTAAGCACGCCTGCTGTCTCCCCCAATGATAGCTTTACCCAAGTATGTAAACACACTTACACATACACAAACACAAACACATGCACACACAACGGAACTTAAAAGTAAACATAACGCTCGTGTTTTTTTTCCTATGCAAAAACGTGTTCAACCATCAACAAACTTTGATCGTTTTACAGCTTCGTGAAGTTGTTGATGCTTTAATTTACATGTTCTCTTTTTTATTAACAAGATTCTATTGTTTAAAATTTAGCACTTACTAAATAATGATCCATTCCAAACATATATGTTTTTTTTATCGAGTCGGTTCATTCGTCAATTTCGCTACATCTATATTAATTGTTAACCTGATGCTTGGCAATCCCTAAAGACGCACCGGTCGTCTAAAATACCCGATACAAAGCCGGGAACGAAGACATCAACAAGCAAAACAAAGTTCTAACAAACAGATAATTGCTTTGCCTAACTTCAAATTTTCACACACTTTTCCTATTATTTTCAAAACAAAAAAAAAACAACTGAATCGTAATTGTTTGACTTTTTTTCCGATAAACAAAAATAAATATTGTACGTGATTACTTATAATTAACTTAATTTATAAAACAAAAGCAGTTCCACTTACGTAAAAAAAACTGTTAACACCAAATAAAAATGTTCATAAGATTCTTTTAAAACCAAAATAAAAACCACAAAGTAGTAATATTTTGACTTTGTTATATTTTCCGATAAACAAAACAAAACAAAAACACACTTGTACGTGTTATAAATACCCCTTTCTATTACACAGTTTTAATTATGTAAGCAACATTTCCCAACTTCATTTGTATTGTTTTTTAAGTGTATTAGATCCCCAAACAGAAGGAATTAAGCCCTGGGAGAAGTATATCATGATCATAGAACAGCTACTGGTCATAATAACTTTGCCAAACTTCAATTGTGCATAACTCATTTCTATTATTTTTTATACGAAGAAACACTTACGCTTGATGTGTTGGCTTAATGTTGAACGGAACATGCTACTTTATTCATTAAAAAATACTATATTACTTATGTAAAAATTACATTGCACAACTTCATTTGTGTATAATAGAACAGCTATACAACTTTTTGACAGAATAAAAACAAAAAATATAAATGTTAATGAAACTGTCATTAACAATTATCACCTTCAATTGTTGATAAACCATGTTTTGCCTTTTTACATTTTCAAGAATAAAAACTTAATGCTGGACATGTTATATAACTTATTTCATTCCATTTATGTTTTTCATAAAACAAATGCTGATTTACTTATGTAAAAATAACATACCAGTTTTTAAACGACCCCCTAGAAAACCGAAATGTTTTAAATACGTTTTTTACGTATTCGGTTTGTGTAGAAGCGATAGTTAACAACTCCAAGTTTTGTTGGCTAAATGCAAAGTGTAGTACCTATTCTAACACTACATCTCATTTTTTTTCTCTATTACTGAAACATCAATTATTTCTAGACTAACACATTTAAAAAGTATCTCATCAGTTTAATTAAAGCAACAAATACATAGTTTTATCTATCTGTCATAACAATTTTAAACTTTTGCATAATTTCAGTTTACTTTGTCTGTTTGTTTAGTTTTTCGGTTTAACTTTTGGGTGCTTATGCAGGATTTTCAAGTTACATTTAATTTTTACGGTCCATTTAGGTTATTAAATTCTTAGGTGTTAATACAGACGAGTTAATAAAGTCCACCCCTTCCAATGTTAGGAATGGATTTGAAAATAACCCTTAAATTTTAGCCATGTCCTAAAACTGCATAAGTACAAACTTTAGTTAAAATAATTTCGTTGCTCCTTATTAAGACTAGTAACACTGGGAGGATTGTTTCATGAAACAGAACATATACCACCCTAAAATAACCTCCCATCACCTCCCAAAAGGTAATCCCTGTTTGAATGGTATTGTAGGGACGACAGAGTTGCCGCCCTCGATAGATTCAGAGATGTGGCATTCTTGAGAAAAAAGATCAACTGCCAGCCGCTATTTAAATAAACATATAAGGAACATGACGCACAGCGAATATAACCATCAAGTCTCTATTATAAAGTAATTATATTATATATAATCATATTTTTGCTCTATACGTAAACGTTTTGATTCCATATAGTCTTCCATATTTGTGTCTTACCACCCACAAATACTTCAAATATTCTATTGATATTTATGTTCTTATAAATACTACCAATAAATCTTACTCAAGTGGATGTGTTTCGATTAATTTTGTTTGTTTGTATACCTTTTCCATGTGTATTTATTAATAAACATTTAATGTATTTTTATATTAACGGCTTTTTCATTCATTTTTTAGTTAGAAGCTAAATACTTAAATGCAAAAGTAATTAAAATATTGACTATATATTTTTATAAGGTACTCTAATATATTCAATTATAAAATTAAGTAAAAGTATGAAACTAAATTATTTTTCACATTTTTATTCATTTTATATTCATAAATATAGAGTGTGCTCATAATGAAATTTGTAATTCATTAAAGGTTTTAGTATATAAAAAATAATTACAATACTTTTAATTGATTCTGTTATTTGACTTTGCTCAATCTTAATTATCATACAACGTACGTCTGGTTTAACTGAAGTATGCAATAAAGAAGAGGAAATAAAAGGGTATGTCGTCATTTTATGGCATAGACACACTGGTATATGTAAATTACACCCTGGTTCGAAACACCGCTATAACCTTTTGTTATTTATGCCTCTACAATGAAGACACCAGATGAAAATGATAAGAAACACCGTGCATAAGGCGATATTGAATGTGATGGTAACACATTTTACCACGGAAATTACATGTGTGTTATATATAAATATGAAAAAGTAACGAAAGCAACATAAATAGCACAGTACCGACATTTATTTAACAAAAGACACAAAAATGTAATTAAAATGAATACCAACATTTCTACTGTAATTGCTAATGTCTACATTAGTATGTATTAATGTATATAATAAAAACGTTGTAGATAAGAAAGAACGCCTGACGAACGGTTATACACGATTTTAGATAATTGTTAGTTTTGTTCTTGTCAATGAGACATAAAGACGCATATTTATAATAAATGGCATCGGTAATCAGACGAGAATCTGTATTTAAATCTGATATAGCTCAAATCGAAGGAAATATCACTGCTGTTGCTAACGCCAATGTTTGTGTACATAGTAAAATATTCTAAATAAAGAAAATATGATTGACGAACGATTCAAAACGTGTTAGAATAAGTGTTAGATTTCTTTTATTAATAGAGGGTGTGGTTACTGAACGTACGCCAACAATTTCTCATTACGCTTATTTACGAGCATTTTTCCCCAGGGGTAATTTACCACCAGATTGGGAACAAGGCATCGTTATCTAATTTCTCTTCAATATAGCTCAACATGACAGAATCATTAGAACCTATGAAATGGAATACGCAGATTAGGTATTGAATTTGTCAGGTGCACTCATTTTCCTCGAGGGGCCGATGACATTTTAATAATGGAAGAGCGGATTGTCATTCCGTTCTTTTTAAAAACCATACCACCGACGTGGTTATTGTGAAATGCATTGTAGCATGCCAATGAGGAGTCGTTCGGTCAGACTTTAGTTTTAAATGTTTTAAATGCGTCTAAGCATCTCCATACGGGGTTCAGTTTGTCGGTCAGTCACACTTAAGTTTAAAATAAGATTTTGCTTTGTCTGTATGTCACTTAAGTGTTAACACACATTTGAGTCTGTCGCGCTTAAAACTAAGATAGTATTTCTATCGGTTAACAAGCAGATTGAATTGACACATACTATTTTAGTTTTTGCCAGTTGTTCTGTCACACTTAAATTTGTAATTGCATTTTGTTTGGGTTGTCACAGGTTTTAAATAACATTGTAATCGGTCTTTCACGTTTATAATGGCATGTCCGTTGCTAGTTCAAATTTGAGTTCAAAAAAGCATTTATCTCGCTAAACACGCATAGTGAATGGATATATTAGCGGGGGTTTATGTCATCTGTCACATTTACTTTTCGCGTGTCTGTTGTGCTTAACTTGAAAGTAGCATTTTCGTTTATCTCTCACGTGGGCATAAAGAAGCGCAGTTATCATTTTTTATCGCTAAACGCATACATTGAATTGGCGCATCATATTTAAGATGTGTCCGAGCACCTCTATAAGAAGCTCTGTCCGTAAGTTTATCTGTCACGTTTAAATATGTATGTGTCTGTCAGTATTATGTTTGGAATAGCATTTCATTCCAAACTGCGCAGACTAAATGGGCTTATCTTAATAATATGTGTTCTTCGAAAAAAGACAAAAACGTCGTAATGGTGCAAGATATAACATTCGATAGTTCATATCAACTTGTGGGCGTGACAATTGCTCACAGCAACTCATGTAAGATATGTGGTGATGATGAAGAATAGAATACATCTGTCTATCTTTCTATTTATTTCGATTGTTTCTGAGCTGACATCAAAATAACTGATCATGAAACTCGGAAGTTTACAAAGCAATCTAAGTCGCCAAGACTCCGCATGCACGAAGAAAACAGATTCATCGGAATACAGTTTTTGCCTCGCTGTAATCGGCTGTGCCGAATTAAAATTCAAGTGCATCTGTTGTCGTTCTTCATGTCTTTATGATATTGAAATTTTATGAACCAAAAATCTCCCCACCCCGAACTTTGGTTAAACAGTTAAATGCATTTCCAAAATCACTAAATAAATAAATGTTTCATAAAACTTTCTCAATTGTTTCTATGATCAATTCGGTATTTTCAATATGCATTTAGAGAATGCATATAAATTAGATTCCCGAAATACTCACGTCAAATTTGTAATGTTCTGGCTGTTGTAGTCTAATACAGACGAAACAACGTAACCAAAACACATCATGCTATCAGGTATTACATACAACGTAAAAGAAGTAGATGTTGTACTCAACTTCCACGAAATACAACGAATTTCTTACTATCAAAACTAAACGATTTGATAACAATATAAACTGGTTTTCATGACGTGATTATTATATTTGTTAAGCCCCTTATATTAAAATGATTAACCGCTCCAGATTTTTGTGCACTTCTATGTAATGGCGATTCCCTAATAAAAAAAACGTGTTTACACAGCTCCTTTTCTATCTTCATCAATCGAAGCCATCCCGGCGAACAAAGCACGGAATATTTGTAACATGGTGTCAGAATCCTGAAACTTAAAACACGGACCTTAAAAAATAGAAATCACGCTAGACTAAAGGTAATATACATTTTACCCATACTTTATTCTTAGAAATTCGTTAAGGCGACTTGTCAAATATATCCACTAAAAATAGACTGGTTCAGTTTGAACCTTGTAAAAGTAATGAAAATATTTTTACGCCAAGTTAAGTGTCACTTTGAAGGACCGTTACTTTAATCGAAAACGATGTCAAACTGAATAATCTTTTTTCAGTTGTTTTCTCAGGAATCTTATACCCTATAAAACAATATCATTTATATAGTATGGTTAGGGGTCCGATTAATTGAATGAAATTCACCACAGGTACCTATATAATAATATTCACCCATACACCTGTTTGTAAACGTGGGTGAGTTCAATAAGGGGTTAAGGGGAACGGATACCAATGTGGATGTAATGAGGGGTTTAGCGTCGAGTACCAATTGATATTGTATAAGGGTTTATTTGCCATTACTGGTAACCCTTTTATGTGAAAGATTGACCCTGAAAACTTAGGTAAAAATCGGATATCTGTTGATTTATCATGATAACTGACCGAGTTAGTGCTTCAAATGTAAATGGAAAATGACTTGTAAACCAAAACAAGTCATATTCGAAATTTTACACTTTTCCATTCTGCGATCTTGTTCAACTATTAGTATTTTGTAGACTAGACCCAGCCTAAAATAAAATCACAAAAAGCAAAATGTTTCAATTTGTTTAGGTAGGGGTACTCTGGCAGTATATTGACCCATCTAGAAGCGATTCTGTTGGGCTCGTAGCAAGTCTCCCGCAAGTCAACGACTGAATTACTATTTTGATTTTATCAAATAACTCGCCGGTCTTACTCTCCATCTTCCTCTCCCCCTTTCTCTCTTAATCTCTCTCTCTCTCTCTCTCTCTCTCTCTCTCTCTCTCTCTCTATATATATATATATATATATATATATATATATATATATATATATATATATTTATATATATTTATATATATATATATATATATATATATATATATATACACGTGTAGGTAGCTATATGAAAATGATTATGATATATATATATATATATATATATATATATATATATATATAAGTGTGTGCTTATGTATGTGTATACGTGTGTGAAGGGTATATAAAAATCAGCTAATAAACATTGAAAATGTCACGTCGTTGATATATTAATACAAATAAAATTAAAAGCAAATAGAAAGTGATCGAAAAATGTGTGTTATTTATGAGTGGTATTTCCAGACGGGGAAACTATGAAGGAAACATTCGTTCAGGCTCGTTTTCATTGATACGTTACTTTTTCAACCTTCGAACGGAAAATGATTGAAGACGTGACTTGTCTCAAATTGAACGTTTTCTTGCTACTTCGTATGTTATATCCTTACCTACATTTTTTGAAATGTATTAACAACACGAGTCAGTTGCGCGTTAGGTCCAGACCTACAAAAATTGTGGAAAGGAAATCAATAACTAACAAAGCGGAAGTATTTATAAAACATGCTCGGTTTTAAATGTTTTAAAAGCGGGAAAGTAGTATAGCTGACATAATGTTGTACACTCTTAAATAGGACAGGAAAAACAAATATATGAGATATACAATAAATATGTATATACTATAAATCGTATGAGCTCAAGAATATGTACACATACTGCAGTTTGTCTGGCAGTTGTAGCACCACAGATTACCTAGTATCCATTCATGATTACCCTTCTGACTTTCACGGATTGCTGCTCACCATTGTCCTCACCAATTTCCATCTTTTTCTTTGTCGTGCAATCTTCTTCCCCCCTGCATTTAAAATGTAAGGGTCGTTTTGGCAAGTCCTTTTGAACAAAGACTTTATCTGTTTATCGAATAACTTCTTCAAGAGTATTCAACTTAATGAATTCAAATTCGTTAAGAATTATACATCATATTGTCCATTGTATTAATAAGGTCTTATATAGTTTTTACTTAGATACATTTAAATAATTCTAAGACCTATTAATGGTGTATAAACTTAATAAAATTATTACTTTATAAGCGCAAAAACATTTTATGTACACTATATATTTGCATAGTTTATGCGATCGTGTATGTTTTTGATTGTATTAAAATATTTTGAGACCTATTCTCTTGCAATTTAAAAAGACTCTGATGCAACATAAATTGGCATAAACTTGTGCATTTTTTATTTAATGCGATACATAATAATCATTTATCGCTAGTGTAATTGTTTGCTCCTTTCAATTGAGAGGAAAGTTTTAAAAAATGCTTTAAAAACGGCCCTGGATCAGCATTGGGCACGCGTTAGAATACTAAACCGTCATGGTTTATTGTGAAATTCGTTGTGTTTGTTATTCCTACATGTTAGTGTCATTTTCGTACATATTTGGACCTGAGAAAAACACATTTTTATATTTATTAAAAACGGAATCATTGTGTGTTCCATTCGCATCGCGTATTTCCCCTGTGATGTGATGAAGCGATCAGAGGACATACCGTTCGTAACACAATTGGTGGAGAATCGGGGCAGGTTTTCTCATCTAGAATTTGCGTGACAATCAGCCGGTGACGAATACCTAACCACGATGGCAGTCCTAGAAAAGTCTTTTTTAGGGCCCCCTCATTTGATAATGAGATTAAATTAAAGAAGGATGAAGTATTTGAGATAGGGAAACACTTAGAAGTAGGTGTTAAGAAATCCTTAAGGAGAAGTAGCTTTATTAGAATCATAGCTGGACATATAGTAGATAATGACGAATTCGATGAAGACGTATTTAATCAACTGCCAGTAGAAACGCCGGTGCTGACGAACGCTCAACTTGGATTTAAAAAATTAAAAATAACCGCTAATATGGAAATCGAGAAAGCTAGGATCGAGCGAGAAATAAGATTTACCGAGCTGGATGAAAATCGATATAATAATGGATCTAGACAACATAATTTCAACTTAACTAAATAGTTTATAGAAAAATACGTCGACAATTATTTCACTCATTTCGAGAAAATTGCGATGAATTTAGGTTGACCGGAAGATATATGGGCATCGCTATCACAAACTGCGTTATGTGGAAAAACCAAAAAACATACGCCAATATGTCGGCTAGCGATTGTGCCGACTATAGAATAGTAAAAGAAACTATTTAAAAAGCTTATGAGCTTGTACCGGGGGCATATCGACAATCGTTTAGAGGTTGTAGGAAGACACACACACAGTCGTATACCGCATTCTCCCGACAGAAAGAAATATTTCTTGATAGATCGAGCAAATCCAAAAACATTGAAAACACCTACAAAAAATGAGAGAATTAATCCTGATAGAGGAATTCAGAAATTGCATACCAAAGTATATTAGAACCTATTTGGACGTAGGCACTGTGTATGAAATGGCGGTCATAGCAGATGACTTTGCGTTAACACGTAAGACAGAAAACGCAACTCTCGCTAATCCTCAGAATCCTAGAATCGAGTTTGGCAATACGAAAAATTGGTCGGCGGACTATGATCGGCATTGGGAATTTAAGGATAAAATATTCATGTACCCCAGGGCGTCGTAACAAATGACGGAATAGAAGCGGGTTATAGACCATTCATGTCGACAGGATACATTTCCCCATTTTCCGATCTTACCAAGCGCAAAACAATTGCGATCTTAAGAGATACCAGAGCGTTGGAATCATTGCTGTTGAGTAAATGTGTATCGTGAGGGATGAAAACTGCCACAAGCAGGTATATTCGAATCTAAGGCGTCGGTAACACAACCATGAAAATTCCGCTCCACAAAGTGAATATCGCATCAAGTATAATTTTGAAATCGATAGTAGTAGGAGTGGTGGACAACTTGCCTATAAAAGGAATAGCCATGCTACTAGGAAATGAATTAGCTGGTGAGAAAGTAAATATAACTCCACAAACCAAGCAGAAAGAGAAAACGCACGAGGGCAAAAATCGCGCATCAGCACGGAGGGAAATGACAATCCTTATCAGGAAGAAAACGACTACAGTCGATCTATCCCAACCCATTTTAAGTGCACCACGCGTTTAAACAAGGATGGCAGAGGTGAACAAATTAGCGCACGAGCAGCTTGAATAAACTCAAAGCAAAATGAACAGTCGATATGACAAAAAGCAGTGGAAGAATGTAAGAGAAAAAGTGTTGGTCATAATCCCTACAGAACATCACAAACTCAAAACACGATTCCAAGGTCCATACGAGATTGTTAGGAGAATAAGTAGCCTAAACTATGTAATAGACACTTCTGATCGCAGAAAGAGCACTCAGTTATGTCATGTTAATGTGATAAAGCCCTACTTCTAACGAAAGAAGGATGAACCCACCTTGCCGATCCACGCATCTCATAGTGAGGAGATTGTAGACCAGTGCCAAGAAAACATTGTGACTCAACGTGATCATTCACACAAATTTAAAAATTCAAAGGTATTAACAATAAATGTGCAGACACCCTTTCTCGAATCTCAAAATAATAGTAATTTCAAGAAAAATAAAATCAGAGAAAATCTTAGTTTTATTTTATTCAGAGGTGTTAGAATGTGACATATGAGCGCACTTAAAAAAATAATAAATAAATCGTTAAATAAGAAACGCCAGTAGTTAAAAAAACAAAACAAAACAAAACAAGAGCGAACACACAGACACAAAGTAGCTCGTTGATCCTACTTTAATTTAATTATGCCCATTCCGTATAATCAGCAGCAGCGTAAGCGCCCTTTCTACCTAACCGTGATAAACACATAAGCGCGAGCCAAATTACGGAAAAAATTACGGAAAAAAACAGCGTCTGAGATGGACGGAAGGAAAAAGAAAAATAACGGATAAATCAAGACGCCGCAATACATCGCTCTTGCATGATCATTGAAAGCAACGATGTAAAAATACTTGTTGAACCTGTTGAATTTTGATGAAATATGAACAAAGCCGAAGTAGACGATACGAAAGAAACATATGTGAAGCCGATGATCTACTGACATCTAATGATAAGCGGCGAATATTCCGGATTGAGTGACTCAGCGGAATAACCCCCCCCCCCCCAACCAAAAGATTCTACTATGAGAGAATTTGAAATTAAAAAATCAACATGAAAGCACGAATGACATTCCTGCGATGAATCGAAACAAACAATCGTAAAACAAAAACAAAAAAGGGAGAAGTTAATTGCAAAGTAAAAACAGACGCTTCTCCATTCAGATAAGTGACATTTCTTATATTGCCAAAACATACAAATGCTGCCCACAATTTATTTTCAATTTATTTTCTTGTTCATATTTAAGCCATGCTTACCCTATGCATTGGTTATTATAATAAATTTTATATCCATTTATAAATTCGGTGTGTTTGTTATTCCCACATGTTGTTGCCAGTTTCGTAAATATTCGAACCTGAGAAAAAAACATGTTTACATTTTTTTAAAACAGAATCATTGTGTATTCCATTCGCATCACATAGTTTCCCTGTGATGTGATGAAGCGATTGGAGGACAAATTTGCCGTAACAATATATATATATATATATATATATATATATATATATATATATATATATATATATATATATATATATATATATAATAACAATGGTAATAATCCAGGTAAAAAATATCCACAGGGTGGTAATCCAGAGAATTTTAACCGGGTTTATAAAAAGGTTCTCTCCAAATATGATCTCAGGTTAAGATCGGATTCTAACTCTCCCTGATGAGATCTAAGTTTATAGTAACTGTTGATCGATAACATCGACATGCCAGTGTCGCAGATTTTGTACATGTCTGTGTAAATAAAATTATCATATATATATATATATATATATATATATATGTATATATATATATATATATATATATATATATATATATATATATATATATATAATACACGGGAGAATAAAGATATGATGTATATCTTTAAAGAAAAACCTATTATGATAAGTTAATGCGCGGTATATGAGATAGAGCAATTATATAAACAAGTATATGATGATAATATAAATTGTGCAACATACAATATCTATTAAGTCATTAGTTGGCCACAACAAGGGTTGTTAAATAAAATTGATGTTATGCTTTCCTTCCTTAAGCCATGGTTTTTCATGGAATGATATATTATCGTCAGAGGAGAGCACAAAGATAAGCTGTAAAAGGGGAAATTACCAAACAATAAAAAATATATAAAATATAAAAAGAAAACATAGAAAATAGATTACTGTTGAAGCTACCATAAGAGTACGTAGAAGCAGATTTGAAGTAAAGTAAAATTAGAAAGAAATTGTATCTGAAGTTGTTAAAACCCGTTGAAGTTGTGGATAGGAAAAGAAGATTAAATAGCCCAGACTATCCGTCCAGTTTGAAAAAAGTTGTGCTGTTTGAAAGTTTAGGATGTCAGTGACGCATTTAAGTGCACTTCGCTGGGCTTTATAGGGAGATTTATTTAGTTATTCAATTCAAAATAAAATGATAAGTTGTAATTTCAATCTTAAAAGCTAGCCGTGAGAAAACACAACATTGAGATTAAAAAAGAATATACAAAACAGGCAGCAGTGAACGAATACTGATGGATGGCAAGTTTAGAGAGATACGGAAATTAAAGAATAACATGAAATAAAAAGTGTAGGGGAGGTGGCACAGCAAAAAATAAAAGTACAAGTCGGACGTCAAAAATAGATTTTGGAACAAGATAAGCCGCCGTGAATAAATAAGTGGGACGGAAAGGTGGGAGAAGTGTTTGCATTGCTGATTTGTCAGATAATCTATGATAAATTATACATTTCCAAGTAAAAAATCTATTTTCTGTTTTTCTTATTTAAAAATTCGTCTTTGTTTTTTTTTAGTTTTCAAAATAGTATTACCGTTAAAGTTAAGTATATGTTCTGATACTGTATTACATCTTTTCTCTCCTTGGTCAGTAAACGAGAAATCCTTCTTGGCTGCAGCAATTTTTATTTTTGTTCCAATCCGAAATTCCCTTTTCTTTAGAGATGGATTTTCGTCACATTCAAAAACAGACATTTAAGAGGTGTTCGGTGAAACTTGGAATTGATGACGTAAGTATTAGAGAACAATTTCTCATCACTACCTGCAATTTCTAAAAAAAATTTAAAAAAATATATTGTTTTTTTCTTCAAGGAACAATTTGACAAAAAAACCTTTAATTAAATATAACTTTACTTATTTTATTTCAAAGACCGATAGGGATACTGCACTAGGTTATATCTTCCAAATTTGATTTAGAAGATATAACCTAGCAATATTTACAGGGAAAGGCGCATAATTCAAACCATGAGTGGAGGAGTTACAAAAGAAAGCTAGGTTATACCAGTTATCGTCCCCATAAATTGTTATCTTGGTCTACGGCTACGTTTACGGAGTGCTATCCGAATATATTAGATCGCCAAGATAGTTTGGAATTAAACGACTCGGTGTTGGACAAATAAGATAATTATTGGGGGCCGAAACGACCGGACAACTATTAACAGACAGCGTCTGGGGGCCATTTTTTTCGCAACGACAATATCACACACACACATAGATCACAACTAAATTATAACAGCAACCATCTGTTATTTGTTGTTTTTACCGTAGTGCGACCACGACGGCAATCCTCGTCCATCATCTGATTAAATACACACATTTCGAGTATTTATTATTTATAATTATTTTATTATAATTTTTATTCATACTATAGGTAATTATTTTAAAAGTAATCAATAAAATAAACATAACTGTGATGTTATTATCTACTTTCTGGATGCAACGCATTGTTAAATGAATTCAACAAAAAAAGATTAAGTAAAAGTATAATCGTCTATTTTACATAAAAGTGAATGGAATACCTGTTGCAGATCTCGTATATTTATGATATATATGCTTAATAATTGCGCATATGATTAATTAATTTGATGAATGTTAATATCATTTTTATTTACACAAAAATTAATAAAAGATTAATAAAAAATAAATCTCTGATTGTTTCTATTTTGATTATTCGGGCTACTCTTCTAATCTTGTTTGGCTAAAATCAAAGTGTAGTATCTGTTCCGATGGATACTGCACCCCATAGACTGATATTGTCTTGGCCTTTGGGGCTTGATTTACGGCGGTCTATGGGTCTGTCCTGTGCAGTTCTACGAGGTCCACCCTCCCAGGCTTTGCCTCCCCTCTTTGGGGAGGAGTAAGTTTATTGCTTACTGCCTGAGGCGCCCCTACCGGGGAATGCTGACGGGGCTGACCAGGAAATTTTTAATGGCCAGAGTGCTCACTGTCTCGGGCGCTGGCTTTTAAAACCCCACTTTCCCGACCCGACCTTGGGTCACATCTTACTTGTAGGAGTAAGATAAAACTGGCCTTGTGCCTAACCTCCTGGAGAGGAGGTAAATAAATACTCTTCTCATCTTGGATATTACTCTGACAACTTTTTGAATGATGTAACCTCCGACCATCTTCATACGCATCTTGTCGAACTCGGGAATGTTTCTGTCTAACTTGGAAATTTTACGAAATATTGAATATAAGAACACATTTTCGAATAATAAAAATAATATAAATTATCAATCCTAATATGACACATTTCAAAATGTAAAAAATATAATTACTTCTCATGTACATATCTTATATCAACTGAAGTTGAAGTTATATATGTTACAGCCGATGTTCGCAATTAAACTAATTTCTCCTTCAATTAATATTTTTGAAAAAAAAAATTCACAAAGAAAATTAGCCTGTATGAGATTTCCAATAACAATATAAATATAATATACACACTCATGTAAACAATAACATCACTTAATAAACTTGCTACATTGACATAAATATAGTAATTTTAAATGAAATGTATATAGAATAGAGATTCATAAATATGCTTTATTTCTTATTTATTCATTTATGTTTAAAAAAATTATATTGATATATTCTAAAAACTAAAATCATACGGCATACAGTTATCCGCTCTCGTCACTTTATCTAGTATGGTTTAACCAACTACAAAAATCTAAAAATATATTTTGCCGAGAGAATTTTCATAGGATTTTTTTAAACTGTTTATCATGTTTTAAGTAGGCTTTAGTCCAACTTAGTGAATTTTCTTTTCTGTGTTATGAGAACAGTTTTACTGGAAGCATTTACTCTTTTTAACCTGAAACGGAAAATTAACTTTCGGAAAATAGATATGACACGTTGTTCGCCTCCCCGACACACAACTTCTTCAAATTAATATCATTTTATGTAAAATTTATATAGAAAGTGTAACTTTAATCTCTACCCTACAATTAAAAAGGTATTCTTACAGCACATTATAATCGGAGAATAATAAAAATGTTGTTGCAGCAAAGTAAGTTTTCAATTTTTGGATCAATCATTTGCAAAATTGATACTGATTTCATC
The DNA here is from genome assembly GCA_963556195.1 of Sepiola atlantica. Taxonomy (NCBI): domain Eukaryota; kingdom Metazoa; phylum Mollusca; class Cephalopoda; order Sepiida; family Sepiolidae; genus Sepiola; species Sepiola atlantica. The sequence goes on from OY744529.1 coordinate 1,298,987, forward strand.
CGTTTTCAGCCCCTTTTCTGAATCGCTTCCTTTTTGGTAAGGATTCTGTTTACTTCAAATTTTTAAGAAATAAATAAACGGCGCAATGTCATTAACATATGGCAACTTTTGTGTTATCGTCTTCTGTGTCAATTTTAATTCAAAACTTGTTTCTATTGATTAAATATAAACATTTTGTTTTTACATTATTATTATTTACTAAGCAAATAAAAGTATCCAACCGGCAGTCGAATTTATTAATACAAGACATTTCTTTTTTGAAGTAAAACGTATTGTTGTTTATTTGAATTTCTTTCGGTGATTACGTCTTATCTTTAGAAACTGTTTATGAATATCAATTTACTGATATTTTTTTCAATTTTCATTCGCATGTGGTATCAACAGCAGACTAAACGGAGATCCCTGGGTCTGCTTGTGATACTACGCTTGAGTTTAGAAATATAAAACGCAATCAAATATGTCTAATATTCTTATTCCGGAAGATCGAATATTCAAGGATGTCAGACATTTTATATGGAAGATGCACTGGAATGTGATTTTCAAATACTAGTACTTCAAGTAATACGTATCATCAATGACAGTACTGCAAATGTAAATAGTATAATAAATCACCAACTGTAAGACATTAAGTGGTATTAAATCTTCAAACGTAATTTCAGGAATACAACTTTTGTCCTCGTTCAGCGAGACAATTTAAACTGTCACTATCCAAGTAAGTGAGAATGTGCATGCTAACAGCATAGTAAACAATACGCACGAAAATATATGAGTCGCCTGAAGACAGCAGGTGTCCGTATAATTATAAATAATATAAAGGAAAAATACAAATATTCACCTTGGTGTATGATAATCTAAAATATCTTGACAAAGTTAAAACTATACATTCAAAAGAAAAGACATTGGGGTAGGTTATTGACAGCATGGTATCACCAAGGGTAACTCATATGCATTGATGAGGATGTGATAAAGTACTACGTATGTACGCAATAGGACGGATATATAAGCTAGTATGAATAATTACTGGAAAATATTATATCTTTTATTAGTGCCTATATTAATTGAGCAGCTATATGATTAATTATATCTTGATTCTAATTAATTGCTAAGTTTTCGATTCAACAATTCTTTGAGGAAATTCTTGATGTATTGATCTGCAAGTGAGGTCAACAAAGAAAGTCGATGTTATCTAATTGGATGTAACCAGCGGATAATTACATTTCGAGTCGATCAAAAGCAGTTTTGGATTGACATTTGACACGTATAAAATACATTCTCACATATCTGTTAATTTCATTTTTAAATTGGCAAGGAATAATTTATTAATGTGTTCGTTCAATTATTCATAGTATGTAACACTTTTAAGAGTATCGTTTGATTAGAGAGAACGGGAATTATCCCCCTTGTGTTATTTAGTCTTAGATACATCATCACATCTCTATGAAAGGCGCTGTTCGTCTGGGCGTTGGGCAAAATTAAATTTAACAAGAATTTTTACCGCTAAACCCGCCGATTAAATAGGCATATTTTATTTCAGATGCGTCCAAAAATCAATATAGAGGTTCTGCTCGTCGATCGATCTTTCACATTTTCGTAAGATTCTAATTGTTAGATTTGAAATAATGCGTTTTTGTGCTGTTCATAAATAAATTTAGCCTTTATGTATGTGTGTTATGATTACAATCGAGTTGTTATTTGCATTAGTGAGGCACGCTTTAGTTTGCACTAGCATTCTCGTTGTTTTTTACGCTTACACTTCAAATAGTACAGTGTTTTCTTATTAAATAACCCAGAAAATTGATTTTCCATCAACACATATATCAGATCTTAACCCCTGATTATCCAGATAAATTGTATAACATAGTATGACAACCTTTGTAAACTGTAATATTTTATATCATACTAACCATGCCCGGATATAGGGATCTACTGTCAAAATGAACAAACCCAGTAAAATCCTACTTCCATCCGATATAATTATGTTTATTAAAATTTAAATTTTCTATGAGTTACAATTTATAAATAAAAAAAAGTAAAACGTTTTCTTTTCTGGTTATAATCCGGTAATAAATTAAGTATTAATGTAATGTTTCTTTAAAAGTCATTAAGAATTAATATGTACAGTCTATTTTCTTTATTTGATAATATTGTCGTTTTCAAATCGAGTAACCTGTTTATATACGTTTTCAGTATCATAAATTATATTTTAAGAAGCTAGAAATAGAATTTAGGATGCTGAAAACGTACACACATAAATAAGGTTTGAGATTCCCATTTTAGCAGATATAAAGATAATTGTGTATGCTGAAAATTAAAAAAAAACACAACAGAAGTAAATGTATTCACCCGGCGTAGCCCGGATTGATCAGATAGAAAACAATCAAAATATACTCATGTAAAAGTTTTAGTTTGAAAAATTGTAATTTAAAAAATGTTTGAGTGTTTCTTATGATGAAATGGTATTTGATTATAATAAATGTTCGATTAATAGTCAAAAATCCGTATCGACAAGAATAACACAGAGAAAAACAGTATCTTGTCTAATATCTTTTAAAATGAAAACGAGAAAGGCAGACGTGATAGTCATTCAGATTTCCTAAACGATGTTAAAGCATGGATTTTCACAAGCGTTCATGTCAAAGGACCGAATACACTCGAATTGCTAATACTAAAATGCAAAGTAGCCAGTTTAAAAAATGAAGAAAAAACACCAGTACGGAGAGGAGCTAGTAAAGCAGAAAGAAAGAAATGAAAGATTTTAGCCATAAGTGAGAGAGAAAGTGTAAGTGTTGTTAGATACATTTTTAAATGCATTCTGAAGCCACCAACTTATACCCACTTATCATCCTTCCCTCTATCGGATTCTCAGCAGTTTCTGTTTTGTAATATATTATAACATTGATATACTTATAAAATTGACATATATCCCTACAAATCAAAAATAGCGGCTTTGTGGAGTGCTTTAAAATAGTCTCGCGATTAAAATCAATTTGGGTACCTTAAAAAATCACTCTTTGTTGAGCCGGTATCTAAGCAGATACCGCTTAGAATTTGAACATTCAGTTGGTGACAAAGTCTGCCAAAACACGATATTACGCTCAGTTAAGTTTACCCGCCTTTTGACGCTTAAGACAAGCTAGCTTCTAACTAGCTGTCAAAACCCACAACACACAATGTTAACTCACCACACTCACACAATCTTTCACGCATGCACACACAGAGAAAGAAGCTCACACATTTTTTACTTAAGTGTCTCACACACAATGCTACTCACTCTATATATACACATTAACAGAAAACAAACATACACACATACAACTGTCGCTGCCTTCGTCGATAACTGCAAAGGAGTACATTTTTCAAACAAGCAATTACCAATACAACATAACTTTTTAGCCAATTGAAAATGTGTACATATATCGTTGTTTTATCTCTATTATTCAACATTCATATGTTTATCTGATTTTATCCATTTTTCAGCATTTATAACAATTTAATAATCAGCGTGGATCTTGGC
>OY744529.1:1307500-1392500 GCA_963556195.1 Sepiola atlantica
TGAACCGCTCGTTCGTCGTTTTTCTCCTTTCTCCCATGTTTTATGAGATGTCTGTTTCTTCTTATATTGAGTTAAATGAGACACATGAAAACCAACTCTATCTTTATAACTACACATGGATTTGCTATCTGGATGTTAAAATATAACTAAGATAAAGCAAGTATTCGTAATCCATCAGGTCGACGAAACAACAATCTGAGTCAGAAAATACGCTCGCCACATCGATACTTGTGGTATTACCCAGGCGTTACCTATAAGGCTATATTACTGGTCGGAAAGTATTTAAAAATAATGATTGTCCTGTTTACAAGTATTCCCCTGAAAGAAATGTTAAAAATAAAATTAGTAACATCAGCTCAATAATTGTTTGAGACAGTGGTTTTCTGAAAACACTACGGCTTAAAAAGTAAGATTTTGAATATCAGATAAAATAATAAAAAAAACTGTCAACGCGGTGTTCTCACAAAAAACCAACCTCACTACAGAAAACTATAAAACGGCAAATGGATTTTAAGAATCGAAATGATTTAAGTCATTTTTATTGCGTAATATTAGAAACAAATTTGAGTACAAATAAAATGGTTATTTCAATGTGAAAATTTTTTGTACATACATTCTTTACAAATATATTTATTGTTTATTTTTATTTTTGTTTTATGAAATTAAGAAAATCTATAAATGTAATTTTTTCCCCGATGTCAGAATTGTGTTTTTTTTTTCATTTTGTCCTCGATATCAAAATTGTGTTGCTCAGTACTATTGTTTTTTCCTCTTTGTCATGTAGTTTTTTCATCGTTCGTTTCTTTCTTTAACGGGCTGAGTCGTCGTACCGTGTTGCTAGCACTCGCGTCAAAAGTCCGTGTGAATATAAGTTCTGCATTGCGTTATATATAAAAAAAGATAAGACAGAGATTCGAAGTGAACTTTTATTGAGAGAAATATGTTTAATCTATTATAATTACAATCTACACTTGATTATTAAGAGAGAGAGAGAGAGAGAGAGAGAGAGAGAGAGAGAGAGAGAGAGACAGTTATCTCCCTAACTTTACTATTAGCTAGATAGATTGAATGGCAGTTGGATTGGTTGAGACACAAAAGGTCAGAACACCAGACAGATCAGCACACATAGCCACATGCGATTCTCACAGTTTCATCGCTTAAAGGCATCTTATAAAGATATTGTCTGCTTCAACCTTCCACAATAGTCTGATTTTAAATCTAATCATTATCTCTTTAAGACTGGTTCTTCTGACCATACCTTGTTGTTTTGGGATTTTATCAGAGACTCATTCGCTTGTTGGCTTTATCAATAGTTGGTCGGTTAGATATCATCAGGTAGAGTTAATGCAGCTGCACACACAAAACAGAATTCAACTTACAACAAAATTGCCAAATAACTCAAATAGTATACCAGGCCACAATTTCAACCAAAGAACACCCAACCCAGGAAAAAATACTATATAGGCATGGCTGGTAATACTTTTAAAGAAAGATATACCAGCCATAAATTTTCATTCAATAATTCTGTCATCCAAAAAAGAACTTCATTCTCTACTACTGGGGACTTTATACGCAATAATCAATCACCAACAGTGACTTGGAACACTATTAGCAAAGCCAGAACCTGCAGTTCCTTGAACTCACCATGTTACTTATACCTAACTGAAAAAGCCATACACCTCAATACACTTTAAGTACAATAGATCATACATACTCAGTAATTTATATATAACCTCCACAACCAATGTTACCATGTGAAAATAGATTAAATACAACACACTATAATTTGTCAATTTACCTGAACCCATAATCATATAGTATCAACTAAATACCCCAGAATCAATTACACACTAAAACATGGAAACACCATTGCCTCCATGAGTAAAAAGATCTTTACTTATCCACAAACAATAATTAGACAACACAATTATCCATTTATACTATATTTTATACTATACTCGATGTAATTATTATATTCAATTTTTCATTAAATGAGTGTTATAATTAGATTACATCACTCATTGTGAAAATCAAAACCATTATTATTATTATTATTATTATTATTATTATTATTATTATTATTATTATTATTATTATTATTATTATTATTATTATTATTATTATTATTATTCACTAGGAGTTTTCACACAGATCATCGTTAGTGATTGCTCACCGACAACAACCAGTGGTATTTCCTGGAGGCTGAGTGACAACTAGCCTCCCCAGATTTCCAGTATTCTTCACCTCTTTTCGATAACTTTTCTCGCTGGTAAGGACAATTGGTCTTCTCTGAGATTTGGGTAGCAATAAGCCTCCCCAAGGTACCAGCATTCTCTGCGCTTTTCCAGTGGAGGTCTGGTTTGTGCTGTCCATCCTCGGTCTACACATCCTCCCGACCCTCTACAAATATTGTGTCTGGTGTCAGGCTCAGCCGGCACCATTTAAAAATAAATAAATGAAATAATATATTTTTTAATCAATTAAAAAATAAAATACTTTTTAAATATTTTCATTTTGTTCATTTCAATTCCTTAATTTTTCCTTTTCTCTTTCCTTAGTTTAAAAAAAAATAATTTGTAATTCTTTTTAATTTTTTTGGGGGGGTAAGGTGGGGTAGGGATAGAGGAAGGAGCTTATAGTGTTTCTTGTAATTTCTGTTTCTTTGGTTCATTTTTGTGTAGGCCGGTGTAATTTATTGGGGGGGGGAATTATGAAGTGCTGTTTCTTGCAGTTTCTGTTCCTTGGTTCTTGTCGTGGTCTTCTTCGTGTGGTTTTGTTTTCTCCCTGTTGTAAATTCCTTGTGACTGGTTAGCCTTTGTAGCTTATGCGTGTTGGTTTCTGCATTCGAGGATTTTCTTTAAGATTGTAGCTGTTTTGATCATTGCCGTCCTTTGTATGGTTTCGATGGTCCTTTTGATTCCAATTTCTCCCAGTCTTTTCTTCAGGTTTTTTTGGGATTGTTCCTAGTGCTCCTACGATTATTGGTATCATACAAACTTTCTTCATGCTCTATATTCCTTTCAGTTCTCTGACTAGTTCTGTGTATTTACTTCGTTTTTCCGTGTCTTTGATCTTCACTCTGTGGTTTGCTGGAACGGCGAAGTCAACGATTTTACAAGATTTTTTCTTTTTGTCTATTATAACAACATCAGGTCTCCTTGCTTGTATGAGTTTATCTGTTTGTATATCCATATCCCAGAGAATTTTTTGTTTTTCGTTTTCCAGTGCTGTTTCTGGTGTATGTTTGTACCATTTGTGTTCATATTCGAAATTCAATTATTTGCACAGTTCCCAGTGTATTATTTTCTCAACACAGTCATGTCTGTTCTTGTATGATTTTTGGGCAAGTTTGCTACATTCACTTATTACATGATTTATTGTTTCGTCTCTTTGTCCACACAGTCTTCATTTATTGTTTTCCTGGGTTTTATCTATTTTAGCTTTAATGTAGTTTGTCCTAATCGCATTGTTATGTGCAGCCATCAGTAAAGTTCCGTTTCTCTGTTCAAGTTTCCTTTTCTTAGCCATGTCCAGCTATTTGCGTTGGTTTCTTCACTTGTGAGTCTTATGAAACCTCCATGTAGTTGTTTTACTTCCCATTTTTCTTTTCTTGTTTGTTTGTGTCCGGTTTCGATACTTCCTGCGTTGTTCGTTGGAACGGTATCCCTTGCTGCTGTGATCAGCCTTTCTGTGTTCTGGTTTATGTAATTCTCCAGCTCTTTTTTAGTGTCGTCCACACAGTCTTCTATACTTACCAGTCCTCTTCTCCCTTCGTTTCTCTTCACGTAGAGTATGTCTGTATCGTCTTTTGGATGTAGTGCATTGTGCAAAGTCATTATTTTTTTAGTCCCCTGGTCAAGGTGCCTGAGTTCTTCTTTAGTCCAGTTTATGAATGGTCCAGAATATCTTATTAGTGATACTGTCCAGGTATTTATTCCTTTGATTAGGTTTCTGCTATATAATTTTGTTTCTAAGAGCTTTCTTGTTCTTCTCGGGTATGATTTTTCAATCTTGTCTTTCATTTCTGTTGATTTGATTGTGTCAGCTTCCAACACTCCTGTCTTGTTCATCTAGCGCCCTCATATGCTCTAAGTTGGGTAGTTGCATGCCCTCAGTCGTCTCCAGCTTTCCTTTTTTAATCTCTAGCAATGCACACTTTTCCATTCTGAATTCCATTTGAATGTCCTGACTGAAGATTCTGGTCGTATTTATCAGCTTTTCCAGTTCCTTTTTGCTTTTTGCAAATAGCTTCAGGTCGTCCATGCCCATGCGATGGTTTATTCGTTGTTCACTGCCTGTGAACTTGTATCCGGCATCACGTTTCCTGAGTATGTAGTTAAGTGACATCATGGCTATGATAAACAGTAGTGATAATAGGAAGTCTGCTTCGAAAATTCCTCTCTGTATTTTATATCCGTCAAGTATTGTCCTCCAGCTGTCAGTTCTAATCTTCATGTTTCCATTGCTTTCTTGATGAGATTAATAATCCTGTCGGTAACCTTGTACATGTTTAAACATTCAATTATCCATGCTTGAGGGATTCTGTCGTACGCTTTCTTGTAATCAATCCATGCCACATATATGTTCTTTTTCTTGCTTTTAACTTCTTTTAAGATCTTTTGATCTATGTATAACAGATTTTTCGTCGTCATTTTTCCTTTCTGGCATCTTTTTTGTTCCTCGGGAAGTAGTCCACGACTGTTGAGGGAATCGTAAATTTGCTCTCTCAGTTGTGCCGTTCGAATTTTCCACATTGTCAGTAAACAGGTTATTGCGTTGTAATTGCTTGGGGTAGGTTCGTTCTTGACGTCTTTTTGTATGAGCGTTGTCCTTCCTTTGGTCATCCACTCTGGTACGTCTGTTTTATGGATACATCCTCTCAGTTTCTGTGCTAGCCTTTCATGTAGGGCGTACATTTTTTTAAGCAGTACGCATGCATTCCATCGTGACCTGGTGCTTTCCAGTTTGCTATTTTCTTTAGTGTTGTCTATTAAGACAACACTAAAGAAAATAGTTTACTCATAAATTTCTGTTTCCGTTCCTTCTTCAATTTCTAGAAGTTTATATTTCATGCCATTTAGCATTTTTGTTGTGATCCTCAGCCTTTTCCCTATATCTTGCTCCAGAAATGTTTTGTTTGTGTCGGGTCCGGTAGTTCTGTTGTTGCTCTTTCTCCGTTTACGTTTTTGTAAAACTGGCTTTCATTGTTTTCAAAGGTCCTGTTCTGTTTGTACTGTCCCGAATTTTATCTGTATCGTCTCAATCTTCCTTCTTTTGTTGCTATCTTTTGTTTTAGTTCTTCATGTTTCTTATTTAGTCTTTCCTTGTGATTATTATTATTATTATTATTATTATTATTATTATTATTTATTAGCATTACTACTGTGAATATCATTATTTCTATTATTATCATACCGACATCTACTATTATTAGTTTTACACTTATTATTATTATTATTATTATTATTATTATTATTATTATTATTATTATTATTATTATTATTATTATTATTATTATGATTATTATTATTATTATGATAATTATTATTATTGTTATCAACATCGTTATTATTATTATCATTATTACTATTACTATTATTATAGCTAGTGTTGGATTATGATAGGCCCTATATTTTAAAAGAGCGTTTAAGTAAGTTAGTGTGTATTATGACTGAAGTGAAATTCGTACATTTAATGTGTTTGAAAGGTTAAATCTGATTCCTAAAGTAAACTCATACCCAAATTCATAAAATGCTGACATGATTTGGCCGGCATAAAAATCTGGGGTCAAGGGTCAAAGATAGGAGGATATCAAGTGCAGTGATCTGATTGGGTGACGCGGGACAACGGACTGTGACGTTACTTGTTATTGTCGAAGTGTGGGAATCTGGAGAGTCCGTACATGGGAGCCGAAGCGAGAAGATGCCCAAAAGATGAGACCGCTGAGGAACTCGAGGCGAGCAGGTATCCAAAAATAATGATCTGGAAACTTTAAGTTTGCGTAGCGAATGAGACCATAAATTTTGGACACTTTCGCAATCCCGGCACAAATGTCTGAGAACTATCACCTGTTTTTCAAATCCCATGGTTTTAACTACACGGTACGGTAAAAGGTGACATGTCAAATTCAACACTGCCCCTGGAGCACATCGAGTCACCAATCCAGGTCCACCTTGTTTTATCGAATCTTAAGTTAATTATGCATGGTACCTCCTTTTAAATTTACCTCCTCCTTGGTTCCATCAGTCCCCGATGCGCGCATCCGAGTTTCGATCACACCCCGGTTAACTCCAACCCTCATGGATGTGGAGCAGACACCAATTCCCTTCGCACCCTTCCTGTGATCCTCTCTATACTGTAAGGGGTGAGAAATCTTCGACGCGCACATGTCGGCTAACATCCCGAATCGAAAGATGGAACCAAAGTTCTGCAGCTTAAAAAATTCACTACATTCACACAAGATCGATTAACGTAGTTGCGGACAAACCTGGGTCACAAAAAATCCATAACTGACCACCGCCTATCGTGGTCCCACAGAATGACCAAACCTCTGTCACTCCGTCAAGTTCGCAATTTTAACGCGTGAGGGTTTTTACTGCCTCGCCAAACAATCGTAGCTACTCTTCCAAGAGATCACGTGAGCGAACCTCGTCTATCCCTCCTGGTTTCATAAACCTGTATATGCGCTGTATACGGGGATGTTCTCGAGAAAAATAACCCTGCCTAGGGGTTACCACCACCTGATCCAAACCGACTTCCACTGCCGACAATCACAAGAACCCATGATCCATAACCGATCGCGTGTCTGACCTAAACCCAACATCCACTTAGTAACTTGTTTTTTTTAATAACTTTCTCAACTCCAAGAGAAAAAACTGCTCTACCTTGGTTTAACTCAGGAACACAGGCAGAAACTAACGGACTCTCTCTCAGGCATTATCAGATGGGATCAATAAACAACTTTTCCGTAACCCTCTGAACATGTCTTTAGAGTTCGTTTATTTGTCGTATCAAAGAGTTTAGATTCCCAAAGAACAGATACCCAACGCCAAATGATCAAGCAAGCTACAACACGAAGAAAACGGTAAACGGTACTTAAGAAAACCCACGGCGCGAAGCTAGACGACAACGAAGACGGAGATCACGGCCAGACGAAGAAGTGCAGAACGAAGAAGATTAAGGGGAATGTTAGGTAAATGGTGAACTATTAACAGAGAGTTTTGAGAAATCCACGTACACCCACGGGTCAAAAGGAAAAGAGTAGAAAAAAGTTGCATGTAGTTTATAACATCGTGTGATCGATGTGCTGTATTCTAGAAGACGCGCATGCATGAATGCCCACACACACATTGATCCTCCGTTGAAAGATAACCCAAACCTCATCTGCCCACGCTGTAAAGAAAGAGAAAACTCTTATGAGAGAGTGACTGTTAGTTTAAAGGCTTAAATATGCCTTAACGAATAAGTTTGAAAACGCGTCTAAACTTTCGTATTTCGAGAAGCGTTGATTTAAAGCCCATTGAAAAAAAAACATAACGTAACACTATGCTTATTATTATAATTAGTATTATTATAATTAATAATAATAATAATAATAATAATAATAATAATAATAATAATAATAATAATAATACAACTATTCGTATTATCATAGTTACAACTATTACGATTACATTATTGCTATCTTCTTTATTAATACTAGTATTATTATAAGTATTTACTTCTTATTATTGCTATCCCTATTATAACCACCGTCATCATAATTGCCACCTTTTATTATTATTATTATTATTATTATTATTATTATTATTATTATTATTATTATTATTATTATTATTATTATTATTAGCTTTTTACTATTATTATATTTATTATTGTTAGGAGTAGTAACGGTATAACCATCATTATTATTATTATTGATAGTGACAGAAATAGGATTACCATTAATATTGTTGCCATTATTATTATTATTATTATTATTATTATTATTATTATTATTATTATTATTATTATTATTATTATTATTATTATTATTATTAAAACTTATATGTTAACTAAATAAATTTATAAAATAAATTAATTCATGACAATTAGATGAAACGAACACACTTGCCTCGCGTTGGCCAATCAGACACGACATTCACAATCGTTCTATATCTGACCTTCTCCGACCCGAGCTATTTGTGTCGGTGCCGATTAACTCATAACCATCCCCTCCAGTTTATTTCAGCTTAACCCACACTTAGTGTCTCAACTGACTCCAGCCATAATTGATACTGGCTAACTTAATCGTTTCCAAAAATATGGGACCCCCTCCATAATATAACATTAACACAATCTTACACTATCACCACAATAATTGCCGACCTAAACTGAAAACCAGACTGTAAATTGGGTCTCGTTGCACAACAAAACCTCTTAACAGGAATTTACGCGTCTCCTGCCAGCAATCAACATTCAGCCCTTCTCCCTTTCTTGAGCTTATCCCGTCACCCTCTTTCTTCCACCACTTTTTTCTCCCCTCTATTTTCTCTATCCTCAATGAATGCATTTCTCATTTTATCTCATATCACATTATTCGATTTTATTCCATTTTATATTTTATATTTCATATATTCTTTGACTCTTTATTATATGATATTTGGGATTTTTAACGGTCTAAATTCTAACCACATGATTTTCCAAATTTTAATTTTTTTTTCTCCCCATTTCATTCTTTCCAAATCTGATCTAAAGTTAAGATTGGATTTTAACTCAGTCTAATGAGATCTCAGTTTATAACAGCTGTTGATCGAAAACATCAACATGCTAGTGTCACAGATGTGGTACATATCTGTGTAAATAAAAATAGTAATCAAATATAAAATCTCTATTTGATAGTGAGCACTTTTTATGAGCCCGGTTGAAATTCTTTGGATTCCTATTCTTTTGATGTTAACCTTGCCTGAATTATATATATATATATATATATATATATATATATATATATATATATATATATATATATATATATATATATATATACGTTTCTTTTAGTTTACGCTAAGGTTTTGGTTTATAGCTACAATAGTGAACGGCCTAGCTCTAAATGTAACACCATGTACACCTTAGAACACATTCCTTAATATTATGTCATTCATTTTCTGGAAATATCTGTTTTAAATATAATACTGTAATCTTACATTGTTTTTGCTTTTGGACAACCCCGAGTTGTACAGAAGCTTTTGAATTACACAAATATGTTTCTGTAATGTGAGTAAGGATGCTTTCAAAGTACTGCCAAAAGTACAGTTACAAACAATGTGTGAATAGAATTGATGTTAATAATGACACATTTACTGCTCCAAGGTAACGCTGAATATAACTAAAATCTGTACACCTCTAACTTACTAAATACACCGTTGTAATTGTGGTAAAGAGGGTTTCACAGCACTGTCAAAAGTACAGTTAACATCAAAGTATACAGAGAATTAATGTTAATAATGACAATTCTTTTACTCTCCTTTATATAATAGACTAGCAGGGCTATCTGGCGTTGTCCGGGGCTCTCTCTTTCGTGGTCGCCCCATTTCACCGCCTCCCTCTCCCCGTTTGCACCTTCTACCTGTTGCCTTCGGCGAAAGCTGTCTCTTCCCTACCCTTCCTCTTCCGTTGCCCGGAGCAAAGGTATGCCATATTTCTATTAAAAGTAACACCTCTGTCTGCGGCTTTTATATACGTACGTATGTCAACCCGGATGCGCCTACTATATACGTATTTATTTACATCCCGGTTCGCATACTATATAGTACCTATCTCTTCCCCAGTGCACATAATATATACGTTCTTATCTCCGCCGCGGTACGCATACAATATACATACCTTTCTCCGACCCAATATGCATACTATATACGTACCTATCTCTGCCCCGTGCGCATAATATATACGTACCTATCTCCACCCGGTGTACATAATATATACATAACTATGCCAGGTGCGCATACTATATACGTGCCTATCACTGCCCCAGTGCGTATACTATAAACGTACCTATAACCACCCCGGTGCGCATACTATATATGTCCATATCACCACTTCAGTGCGCATACTATATATGTCCGTATCTCCACCGCCGTGCACATACTATATACGTGCCTATTCCCACCCCGGTGAAAATACTATCTACGTACCTATTTTTCCCTGGTGCGCATATTATATATTTACCTACTTTCACCAAGGTACGTATACTATATATGAACCTATCCACACCTGGGTGCGCATACATAAGAACACAAAGCGTTTATGATGGGGGCGCTAAACTGCACAATCACACTGAAAAGTGGTATCCATAAGGGCGCTATACTTTAAAAGCCCCCGAAAAGTGTTTTCATAGTGGCTCTATTCTGCAAAAGCCCCTTAAAACGTATTCCAAATGGGCGCTAAACTGCACAAGCACCAAATAATCGTTTTCCATAGGGCACTATGCTGCACAAGTCCCTGAAAATTTATATTGACTCGCCCATGTTGTATCAAAGAAGCAACATCAAGTTCATTCATGTAGCTGGTGATTGAGCAAGAAAAAGAAGATAAAGAAGCGGTGGTGGTGGTAGTGGTGGTGGTGGTGGTGGTGGTGGTGGTGGTGGTAAAGGATAAGTGGTGATACTGATGGCGGTGTTTAATGAGAAGTGGTGGTGGCGGTTGTGGTGGCGGTGGTAGTGGATGTGGCAGTGGTGAAGGAGAAGGAGATGTGGTGGTGGTGGTGAAGGAGAAGGAGAAGTGATGGTGGTAAAGGAGAAGAAAGAGTGTTTGTGTCGGTTGCTATAGTGGTGGTTGTTAAGGAGAAGTAGTGTTGGCTCTGGCTGTGGTGTTTGTGGTGACGGTGGCTGTTATGTTCGTGCTGATGGTGTCGGTGGTGATGATGGTGGTGGTGAAGCTGAAGTAGAAGTTGTGGTAACAGTGGTGGCGGTGGTGGCGGTTGTGGCGGTGGTGAAGGAAAATGTGTAGTGTTGGTGGTGACTGTGGTGGTTGTGTAACTGGTGAAGGAGAAGTGGTGGCGGTGGTGGTGGTGGTAGTTGTTGTAATAGTGGTGGCTGTAGTTGTGGTGGTGGCGGTGGTGAAGTAGAGTGAGAGTGGTGGTGGTGATTAAAGAGAAAGAGAAGTTGTAGTGATTGTGGTGGTGGTGGTGATTAAAAAGAAAGAGAAGTTGTAGTGGTTGTAGTGGTGACGGTGGTGAAAGAGTAGTGGTGGTAGTGGTGGTGGTGGTGGTTGTGGTGTTGCTGTTGTTGTAGTGGTGGTGGCTGTGGTTGTGGCGGTGGTGAAGGAGAATGAGAGTGGTGGTGGTGATGAAGGAGAAAAAGAAATGATGGTGGTGGTGGTGGTTGTGGTCGTGAAAAAGAAGGAGAAGGAGAAGTGGTGGTGTAGGTAGTAAAAGAGAATTGGTAGTGGCGGGGTGGTTGTGGCAGTGAAAAAGAAAGAGTAGTAGTGGTGGTGGTGTTAGCGATTGTGAAAAAGAATGAGAAGTGGTTGTGGTTGTGGCAGGGGTAAAAGAGAAAGCGAAGTGGCGGTGGTGATTGTAGTGGTGGTGATTGTGGTGGCGGTAGTGAAAATCGTCACCCATTATGTACTGGCCTAGATTGGCGTTCCTTAACTTTTATTGTACTGCACATGGTCTTCCCAAATCATCACCCATTTAGTACTGGCTAGGATATGCGTTGCTTAACTTTTATTGTATTGCACCTTGTCTTCCAAAATGGTCACCCATTTAGTACTGGACAGAATATGTGTTGCTTAACTTTTATTGTACCGCACTTGGTTTTCCAGAATCGTACCCCATTTAGTACTGAACAGGATCGGCGTTGCTTAACTTTTATGTACCGCAGCTGGTCTTCACAACTCGTCACCCATTTAGTACTTGCCAGGATATGTGTTGCTTAACTTTTATTGTACAGCAGCTGGTCTTCCAAAATCGTCACCCATTTAATACTGGCCAGGATAGGGGTTGCTTAAATTTTATTTTATTGCACCTCGTTTTCCCATTAAGTAGTGGCCATGATATGCGTTTCTTATCTTCGATTGTGCAGCACCTTGTCCTCCCAAATAGTCATCTATTTAGTATTGGCCAGGATATGCGTTGCTTGAAGGATAATAATGACAATAGAACGTTTCTTAACATATTATTGTCTTATTCCCGGACAACGCCAACTACTTGTTTCTATCAATATAAAATCAAGGAGGCCTCCAGAGCTATACTAAAATCATTCTTTCTTATTCCCCTCCCTTTGATGAGGACAATAGTCCGAAGAGAAACGCAAAAGAGAACAATAATAATTTGATTATGGCATAAAAATACTATCCAAACCTATCACTATGACGTCATGTACCTATCAATATGACATCATGTGCACAAGCTAACATTAAAAATCGTGATCACATTAAACGAAAAAATGGCTATTTGAACCCCACAAATTAATCTTTTTAAAAAAATGTCGATATTATTTTCTCGGGGTTATGCCGGTTAAAATAATACCTACTTTGGGAGTGGTTGTTGTTTATATTTTAAGTTTTAGCTAGATATACATACACACATATGTTTGCCTTATATATAGAGAGATGGTAGTTTATCTCTATTTTCAAGTTATAAATATCATAAAGTTGTTCGGCGTGGAGGCAAACCGCACGATATAATTATGTACGACCCATGTAGATCAAAATGAAATATACTTATCACAGTACCATAGATACTGTATTTTCAG
Source organism: Sepiola atlantica (assembly GCA_963556195.1). NCBI lineage: Eukaryota > Metazoa > Mollusca > Cephalopoda > Sepiida > Sepiolidae > Sepiola > Sepiola atlantica. The sequence goes on from OY744529.1 coordinate 1,320,232, forward strand.
AATATATATTGTTTTGGTAGTCTATCTCTATTTTCAAGTTATGAATACAATAAAGTACTACGGTATGTAGAAGACCACACCATATAATTCTCCTACCGGAAACTCAGGTTTTCATTCCTACCTTAAACTCAGGCTCTGACTCTTACCCGAACCTCAAGCTCTAACTCCTTCTTGAACAGTAGTCTCTGACTCCTTTCCTAACCTCCAGGTTGGACTGTTTCCCAACTCTCCGACTCCTTCCCGAACATCAATTTTTTTATCCCGGGAAATGTTACGTTTAAATACACCTGCTCTATCTAGGATATTGATCACTTTTTTATTAACACCCGCTCTATCTAGGATAATGACCACTTTTAAAATTAAGCTTGCCTACAGGGCACTATTAAAACCGACTCCCCCGTTATGTTTCTAGAGAAATTCTTTTTTTTTGTAAGTGAGAAAGAAAACAATAAAAATAAGTATGCTGAGCACTACTAGAACACTCAAATAAAATTAAAAAGGCCTCCAGAGAACAAAAAAACATGTTTCCTTGAAGAGAAAGGATGATATTCACAATAGTTATGAAACGATAAAAAATACGGAGGTTGTGTCTAATAACTGTTAAATTTCAATGTTAAAAAATGCTGACTCATTTTCAAGTCTGTATTACTGCATGATAACATTAAAAGGAGGGTGTCATTTTTGATTACATTAAACGAATAATGCTGATAATAATAATAATAATAATAATAATAATAATAATAATAATAATAATAATAATAATAATAATAATAATAATATTTAGTTGTAAATACCAGGTTGACATTTGGCGCTTGGTAACTGCGTTTAATGGACAGGATTTGGTCGTCAACTTTGGATAGTGACTCTCCTAGAGATGGTATCTCAATAAAAATACTAGGGAAGGAAAACCTTACAGAAACTATTTCTCATGTTATTTCATTATGAGTGTTCAGAATTATCAAACCGAAAACAACGTATGTGGGCCCAGAATTTCAAGTACAGGCCCCACGTCTGGCTGGGGAACGAACGAGGCTTCCCAAGTCGTCATCCAGCGAAACCCTCGACCACTAGCACTAAAACTAGAACTAATTAGATTAAGGTTTTAAATAGAATTGTGATAAATGTTACTTGAAGAGTAATCCTCTTAAGAGACGATATAAACAGCGAATACACCAAAGCTAGAATGAGCTAGGTATGTTTGAACTATCAAGACAAAAAACTTGCAGGACAACCCCGGGTGATTAGAACTAATGAATGGTTATCTGCTATTGAAAGTAAACAACTAAAATAAGAAATTGAGAAAGAAGACTTAGATGAGCTTATGGAAATAATAAAACTTGATGTAGTTGAAGAAAAGTCTAGGGTAGAAACAACAACAAACTCTGACAGCGAAAATATTGTAACTAATAGTAATCAGGATTTTTCCACCGATGCAAAGGTAAAACATATAGGGAGAACATGCAATCGTAGAAAATGGGATGACAGAGTATATTGATATTTTCAGCTTGTTAGACGATGAGCTAAGATCTGGCAATTTAGAACAGCCGCTGAGCCTGAAATATGTCAATAGGTAAACACTTAAAACTGTCACGATTAAAGTGAATAATGTATTTGTATCAGTAAATAATCTTGATCAGTGTAATAAAGTTATTAAACCTGCTGCCAATACTATGTCAAATCTACTAGGAGTAGAAAAACAGAAAAAAAAAGTAAAGTAATTAATTCATTAGAAGAATCCGTGTAACACTGTGTTGAGGAATGCCTGTGAGTTCAGCTACACGTCTTTAACTTGCATTGCCATGTGGAATTAGTTTGAACAATATAAATGTGCTTGCACTTTGACTCACCCTATCTGTCTGTCTGTCTGTCTGTCTGTCTGTCTGTCTCTCTCTCTCTCTCTCTCTCTCTCTATATATATATATATATATATATGTATATATAAATATATGTATTCATCTCATATATAGTGGATATCTATTCGATTTCAGAAATGACTACGTTTGATCTTAGTGCAAAAGTGCCTAGTGATAAGCGCATATGTGGCTCTTCAAACCTGGCACACTTTTATAGACAATACCACAGAGATGGCAGGCGTTGTAATAATATGAGGGCATGCCATAAATGAAGCAACGTCTTGTCAATGCTTAATTTTGCAAAACATGCACTTGTTGGTGATTCAACAAATCTGCACGTGAAATAGTTACCAAGTTGCAAGCTTGGAATATTTCGTGTTCTATGCTTCCTTCATGTGATTGAGGTGTCACGCCCCATCGCTTCCTCGCTGCTCTTTTCTGCTGCTGGTATTTCATCCTATTCATTACTCGTAGTTTAAACATATACCAGGATATCATCTATCAGTTTAATATAATCCATCGTGTTCAGATCATGTATTTACAAAATATACGCTAACAAAACAAACTCATCCATATCTATATATTTAAAGATATAAAGAACATGAAGTAAAATAAAAAAGCATTTACCAAAATGAATCAATTATACATTAAAGACCCCCACCTCACCAAAAAAGTAAATTAAAGCATAGTTACTCAGAATCGACTACTGTCAAACTGAAAAGGCATTGATTAGTACATAAAACAACAGTGTCAGATAATTATTGATCGTGAACATGATCATATACTTCTAAGTAGACATAAAAATAACCACCTATTTTAAGATGGACTTCTTACTTATTGTTCATGAAATATCAAATGAATTGTGTTTAATGTATGGCCTAAAGGTGAAACGCTTCGGTTTTGCCGATAACCTTGTCCAGAATATTGTGAGTGATGAATGAAAGCACGTAACTTTTCATGTTATCTCGATAACCTTACACGAAACACCCGGTGTGAGGCGAGCTAAGTGTTACTTATAGACAGGACGAGTCCCACACAGTAAATTATATTTGTTGTATCTAGATCGTCGTGAACAATTATTAAAACGAAATGCCTCTTAGTGATCGATAGCCACTGACCGTTAACTCTGAACCTATTTTAACAGGATTACGATGTAAGTGATTAAGATTAAACGATACGCGTATCAATAAATGTAGTACCGTAGAACTTACATAGTCATTATTTGCTATATGTATTCAGCTTTTCAATTTTGTAATTTATTAGTGATTTTTGTGCAAAACTTGTAATTCTGAGGCAAGTTCACTTTAAAATACGTATTTTGTTTATGTGTGAAAAGTGTGACCTTTGTATGAAATTGGATGAAGTCATATTTTAAGTACTGATATGCTATATATACTCTTCTTATCTTTTAAAAATGCTAATTGGATTTTATAAAATTCTTTTTAAGCTGATATTAATAACGAAATAAGCAAACGTTTGATCCATAAAGTTTATTTCGAATGACATACTCCGGATGTATTTTCAAGGAAACGAACTGACGAAGATTTGACACAAGAATTCAATATGAATTACGTATCGCACTGCTTATCTAATGCAACTAAAATCGTGTCGTTTCTTCAAGAATAAATGAGACATCATGGTGGTAAATGTGGTGATAAACGCTAGAAACATACGATACCCAATTTAAAGATGTAAATAAAACCTATTATTTGATGTTTCAATTTCGTAGACGTTCCATCTCCTTATGTTTTTGATATGTTTTTATAATTAATTGAAATTCCTTGAATATTTGCTTCCAGTGAGAAATTTATTTGCTAGTTACATTCTGTACAAGATTTGTAATTTATATAAAAATCTAATGTTGATATAAAATGCATTAATTTAAATAATTTAAAATAGACTTGCTTCTTTACAGAAAAAAATACCTTTGTTTTCTTCTGGTTAATTTTATGCTATGATTTATGAATCGCACTTAAAATAAATACACCAAAGGATATATTGTCATTTATTTTATTTTAAAATATGTTGTTAACGTATATGTGTGAGACTCGTTAAATCTGTAAAATTTATTAAATATCGCTAAATTATAGGGGCAAATCCAAATCAGCAAGCCTCTCAAGAGAAAATGCAACAACTTATTTTCTGCTGCGTTCACAAATACTTACTGAAACAAAAAAGACGAGCGGGTTGTTTTCACATAGGACAATATTACTAACGAGTCATCATTTTCATCAAGAAATATATTCATGTACTCCGAATGTATGCTATATTATTATCTTCCAGGTTAAGCTAAAGCTATTATATAAAAATATATATTTTAAAATTCTTATATAATTTAAAATATGCTTAAATGTGGAAAATATCATGTGTCGCAGAATGGCTAGCGCAACTATAAATTATTTTACAAATCCCTTATAATTTGCTGATCTTAGCGACTAACGATTTATTATAAGATTTCTCAAAAAAAGTATCATTCGTTTAAGATATGAACTACTGATTGACATTTCCACTTTACATTAAATTGACATATATACGACATTTAAAACTCGTTAAATGTTCGCGAAACAAAATAATCATCAAAGTTGGGAGGAGGGAGTGAATCTCCTGCTTATTTACATCATAATAAACAAAGTGTTTAATGAAATCAAAATAAAAATGAAAACTCATCGTTTAATTGTGTTATCATAAGACACAAAATGATCAGCGCACATGCCAATGATCCGCGCCGAAACGGGCAGATAAAACGTAGGTCACCAGATTAAAGGCCCAAACCATTATATTGGCTTCGCAGTATCGAATAGATGATCATATCAAAGATCATATATCTAGAGGGCATTAGACTTGATAAAACGTAAAAAGTAGTGTTGTAGAACCAGTGGCGTAGCTAGACCTTTTGCCGCCCGGGGCGGTAGTAAAATTTGCCACCCCCCCCGGCATTTGGGTGCCCGGAAAATTCGTTCATGGATAATTCGCCCATGGATAATTCGTCCATGGAAAATTTTTTGCTAGGTAGGAAAACTGGTCCATTATTATTAAGTTAACATTATTCTTAATTTTCATACCTTGCGAAAATTAGTTCTACGGTATCTAATTTTCCTAAATTCAATTAAATTAAAATTAAAATATGAAAACTGATTTTTAATATTTTTTATTCATTTGAGATTTTATCTGTTTTCCTTTTGTTTTAAGTAGATGGTGGGGGTTGCCCGGGGTGATTTTGTCCGATCCCCCAGCTAGCAATTGGATTGCAGTGGATCCGACTTGCTGAAGGAAAGGTAGTTGATAAAGTTGAGCAAAATATCATTGAGAAAAAAACAAAGAAGTGGCGAGAAATCCTAGCTAGATTGCTGGACATTATCAGATTTCTCGCCAAGCAGAATCTGGCGCTACGAGGTCACCGGGAAGACATCCATAATGATGAAAGGGGTCAAGAAAACAAAGGAAAATTCTTGGAATTGGTAAATCTATTGGCTAAATATGACCCTGTACTCCGTGAACATTTGGTTAAAGTTAACCTACGGAAGAAATTCACTATTTCTTATCTGTCACCAGAAATTCAAAATGAGTTTGTGAGCATTTTAGCAAAGCAGGTCAGAAAGAAAATTATCGATCAGATAAAGAAAAGCAAGTATTTTTGTATAATTTTTTATAGTACTCCCGATGTATCTCACAAGGACCAGATGAGTGAGGTGTTGCGCTACGTGAAAGTTGACAGAAATGAAGTGACGGTGGAGGAGTCGTTTCTCCGCTTCATCGAAACAAAGGGTAAAAGCGCGGAGGACATTTCTGAACTCATTTTGAGAGAATTGGAGAATGATGAGATACAGATTGGTGACTGTATTGGCCAGGCATTTGACAATGCCGCTGTTATGGCAGGTCACCGATCGGGTGTGCAGAAACGAATCTCTGAAATCAACCCAAAAGCTCTATTTGTGCCATGCACCAACCATTCACTAAATCTGGCTTGTGTACATGCAGCTTCAGTAGCGGTTCACTCTGTTACATTTTTTGGCACACTGGACCGGTTATTCTCGTTCTTTTCTGCATCTACACATCGCTGGGACATCTTGATTCAGTTGACCGGTCTAAGTATCAAACGGACTGTGGATACTAGATGGAGTAGTCGAGCAGATGCTGTAGATGTTGTGATAAAAACAATAGTGGAAGTCGTCATTGCCCTGGAACAGCTCACAGAAGAAGGAGAAAATGCAACCACAAGATCAGATGCATCTTTAATTCTCAACTCGGTACTATCGTTTCCGTTTCTTTTATTTCTGAACCTTTGGAAAACTATTCTCCCAGAAATCAATGATGCCCAGAAATATCTTTTAAAAAAAGGGCTGGATCTGCAACAAAGTTCTGTCAGGCTGACGGCGTTGAAAGATTTCCTTCTTCAGAATAGAGAAAAGATAGTGGACACTGCAATAGACGAGTCAAAAACACTCTGCTCTGAAATGGGGATAAGCATGGAGCGTCGTATTCGCAAAAAGAAACGAATGGATGGTGAAGGATTGACTGATGCAGCGCTGAGTTTTGATACTGAGTTGAGACGGGAAATGCTGTCTGTCATAGACAGATTGACTGAAGAAATATCTTGCAGATTTCAACAAGTTCACAATCTTGCAAATAAATACGCTTTTCTTATACCGTCAAATCTGCTTGATGATAATTATGATTGTCAGCTTGGTGGATTTGACGAAGATATAGAAAAAGAGAAATTCTTTGCTGAAAAGAAGAGGTTACAGTATGTTGTAAAAGCTTCAGAAAAAGACAAAATCGATGGACCTCTTGAACTTTTGAACTTTATACAAAGATACCAACTTGGGGATTCCGTCCCTAATATTGTGATCTTGCTGAGAATTTTCCTCACCAGAGCTATTAGCGTTGCTAGCTGTGAGCGCTCTTTCTCAAAACTGAAGCTCATAAAAAACTACCTTAGATCAGCAATGAGCCAGACAAGACTTACAGACTTGGCAATCCTCTCAATAGAGAGGGAACTTGTCGAGGAAGTGAATTTTGATAGAGTCATTGATAACTTTGCCGAAAAAAAGGCGCGAAAAATCTGTTTGTAAATTTTCAACCGACTTGATGCCTTGCGACAGTTCTCTCACAAAAAATAAATTTATAGCCTTATTTGCCATTCATAAATACATTTGTTTAAAATATATTAAAACTATTTTTAAAAGAGTTGAAACGTTATTAACAACAACAAATTTCTGAAAACCGAGCGATTACACACACGGATTTAAAAAAGCACCGATACAAGACGTTTTTTCTCTTCGGAGGGCTCGCCCTCTTAATAATAACATTATGAAGACAAAGAAAAGAAAACTACATCGGACTATTCTCTCCTTGATACATCCATGTTATTTGGCGAAAATTCGGACTTTAACAACAACGACAAAAAAGTAAATAAAAATGATTTTATCATTTCATAACATTTTCAGGTTTTCAAATGTTCTCATTTAAATTTATTATTATATAAAATTATAGTATAAAATTTCATATTTTTTGTTAACTTTTGTTTTTTTAAATTTTTTTCTCTACTTTCTATTTTTACCCTCTCAAAATGCCGCCCCTCAGGTGTGCCGCCCGGGGCGGCCCGCCCCCCTCGCCCCCCCCCCCTAGCTACGCCAGTGTGTAGAACCATGTCGAGCACCTCAACAATCGCCGACCAACTACTGTGATCCTTTGTTTTCTGTTCGTCTTTATCGTTCTCTCTAGCCCTGCCATCTTTTACTCTGGCGTTCGCCGAGTGCACAAGCACTAGTTTACAAGTATAAAAACAAAACAACGCAAACTTACAAGAGAGAATACAAACTCTGACAAATTGTGCAGAAATCAGGTGTATACTGGGTGTGTGTGATACCTTCGCGAAAAAAGGTCCTTCAAACGTTCACGCCCACCTCTTAGTTAAGTTCTTGTATATGAGCTAATACCTCACTGTTTCTGCTGAGGCAATCATCGTCATCGCTCGTCAGCTCATCTCATCATCTGCTCGTCTACTCTTACTCCAATCTGATCGTGTCATCTCCGAGCCGCAAACTGATTCCAGCTGTCCTAAACTGTCTCAAACTCGTTAAACTCGTCAACTGTTGTAAACTAACATGGCATGTTGTAAAACTAAAATGTGGTGAATCATTTCCTCTCATTGTTCGGGATCTCGGCCATAGTATCACAATGGCACACTATAAATGAATTAAATCTAAGATGCAGGACAAATACCGGAGAGAATTGTTACTTGGTTTCAGTAAACCACGAAAATAAAATAGAATATATGGATACCATGGTACTTAACATATTCAAACCGGAAATATTTTTAAGAAAGATACTGGTCGACTACTATTAAAATATTTATAGAATGAACTGTGTTCCGCTGTTAGACAAACACACACAGGCTCGCACAACGTTGGCAATCCTGATTGAATTGAACGTCGCTCGTTAAACTTTTTATTTGTCATTGATTTTCCTACATATTTTCTTTTGATGTATTCTTCACTTTTGAAAGTTCCTCAGTGAATCTTCTTACTAGCTGACAGTATAACAAACACAATAACGAATATTTTCAAGACATGGCCATCTAATCTGCATGTTTCAAACTTTAGCATGCCAGAACGACAATCATACGACTGAATGAGATTACATCTTATAGAAAAACGTGGCCACATGTACAATTATTTTACGTGTGACAAACCAGGGAAAATGATATATAATAATTAACCTTAACAGGCTGACGGTCAGACGACAAATGAAGTACGCTCTTTAAACAGGCCGAGACGATTCTATAATAATAGTTAAAAATCAACGACGAACATTCTATTCAAAGCTTAAACATGATCAACCGAGAGTCGGACAAACCTTCTCACAGAGATGCGTCAAGCATTTAAAATAAGACGATTCTATTCAATATACGCATTTCGTGGTTCCATGCCCTTTACTTTTAAACGTAAAAGATCAAAGACCATGCTATTTCAAAGGTAAGTATGATATACCGAATTATTACTAATGTATCTTATACTGATGCCTAGAAACATTATTCTGGTAGGCATTTGATAAGAACGTATAATTCGATATACTAAAAGTTGCCTGAGTGAAATAAATGTCTGTTATAAAACCCGATATGCAACGACTTGAATGTAAGTATTTAAAACTAATGTCACCAGAAGCCTACGTTTAAAAAACATCAAAGTTAAGGAGATAGTTGACTGTAAAATGGTTAACATATGAACAAAATAGAATTGAATATCAGGTGAAATTGTTGAGTTATGAGGAATTCACTCTCTAATTTCAACTAACATTCGTAGTGCTTTCGTCAATATATATATATATATATATATATATATATATATATATATATATATATATATATATATATATATATATCCAGGGTGATTCATAAGTCACTTGACTTAGCTATTTAAAATGATTAGCATATGAAGCACAGACATACTATGAACTTTTGATGATTGTTATCTTACTCTCTAATTACTGCTATTAGTTATTTTAAATTTGTTCGTTTATATATTTGTTTCTATATATATTTATTTCATAATCAATCAAATATGCTACAAAGAGTCGTAAATTCCTTGCAAAAAAGAATGGAGCTATGCATGCAGAACGAAGGTGGAAATTTTGAAAATTTGCTGTAATCACCCTGTATATATATATATATATACATGTATATATATATATATATATATATATATATATATATATATATATAGTTAAGCCATGTCAATTCTATTTTTTGTGAATTATGACGAGTGCATAACACCTCAATATATACTGCTCTTTTGCCATACTTAATTCAGTAGATCCTGCCATATTATTAGATATGTATTTTGAATCGATTCATCAAATACATAATTAATCCTGACCGGTATTTTATTTTTGCTTGTAACAAGTAGATAAAAGATGGTTAGCTTTTCCTCTGCAGGCATATTGCTCACTCTTGTCACTCATTGACACACAAATATATTTAGTAATATTGCTTTTGATTCACCGATTTTGTGAATAAACTCGGCAGTAAATAACAATAATAATATCAAAAAACAATTTCAATTTTAAAACAGTAAAATCGTAATTATTTCATCTAAATAACATAATAATTCATGTCAAATGAAAAACAATGAAATTTAGTAGTTCAACAATAGCAACGCGTGTAGGATATGTATATGGTTCGTCACCATAGTAAATAAAAAGTTTCGATATATGTCTGTGCGATCCAATGTTACGTTGAACAGAAATTTTCTTGATTTTATTTAATGGGAACAAAACAAAAATGACAAACCTACATTAATGAAATGTATCATCGTCTTCAAGCGAAAGGTAAGAATTTAAAAGTTTATTGCATGGCTTGCCATTCGATTGAAAGAATGGACGATTACCAGGATGAGATTAATGAATACAATGTGTTGCTTATTTAAAAAAATAGTTTATTACAAATGTAAGTCAACGAACTTTGATGACACTTGATGTTTTATAAGACACGAAGAGAAATCTGTGTTATTTAATATAAGGAAACTAATAAATAAAAATTAGCATCGGCTTACAGTAAAAGGTAAACATTTACAAGTATATTAGTAAAAATAAACCTAAGATAACACGGTATTGCAAACTTTTAAACTAATATAATACCGGTTAATTTCTATTTGAGTAACCTAAACTATTTAAAATGCAATGGGTTTCGGCTTGGTAAATTACTCAAAAATGTTGTTCTTCTAATCATTTTGAACACGGGTGTGTGTATGAAGTTGGCCTCAAAACTAATCATTATTATCATAGTCACGTATTTACGAAATGAGATGCCAATAGCAAATCTTTTTTTATATAGAAATCGCTTCAGACAGAGCATGAAGCCACTTAATGTAAGGAGCTAACAAGAATGAAGGATGATTATCGCAAATGCATGAGATGCCTATTTGCCTTAGACTTGAAAAGACCAATACTATAGATAAGAAGGAAAACAATCAGCAGATAGAGAGTTCCACAATCCTGCAGTTCTTGGAAAGAAGCTACTGGAATAGGAAGCTGTTTCTTAACATTTATTTTATAAAAACCTTTTAACATTAGTATATGTTTAAACGTACATTTTCTAAATACACATTAAACCATCAATTTTATATATTACGGCATTGTTTGGTCATGAGCTGCTATCCCTAACTTTCGCTCCAGACCTAAAAATGGAATATTTAATCCAATCTATTGCTAAAGACTCTGGAAAATGTTAGGATCATTCTACAGCTTCGTAAAGTACCGGACCCCTGATGCAATCCTCTACAATCCTTAAGGATCTTGTACTGATGCTGCATCTAGGCAAACACTTCTCAGAGGACTTTTCGTTAACTAGACAAAACGCACAGATGACTTCAAAATCGTGGGGATTGATCTCTTTTGTTCAGTACACCTATTTTATCTCAGACGAAACGTTGCTGGAAGTTGCTCGACTGAGCTCTAATCTATGATGCTTCCTTGTAAAACATTCACAACAGAACTAGCATAACTGCCACAACGAAGAATAACCTTTAGTTTTTTCCTCAGTGTGGCCAGCGTTTGACGAGATTCCCACACATTGCTGCAGGACTGCTTCCTTACGGATAACAGCATAGTTTTTATCAAATCTGATGTCAACAGATTCCTGTTATCTAATCGTTCTTAAAAGTAAGCGAAATTATTTAATCCAATTAATCATCCTCATTTCTCTTATGATGTTATTGACCTTCTAACTATCATTTCACTTTATTAACCCTTATAATCCCTACCGCTTCTATTGACCCATTAGTAAATTATGAATGCACCACATGTTTAATAAAATATATATTTAAGCTAAATTCATATTTAATTAATTGTACTTAAATAATTTTATGCAAAATTATTATAGCACATTTAATATTCTGAATTATGCCATGACATATCTTGGATAACTTGTTTATCTGGGAATATTTACCTGAAAATATGAGGCCCATCAAGATTTTGAAAGATTTACACACCTGAAGACCTTATAAGTATCACGTATATTTTTACAAAAGTCTAAACCGGAAATCCAACAGAAATTTAACAGAAATCTAACTTCACTAATAAGGTATGCACCACATTAGGGCTAGAAATGACCAAGAGAGGTCATAACACATCAACCATACTTACATCGCCTTCAAAGTCGTATATACACTTTAAAGCATAGTACTATCACTAATATCTAACAATATATATCTTTACTTTTTAATTCATCGTTATTTTTTATTAGCAATTTAAAAACTCTCTTCTGTTTATCTTCAACGGCTCCTTTACATATCTACTATCTTTCAACCTTACCGCAATGAGAAATGCAACTTTCGTTGCTTGTTTTAATCACTAGCGATATTAGCTGAAAAGAGCAGCGGCAATGTCTGAATAAAGAACCGCTTTGATTCTATGTTCAATCAATGGTTTTATAAAACATCATCTGATTCAATGAACATGTACACATATTTGTTTCATATATAAGTTGTCTGGACACATACATTGGCGGATATTGTACTTGTACTTGTCCTCGGGTAATGGCGTCACACAAAAGAGAATAAATACACATACGATGAAGATATAGCAATTTCAATGCAGCGGAAACGTATTACATGCGAGTTTAATAGAATTTCAATCTATCCCGACTGATTAAGTAATCCTTATTTAGTTTGCTCAAGCCCATAGGAATGTCAACATTGCTTTCATAAAAATCTTCTAATTTGAAAGTTTCTATTAGTCTTTCTATAGTAGCACGTGTTACCTGTATAGCAATACGTACTATATTTCAAATAGGAAGTTGTCTGAATATTACGCTCCATAAAACCTTTTAAGATATCCCCTACAACTAAAATTTGGGGAATGTTTAGTAATTGATTTGTAATACCTATGGTAAAAAGGTCATTAAAATAGGATGTATCTTCATTTTCAGCATCCGACCATTATTTGTCATTTATGTATTATATTAAAATAACAGTAAATATAAACCACAGAAAAAAAACCTTACAGCTAGTATCTGACAAAGAACACCCGGGCGTTTGCAGAGCACATCCGGGCGCTCACAAGTCCACGAGTCATCCATTGGACAGCAGTGCGGTCAGGCGTACTCCGATGGATGTTTTCGCATTGTACACAAGGCCCGTTCCAAACACCATCTCAAGGTGTTGGAGGCAGTGAGTGTTACACTGCGAAAACCATCGCTCTGTAGGCAAAAAGAGTTGTCTCACAAATTAGACTTATTTGGAGACTTCTAAAAAGATTTTAAAACATTTTTTTTAAATAAATAAAAATACTTTGCCTATTATATCAATGTATTCCTTTTCTGTTTAATGGCGTCATTCAATCTCCGTTTTTTTCTCCCACGTTACTCTTTTCCCCGTTTTTAAGCGATTTTCGCCGACATTTCACTTGACAATGTGTCGGTCGAAAGGTACATTGGGAATTAGTTTTGATTCTGTTAATTTAGTCGATCTTTTTATTCTTTTTAAAAGTTTTTTTTTATCGACGATTAAATATATTATTTAATATTTCCTCTCTTTTCTTTTGATAGTTCTTCGACTCACTATGACTTCATTCATCATATTTAAAACCATTATAAAATTATGAACCACAAAAGATTTGTTCAAGTATATATATATATATATATATATATATATATATATATATATATATATATATATAGCAATAGATAAAGTAAAAGAATGAAATAAGGTGCGAATCAAATTTTATTACAATTCAATGTTCAGGCAAAGTTCTTTAATGTCCTTAACTCATGAGTTTTCAAAGAAAATCTTCTCCTCAGAAGACCGTTACTGCAATGCCATTACTGCAGGTAATAAACATTAAACTTTGAAAAAATATATAAAAAATATAAAAATACATAAAGGTATATAAAACATCAAATATATCGGCCCAAAACATACTTTTTAGTAAAACTATACAGTTCATCCAAGTCACCAAGGCAAGATATCAAAGAGGTTGATTAAAAAATAATCCAATTGGTGAATGGTGGTCCAAAAACGACAAAAGGTATCCAGGCGGGAAATTCGTTTGCTATCGATGCAGAGGATAACAGTGAAAAGTGTATTCAAATTAATAAAACGATAAAAAAAAAACGCTAGAGTAAACAAATCATATGAAAAGTTCAGAAAACTCACTTGGTGTTGAATATTATAATGTCCAAATTCAGAGTCCCTAAGAACTGATAGGAGTAATGCAAACCATAAAAACCAATTCGAATAAAATTAAACTGACCTGATGTATTCGGCCATTTTTTCTTCCGGGTCCGTTAAAATTACTCAAAAGAAAAAAATACATTCAAAGTAGACAGCGTAAGAAATCTGAAAGCGAACACTTCAACTTGATAGGACAACGGCACGAACGAAAATGAATTAAAACTGCGCGAACGAAAATGAATTCAAAACGCGCTCACAAACGGATGTTACATGTCTTCAGTTAACAAGGAAACCCCCCACACATTGTGAGAGATGTGTAAATTCAATTATTATTATATAGCGGATGTTATATATCTGGGTCAAAGTAGTTATGTATATATTTGAATATTAAAAGTATGGGTCACATAGACAGATCTGTAAATTAATTAAGGTCAGAGCCTCGATATGCCCCCCTCCAAACTTACTATTTGAACCTCTGCTTTAAGTATACAAACCCAAATACACACATCTAGCCCTTTCATATAATTTAGAAGATTTATGAAATTAATAATTAAGAAGTTGTTAACACATTTACAATTGAATAATTTAAAAATTTAAAAATTTTAAAATCTAGACCCCCGCAATTTAATAACTTAAAAAATTAATAATTTAAAAAAAAATTAAAAATTAAAAGATCCAGACTTATGCAACTTAAAATGTTTTTAAAGAGATTTAAAGAGATATTTATAGGCAGGGAAGATATAACACATACATCTCCAAGACTGGATACTCCGAAGCCGGTCCCGTCACTCACTCAAGCAGCTACGGTGGGTTTGGTGGTGGGCTGAATTGTGCATACTTGAATTTCCTCCTAATGCGACATTTGGAAACTAATTCATTTCTAGAGTTGATTAAATTTAAAAGTTTAGGTGCTGTGGCAAACATCACGGCCTCTGAATTGCATAGACCGCAGGATCTAGATCCTGAGTTATAAGAGTTTGATTTTTCAGGATGGACCATTTTATACTGTGTGGAATATTTTTGGATCTTAGGATCTAGATCCTGCGGTCTTTGCAATTCAAACGCCATGATGATTGCCACAGCACCTAAACGTTTAAATTTAATTGGGAGGGGGGGGGCATAAATTAAACAAAATATTTTTTACTCACTAAACTAAATAACCTTTTATGGTCTAGATTGTTAGGGCGGTTAATATGTTTTGAACACTAAACCTAAGTTTGACTGAACTGCCCTGAAACTGGCCCGAAGAATTCAATTTATATTTGAAACTTTTCTCCACTTTAAATGATAAAATATTTGTTATTGTTTTCTTCTATCCATCAAGTTAAAAAAGGTAGTAATTTCTTTTTTTATTGGAAGGGGGGATTTCGCGGTGGATCAAAGAGACAACCGCACTGTCCCTCTCACTCCTCCTTTGTCTTCTCGCTCCTACTTCGCCGGTAAGGTTGTCAATGAGCACATGGAGTTAACACTTAAAATGTTTAGATATTTTCCCGATTTATAATAACTTTAATTAATTACTGTTAATATAGACTAAACTATTGCATATAGATAGCAAACAAAAGCTAATGCAATTCCAAAATAGTAATACTAAATATTACTTAATTATGAACGGTTTTATAAATACTTATGCTAATTAGGCAGTCAAAGGGTTCTCTCTCAGTCTTTTATATTCACTTTATATACATAATATCAACATATAATGGTGTATTATTGATCCGACGGGGCTGCACAGGAATTTTTTGTAGGCCAGAGTGCTCACCTTCCCGGGCGCTGGCTTTTCAAATCCCACTTTCTCGACCTTGTGTCACATCTTACCTTGTGGGAGGAAGATAAATAAAATGTTGTATTATTGATTTAAAAAACAGTAACCCGTTTTGATTATTATATAGTAGTGGTAAATGAAAAAAACTTTCGAATATATTCATTTAGATATAAATATATATATATATATATATATATATATATATATATATATATATATATATATATATATATAAATATTGACGGTTGTTGTATATATATATATACATACATATATAAATATATATATATATATATATATATATATATATATATATATATATATATATATATATATATATATATGAAATATTGTTAAAAATGACAGAATTCGTCTGTTTAATTATACGTTTTTTTTTATTTCTTTGACTTTTCTGGTGTATTTTTTGTATTAAAATCAAAAGAATTAATAAATATTCCATAGGTTTTACAAGTTTCACGAACGTTTTCGATTCTTCGTCGAATCATCCTTAGGTGTCAAAAGCAAATGAACAAAAAAGCCGGAGAAATAAGAGAATTTTAACAAGACGGTGGAGAAACGAGCATGAAACGTTTTCCACATTGTTCTAGGAAGTCGTTGACGATTTTCAATTCAGCAACGCCGGATGGCATTACAGAACAGAAGCGCATTACGTTAAGCATTTTAAAATATTACCACTGGTTCTATATGTGATGTTGTTAATTTTAGGTTGTCGTGTTTTTATGTATATAGCTTCGAGTATTTTTAATTTTGTTAAAATTTGTTTTGGAATATATAATTTTAGTTTTATTAACTAGAATGTGTCTTAAATCAGAGGGAGAGCAGTTATGTTTTTGTAGATGTTGGTAAATTGAGCTAGAGTTTACAATATGTATGGTAAGGCGGCAGGATAGGGTAGTGCTTGTCAAACCAATATAGCTATTAGCTTTATTATTATTGCTTTTGACTGTGTCATGAATGTGAGACCATCTATTTTGGCGAGACTCAGCGTCCTTAAAAATATATATGAACACAATATGGCAATCAAACTTGTAGATATTTTAAACGACGTTGGTAACTCATATGATTTCCAATAATCATTATGTTTACACGCCCGAAGATACAATGAATAACATAGATTTACAGTAAAAAATAACGACGCTTGATCGAATCCAGTCTGTTTTTCTTATGCAATGAAACACATTTAGCAAAGGCTGGGTTTTTACATCTGTGACATCAGAACTAAAAATATACTCAGTAGTAGGTAAGTCTAACTATTGATCAGAAAATAATTTCTCAACAGTCTAGCTGAGATAGAACGCTGGGCGACTGTATTGGTTGCAAATGTACGAATTTTGTTAGGCTGCAATGTGCTTGTTAGATGTGATTGTTTTAGCTTCAATTACTTTTCCCACTCGACGTGCCCTAAGAGATTTGATTCTGCACATGATATCGATTGGGTACTTGTTGGGTAGGCGTTTTGTTATTCGGACAAATAACATCTTAAATGTGTTCTTGACGCCTGTTTTGATCATATCCATGAGTTAAACATAATTTTATTTAGATATGATACGATCTGGACGAAAAATATCAATTTGAGAAATTTGAGAAGTATCTATTAATTTCTGAGTTTAATTCTGATCCGGAGTGTTTGTACTTGTTAGTATCTATTTGTACAATACTATTTTTTCAATGTATATTCTTGAAAAATACATTAACATATACACTATTCTTATACAAAACGTGCGGGTTGTTCAAGAAAAATGCACAAAGAATTATTATTATGCCATAAAAACCAGCAACAACATTCGTTCGAATATTGAAGCTAAAACGTTTCAATAAAAGGTTTCCCATTTTAGCGTATAATTCTTTTGAAGCTTATTCAGTGTTGTTTGTTTTTCGCATAAAAACGCGTTACATCGATAAAACTGGAGGCAATTCTTAATATTCAGTTAAGTAGAAAGCTAACATTGTTTCGGCCCAGAAAATCTTTTAAAACGCTACTATGTTGTACTTCATTGGTAAATGCTCGAACTGGTCGGTGTTTCTGCTTTTAACATCCCCAGTTTGGTAAAATATTGAGCTAAGTCTTTTTGATGTACAAAGATAATCGCTAAAAGCTACGATCAAATTGCAAATAATAAGCCGAAACATGACAATATGAATTAGCATTCACGTTGGTTAACGATAAATATTATACTGAAAATAGAAAGAGAAAAATAGAGAGAAACAATGTGAGGTTGAATCAGATGTTGAATAGAAAGAATAAATGAAAGATATTATAAAAGTGAAAAGGGGGAGTGCTAAACAAAGAGAAATAGAGATAGATAGAATAAGATGGAGAGGATTAGACGGGCAAGAGTTCATATGTGTTGAATACTTAATAAAAGTGGGGCAAGCAAGAGAAATATTCAATACGAGTGTCAGAGTTCGAAATAGGGGAAGTCAGAGGTCGCAGTGCGGGATAATAAAATATAGACGAACGAGATATATATAATGCAATATTAAACGAGTGAAAATTACACAGAGAGATGACTACAAAAGAAAGAGAGAGGTTAAGCGTGAATAGTGAAAGAAAGGGAGAAAACGAGTAAAATATAGATTAAAGGAGTAAAAGAGAGAATACAAAATAACACGCAATGGAATAAGTGAAACAGAAAGAGAAGGAATGAGAGGCAGACCGAAAGTGAAGCAATAAAAATAAACGTAGTGAAAAACAAAATGCGAGTGTTAGACGTAGAACGAGAGAATGAATAAATAGAAGGATTGCAAGAAAGCAAAGCAGAGAAGAGGAAAGAAAGAGATCCAAAATGAAGTACAAATAAATATCAGCAAATTGATTAAGGTCAAAAGAGGGAGAGTGGGTTCTATTTATAGTAAATCAATTGGAAAGAATGAGAAAGCTAGATAATATTAGGGATAGAACAACAGAGACAGTTAAAGAGAAAATGGCTGATTTGTTTTTTATAACAAATTTAGAGGAAAATGAGACAAGGACAGAATAAATGTAGGTATGAGAGAGTGAGGAAGAACTTGAGAATATAAAATTAAAAACGATGGAAGTTAGTATTTAAAAATAAAACAGAGAGAAGTAGAAGTGTTAGAAAAGGAAGGGAAATAAGGATACATAGTTCAGAATGTTTAAAATTTGAAGAGAAAGAAAAGCAAACAGACGCATATAAGTAGACCAACACATATATAACAGCGTTTCTATGACCACAAACACTCATTTGTAAATCAAGAACTTAAGAACAAAACGGAGCTAGCGAAACAATGGTGGCTGCTGAAAAATGAAAACCGAATACCGATAGTTTATTGGTCAATCTTGTGTTATTCTAACATTCCGAATGGATTTAGGCAAAGGTGCAATATGTGTTTGGAGGAAAAAAGAATCCTGAATACGAACACGGTAATCTTTTAAACAGAAGAGATGCCCTAATGGCGAAGTGCAGACATAAATGTAAATTAAAAATAACCAATAACTCATAATCTGAAATCCATTAAGATCCGTAGCGGTGAAGATACTGAATTTGGTCTGCCTGGATTGTTCTAATCCGTTATCCTTTATCCTGTAATCTCCTTCATGATTCTTTATTTGTTTATCTATTTATATCATCATGACTAAATAAATAATAATAATTATTAAGATGTACATTGATATATTATATATATATATATGTGTGTATGTCTATATGTGTGTATATGTGTGTATATGTATATATATGTATGCGTATGTGTGTATATATGTGTGTATATGTGTATGTATATGTGTGTATATATGTATATATGTATATATATATGAATGTATATATGTATGTATGTGTGTAAATATATATAATTATATATTTTTATGTTTTTAATATTTTTTTATTTCTTATTTTTATAGCTATTATATATTTATAATTTTTATAACTATTAATAATATTGTCAATATTTTCTTTAATTTTATTATTATTATTATTATTATTATTATTATTATTATTATTATTATTATTATTATTATTATTATTATTATTATTATTATTATTATCATAAAATCAATATATTATTTTAAATAATCAAATAAACTATTAATAATATTGTCAACATTTTCTTAAATGTTATTATAATTATTACTATCATCATATAATCAAATAATTTATTTAAAATGGTATGGGTTAACGATCGCTTTCCTCAGAAAGCGCGTTGAATTATATATATATATATATATATATATATATATATATATATATATATATATATATATATATATATATATGTATATGGCATGTCTCTTACCTTGGTTGTCTGATAATCTATTTTCATTTCTTCCTCCCACCTTATTTTCTCCTCCCCACTCCATCCTAACTGATTTGTCAATAGCCAGACGGATAATTTTAATTTCTAGCTTTCAGAGACGATTTAAAAGAAAGTGGGGTTAAACGGTTGCAGAGGACCTAGACAAACTGATATCGTTTAGGATATATACAATTCATCCCCACTCCCTATATATTTTCCGTGGTAAATCAAACAATTTCCCCTCTCTCTATATATTTATTGGTCTCTTTCTTCCTCACTGTATTGCCTTCTGTTATAATCGTGCAATCTCAACCTCTCTCTCCCCCCCTCTCTCTCTCTCTCTCTCTCTCTCTCTCTCTCTCTATATATATATATATATATATATATATATATTAAATATGTTGTCACTCTCTCCCCCCCCCCTAATATACGTCTCAACTAGATTATTTTATCCTCTCTCGATATATGTATTGTCGCTCTCTCTCTGTATATATATGTGTATTGAAATGGTGAGTGCAATTTCTATTTTTCATTTTCAAAAGTGTAATCACCTCGCTTGAATGCTGTAATAAGGCCGTAGGATCGAAATAAATTATTGCACCGGTGATTATGTGATTCCGTGTTACTTTATTCTATTTTATTCTTGCTCTATTCATTACATTGAGCTCTCATAGCTGGATTTCATTCTGGAATTTATTTCACCCTAACACACACACACATTATATAAATATATATATATATATATATATATATATATATATATATATATATATATGAAAACATTTTTAGTGGTACAACATTTTATAATCGTTTTAAATATAATAAACGGAGTCATAGCGATCGAGGCGCATTTACAAGAAAAAAAGGAGATGGAATATTTAATATTTAATCGTCGATTAAATACTTTTATAATGAATAAAAAGATTGACTAAAATTAACAACATAAAAGCTAATTTTCTAGGTACTTTTCGGCCGACACATTGTCAAGAGAAAACGTCGGCAAATATCGTTTAAAAACGGGGGAAAGAATAACGTGGGGAGGAAAAAAACTAAAAAAAAAAGGAGATTGATTAATGCCATTTAACCGCAAAGAATAAATGGACATAATAGGCAATTATTTTTTTAACTTTTTAACTTTTTTATTTAGAAGTCTCTAAATAGATCTAATTTGTGAGACAACTCTTTTTGCCTACAGAGCGATGGTTTTCGCATTGTAACACTAACTGCCTCCCAAACGGGCCTTGTGTACAATGAATTTCGACAGGCAAGGTCTTTGTGGAATTTTCACCCAAACTGTGTCACCCTATTTATAATGTGTAGATATACTTTAGTGGGGCACAACATTGACCCCTTTCACTTTGATATGGTATGAGTGCAGACCATTAGTGGGTGCTGACGAGGCGGCCACCTCATCTTTGGGGTAATGCTGTACCAATATTCAGCCTCCATAATTGGGCAACTCTTTTGTGCGACAATTCACTTTACATAAACTTTTCTATAATACCATTACTTCATGGCCTGTATGCGGAATATGGTCGGAAGTTGACTCTCAATTCATTCATGAACTGCTTTAATTGTTAACTAAAGTAGGCAGTGGCATTATCAGCCACGGTGAAAAACACCAATTCTAATTTTTGGATCACATGTGCAGTGTATAACTGTTGTAGCGCTTGCCAGATTAAACACCGTGTTGGGCTACAATCAATCGGTGTAAAAAATGGTAAAAGTTGTAATGCGTAGTTTCCATGCCTAATTGGTTTCATACTACATACACACTGAGCTAGGTCTATTGTTTGATATTTCTCACAATTTCGAAAAACTGCTTGAGACACGAACGGGTCGGTTCTATAATGTTCGCCTTACTTCAGGATTCTTACTGTTAATTAACAACCTTCAGCTGTGTTCGATTCTGGTTCCCTGTGGCAAGGACACACAATTTTAGTGCGGGTTCACTCTCTCTCTCTCTCTCTCTCTCTCTCTCTCTCTATCTATCTATCTATCTATCTATCTATCTATCTCTCTCTCTCTCTTCACGCCATTGAGTCATGGCTGGGAAAATCTTACTAATGCTACATCACCCGAAACATTGTACTCTTTCACAAGTTAGATGATCATTATCAGTTCTAACCCTATACGCATCTTGCTTGTGGCCTTGTTCCTCAACCGATATTTTCCCGTGAATGCATTGGTCACCCAATGTACACATACATAGAATCTGCTCGTATGTGTAAAACAGTGATCTTGCATTTAAGCGCGAGGTTTAATATTTTTAGCACAACATCGAGCTCTGCCACCTTATATGTTGATCATCTTTTGTTGGCCGTTACTAGCATGTATCCTCAATGATGGCTTCATCGGCGTCAAGAGCCACGTCTAGATTATTCGTGCCCACGAATAACTTTCATTGGACTGGATCTGATTGCTGTACCTTGACAAGTGTGTCTGCAATCATACTCTCTAGAGGAGCATCGCTAACTTTGTCATCACACTCCTGTATGCCACTTGTAGCGCGACGTTTGATAAAGCCTTTCGCAATTCGAACTTATCCACAGACAGGAAAATACCCCACCAGTCTGCCACATATTGAGAAGATGCATCTTCGCGTCATGTTTATAGGATGGTTCAAAGTACTGTTTTCGCGACCATGTTCATGCCAAACTTCTAATCCCAGATCACTTCCACCGTTTTACTACTCTTCTGAATCTTGACTAGTCTGTAGAAGTTCAGATGCTTCCTCGCGGATGATGTATATTCCATCGATATACGGCGAAGTTGTTCATTTTATCTTCTCATCCTCAATCATCATGCCTCAAGCACAACTCGCATTATCAGAGGCGCTACATTTAAGCCGAACCCTAATCTGATAAAATAATATCTTTGTCCTTTAAATATCACTGTCCGCTTCGAGCAGAATGATCTTTAAACATTAATCTGCAGGTATGCCTCCCTGAGTTCTAGAATGGATACATTCGTTATTTGCTGTCTCTATTCTCGCATTTACTATGCACACACATCTGCATCGCCAGTGAATGTATCAACATAGGTGTTTAATTCACAACAAGTCGTACCTCATTTTTATTGGCCTAATATATTAAGGGTTGAATTTTTGGAAATTCGAGTTTACAGGCTTATTTGGTGCACGATCTGCTGATCATTTCCCTACTGCAGCACCCACTTCCGCTCGTCAATTTATGCAACAAAATTAGATTCGCCAAGACGAAGCACTGCACATATGGATTGTGGATTGTGTCCCCACAAACTACACACAGACTGGGTGATGTGAAACCTACCAAGTAGCATATAAAAATCAAATGGTTCCCCTTGCATGACTAGCATGTTCATTGTTGCAACGCTACCGGTCTTTGTATGACTCCTAATGGTGGCATTTCTGCAGCAGGCCTGCATAGCGTTGATCAATGTGGTTAACACTATTTGCTACCCTAACCTAAACTGATATAGCTTTCCGCTCAAAATTGAATGTGAGCACTCAGTGTCGAGGAGAGCAAAACATGGTACATACGCGCCATGTTCACATGCAAACTGGGGAATATACTAGCGCTTGTGTCGCGTCTCTAACCTCGCTTCCTGGAAAACGTTGACCATATGATCGGTCTCGTGTAACCGATAACGTCGTTGACGCGTACTCTTTTTCCTCTGTACGCAGTCTCTCGCAAAATGGTTACAGCTATTGCACTTATAATCAGACCGCCCTATGCCCACTAGTAGTCTAGTTATCCAGAAGGTTTTTTGTAGCAGCCACGACTGGTATCCCGACTTAAAGATAGTCTTACATCAGCGCTCGAACTGGAGCAACCAGCTCTTTTAAAGTCAGATAATCCACTATGGAGAATGACCGCAAAAGCCTTTTTTACTGGTCTAGGAAGCCCTCGTTCAAACACGCACCTCATCGCATGATCTGGTATTCCTCCGAATAAAATGACAGCTTCCACAAATCCGCATTTACGGTATCACTTGGACACAACACACGTCCCTCGAACTTTTTATACGCCCTAAATTTGTCATCAGCAAATACAGTAAATAGAGCTATTTTAATAAAAGCTGCATCAGCTTTTTCTTCTTTAGTTACTCGTTTGTAAACAACGAACACTTCCTTCGTTAGCCGCAGTAAGATGGCGTGATCAAACCGCTGCACTTCAGATAAGTCAGACTGTAATTTTACTTTCCCAGTCTCATCAAACTCAGGAATGGTTAGTAATAAAAACAGCTGTCCATTTTATGTCGAAATAGCTTATAATCAAACCTTAAGAAAAAATATTACAAAAGCAATGCTATTTTCAAACAGATTTCCAGCATCACCAAATTGTCTCCGATCTCTTCTTTTCTCTCTGAAAATCAACTCACTGCTTCCAATTATCTTTTCATTGATACTAGTTGTTATCCACATATGCTAATTAGTTCTTCACATATGCAGATCAGTCAAAAATACAAAAGTTTACAACTGGGAACAGAAGCCTGTTTTACCCTGGAAGATCGGCATGCACCACACTCGAAGCATATTATTCCTTTTTCAGATCGTAAGTTTTCTTATTTATTGTCACATTCTATTAAGAAATTACTACACGCACACATACAGACACACACCCATATATATATATATATATATATATATATATGCACACACACACATATATATATATATATATATATATATATATATATATATATATATATATATATATATATATATATATATATATATAACTTCTTTGTAATATAGTAGGACAAATCCCAGCAGAGTGCTCGATTAATTAAGAATTAAGAACAGAATATTTATTTATTTTGGTACAGAAAAATTAGTACAACATTCGTACTGTCGGTTTCAAGCTCGGAAAGTCTTAGCCATCCGGCTCTCTTCAGCTTCTGTTGTCAGATGACAACAGAAGACAACAGATTACAACAGAAGTT
Organism: Sepiola atlantica; assembly: GCA_963556195.1. NCBI lineage: Eukaryota > Metazoa > Mollusca > Cephalopoda > Sepiida > Sepiolidae > Sepiola > Sepiola atlantica. The sequence goes on from OY744529.1 coordinate 1,345,221, forward strand.
GAGGAGAGCCAGATGGCTAAGACCTTCCGAGCTTGAAAGCGACAATACGAATGTTGTACTAATTTTTCTGTACCAAAATAAATAAACATATATATATATATATATATATATATATATATATATATATATATATATATTTATATATATATATATATATTTATATATATATATATATATGGAACTGTTGTTTACGTTTTCAGCGTCACAAACTACATTTACCTCTAGTCAAAGACGACTTTATTCAGAGAATTTTCCGCATAGATATCAAGAGTAGCGTAATCGTTGGTTAACCCGATCGGTTCTGTGTATCAGGTTCCTGGGGTTTAAAGTTTCAGTCCATACTATAGACAGGAATACTATTTGTTTTCTCTTAGATACAGTTTTTTGGATCTTCTCTAAAATATTGTACCCTTTTTTCTAACCTTCCCCATCTAAAACGAAAAACAAAACGAAAGCTCCAAACAGCGAGGGGGAAACCATTATTTTTAATCAAGCGTTGGCGATTGACTCTAAAATATTACACAAATTTCCACACCTATCATCATCATCATCATCATCATCATCATCATCATCATCATCATCATCATCATCATCATCATCATTATAAATTCATGTAAAAAAACTATTATTTTTATTATTATCATTATTGTTGGGTGTTTTTACTATCTTTATCATTTTAATTTTAGTTTTATTGTCATAATAAATTTCATTTCAATTTAGAACTTACATACATTTCTGAACAACATGCTGAACTAACGTCCTTAAAAGAAAAACGAAATTAAATTAACATAACGTGTACATCATCATAACGCGTTATTCCGTAAAATTCAAACCAGGACTTGTCAACTATGGTTGAAGATAGTCGGGGAAATTTAACACTCGCATACCTAAAACCAACGTTTTAATGTTTTTTGGACTTGATTTTCTGACACACTATTTATAAGAAATTAATATATATATATATATATATATATATATATATATATATATATATATATATATATATTGAATGAAAGTTTTGATATAATATATATATATATATAATATATATCTAGTAATGTGATTATTATAAATTATATGACATTTGATTATTGAACTACTAAAGTAACCCTATGTTCCAAAATGTTTTAATAAATTCTGCAATAGTTTTATCGATTTGAATAGAAATCAAAACTGAGCAAGAAAGTAAACTCCCGAGATTACTGTTTCCAAAAGGAACATGATATCATGCTAAATATACCGTTTGCTTAACATTTATTGTTTATGTCACGTTTTCCTGCTAATTATTTTGATGATGTAAACATTTTTATATCATATGTATGTAATTTATTTTCTTTTTGATTCAATTATTTATTTATTTAAACGTAAAATATTATGGATATGTATTTCTCTCCCCCCCTCTCTCTCTCTCTCTTTATATATATATATATATATATATATATATATATATATAGTAAGCGATGAAAATATATATGGCAATCAAGCTGCACAGAGGCTCCCGTGTTTCATCACCGGGGGGAATCGTCAGGCTAAAAACACGGGGATGAAACACGGGAGCCTCTGTGTAGCTTGATTGCCATATATATTTTCATTGCTTACTACCTAGCTCTACTTACGTATCGAGCACTGTTGAAGTAAATTCTGAAAACTGACACATAAAAAATTATATCTCCTTATAATATTTCATGTGGATACATGAAGTACTAATATATATATATATATATATATATATATATATATATATATATATATATATATATATATATATATATATATAAAGCGCTCGGGTAATAGCCAAAGATACAACATTAGGTGCCATGATCCATCAACTGATATCAGAAACCCGACGAATCGCTCGCAGAGTCGAGAAACTGACCAGAAAGATCATAAAGAGGGAGAACTTCGTGGTCTTCAACGACATATGTCTAATATATATATATATATATATATATATATATATATATATATATATATATATATATATATATAATAATGGTAATAATCCAGGTGAAAAATATCCACAGGGTGGTAATCCAGAGAATTTTAACCAGGTTTATAAAAAGTGCTCAATATCAAAATAGAGCTTTATATATGATAATTTTATTTAAACAGACATGTACAAAATCTGCGACACTGGCATGTCGATGTTATCTATCAACAGTTACTATAAACTGAGATCTCATCAGGCAGAGTTAGAATCCGATCTTAACCTCAGATCATATTTGGAGAGAACCAAATATCCAAATATGATCTGAGGTTAAGATCGGATTCTAACTCTGCCTGATGAGATCTCAGTTTATAGTAACTGTTGATCGATAACATCGACATGCCAGTGTCGCAGATTTTGTACATGTCTGTGTAAATAAAATTATCATATATATATATATATATATATATATATATACTTACAAACACATTAATTTGTAGATATTTTAAGATTGATAAAAGTAGAATCACTTACACTATAAGAATGTATGCATAACTGTACATACATTGATAAGCATTTCTTCTCACTTTCTTTCTCTTTTTGTATATATGAAGATTATATATAAGAATAGACTAAGACAAGAATAGCTTCATTGATTTTATAATTAAAAATAATATTGACAAAAATGTGTTTTTATTTAAACTTTTCTATTCATCTTTCATTTTCTCTGTAGTAAACCAAGATATTGTCTGTTAAACAGTGTGATTTAAGGTAAAAATAAATTTCAAATAACCTTTTTCTTGGCCATTTTGTTTGTAACGCGAAAGAGCTGTAAGCCATTACATGGCCAATATTGGTTTGGATTGTGGACAGCCGCCAATCGCATTGTTTACGCTATGAAGTAACAAGTAATGTGTTGCTCTCAATATGGCATCATGCTCATGGTTTTAGGCCATACATCTTGGCTTGCATCGCGTCAGAAAAAAGAAAATAAGTTCTACTTTTAATTATGAGAGAATATGCGAGTTGTTCATTACGGCGTTCTGTGGGCGAAGGCCGATTGCAACAGAATATTAATTCTACTATCAAATGTATACATACACAAAACACACACGAATGCATCTTCACTTTCACATGCGTATACATAGGATCTCGCGTACGTCTCTGTACGGATCTATATAGACATGCACACACTTATGCGATAATAGTTCATACTCACTGTATAACCTTTATAATTGAGGCATACTGTGCTATTATGAGAGTTTGATTCTCAAGCAGATCAATACGCAAGTACATGACATCAAGTCGATCGGTATATAATATGTGGTTTTGACATCACACGGGTCGATGCGAATAGATTTTGTAGCAAACAGGTCGGAAAACAGAGTAGAAACATAGCAGCTTATTATACATCATTGTGAAATCGAGCAAGTCGGTTTCCATAAGTGTGATATCGTACAGGTCAGTACACGTAAGGGTTATATATACACTTGGTCGGCACACATACGTGGAGCATCAAGCAGGTCTCACTCTATATATAATTTTGACATGAGTTAGAAACGAATAATGTGTACGAACCGCCTAGTGTAGTTAACAGCTCCGCAATCAGATCAAGTACCACGATCATCAGGAAAAATAACTTCACAGTTTCGACCCCTACTTCTCTACCGCATTTCTGAAGTGGCAGGACTTCCCCATCAGGGGGTCGTTTTGTTACTAGTGTAAATAAGTTTTCTGTCCAAGACTCATCGTTTCCTTCCTCCCATATCTTTCACTGCTGCTTTTTGGGTATGCCTTTCATATTTTGTTTACTTCTTGGCTCGTACAACAAAAATGATGTCGCGATATGTTGACTAGCTTTCGCTAAACATTTCCTCAAGCTCCTACACCAAGATTATAATATTCCACATTCCATCTTGTATCCTAGAACTTGATCAGTAGATCACTATATTTCTCATCTTTTTTTGTCTTCTTCCATTGCATAATTATCCCTCCAATTACAGTCAGCTCCAATAAAATCTGAACCTACTTTTACTTACTCTACGCTACAAGGTTTGGCCACTGCTATATAAGGACCAGTGGGAAGATTAAGGTATTCTGGATGTCTACTACAAAGTTCCATTTTCCTTTATATATTTGATCGGTTAACTATATCTTCGAATAACATTTCGCCATTTACGTTGTTCCAACTTCATGAAAGTTAATTATCTTATCTCTAGTTTTGGTAGCACTCCTTCATTAAACTTCTCTACTTTCAGATATAGTATTTTTTAAGTACTTTCAGAACTTTTTTATGCCTCCACGTGTACCGACTTAGTGCTAAGTTTGACAGAATATGACTGAGAGTTCATTTTGCCCTACATCTCCATTTCTCACCATTATTTACTCTCCATTGAATAAAATTCACTGCATCGTAGATCAGTTTTATTAGGAAGGAAGTTCTTGGTCGTTAACACGGACATGTCTCTTTCCAGCATAGCTTTTGGTTCACCACACCCTCTTCCCAGCGAACATACTGACCTTATTGACGACACTGCACAAGGTGTACATATCTTTTTCTCTTTTCTTTATTCCTTATTTCACTAGCCACATACTTTCTTACAGAAACGTCTAAAATTCTCATACTTTCATTAGTCTCCTAATAAATAGACTCAGCATTGAACAACACTTGTCGCTTGATCACTAACTGTCCATTTAATATACACATGCACTAATTCTGAATTTCTCTGTAGTTGCATGTTGCACTTTTAAAAATATCTCCATAGCACCGCCGGTCTCTATACAAACAATAGAACGAACAGTATTACATTTGCTTGCGTTTTCATCGTTTAATATATGCAATTTATGTCGCTGGTTATATTACGGAATAATCGAATCTGAGATTATTTTCCGGTGTGGCTACACTGGACGAAACAGCGGGTTTCTCAAATTGGTGTTCTTCAACAATTACCTATTTAAGCGATTAAAAGAAATATCCTAACTCACAAAAGCATTTTAAAATAGATAAAAGTAATAAAACAGTGACACGGGTTTACGGTAATTATAGCCACATACTATATTATATAACTTTAATATTTTTTGAAAACCAATTCAGAATGTTAAATCGCTACTTCATACAAGTGACAACTTTTACAGGCGTATTTACAGAGCATTTTGCGTCTTCCATGGTAACGAACGCTACTAAGTTTTCAATAGTCACAAACACTGTCGAATTAAGCGATATGCTCTTAGTATCTTGTTATTTAAAGATGTAAGGGTTTAAAAAGAGAAAATTCAAGCATAGATAATTAAGAGATAGAGATGAGTGTTCAGTTACTCACAATTTAGTAGAACAATTAGAACACCTTTTCAAGCATAATTCGAGAAAAATATATATTTTTGCATATATTTTGTGTTATAATGTTTATAGAAAAACGCTTTATTGTCTCAAAGTAAGTATAAAAATACATATTGTACGTTGCTACTATTATAGTACCACGAAGAATTTCTAAATAGTAAAACATTTAAGATTATTGCCGTAAGCAGAGAAACAATATTAAAACTGTATCTAGTTTCATGCAATTACACGAGTTGGAAAGACGCGTCAATTTATTTTATTAAAAATATGTCTAATGACGAATCGTATTATTTTGCTTCGAGCAGAAAACGGTGATACTGACCAGACACTCTTCTAATATGTTTGATTTTCTTTAAATAACGGCTCAGTACAATTAATGTAGAATACAAGAGAAAGAACGCTGAATACGAAAATATTGAACCATTAAAAGAGAACACAAGAAAAAGAAGAAAAAAGTTGAAATGCATTCAAGCGTTTACACGGAAGCTTATCTACTTATAATATAATGATTTCTGTCTGTCCGTCGATGAAATTCTTTGTAAACACAAGAACTCGAAATCGCAACTTTTATGTCTACAGTGAAATTTGAATTTTAACGTATATCGTTCTACCAACTGAGTTAAACTGCCGAAGATAATGAAAGCGTTTTGATCTAGCTACTAACTATTATTGTAATAAGCCACTGAAATTGTGTCTCTGCTTAAGGCAATAATCTTAAATGTTTTACTATTTAGAAATTATTCGTGGTACTATAATAGTGACAACGTACAATATGTATTTTTATACTTAACGACATGCGTTTTTTTGAATTTGCATATTAATGTGTTTTAAACTTCTAATACATATTCACAAATATACACTTATACCTCCTATTCTCAAATTTCCATATGTATTTCGAATATTTTCCTCCAAATGTAATTATGTTATGTGTTCTCTCGGAAATGACGTCATTGTGCGAACAGTATTGTTGTTTTTGCAAGCAGCTAAAAATATTTTATTAAAATATATTTTTACGTGTAAAAAAAACATTTTCTTTATTTATTCGCTAAAAACATTAATATGTCTTCCATTCAATTTGATAGGGTCACGTGTCCCTTTCTAAATGTTTCCATCTTCGTCGAAGATTAGTCCCTACGCTAAAATCGACTTGGCGTCGTTACTTTAAAGTAAAATAAAACATCAAACACATTTCATCAAATTGAATGAAAGAAATATTTATTTTTTAACGGATGAATAAATAAAATGTTGCTGTTTTCTTACATTTACTCACGAAAAACGCTTTTTTTACTGTTTTAACCTTGGTGTTTAACGTGTACGATGAAGTGACGTCATTGTGAGAAAAATAGTTTTAGCTGCTTAGAAGCAACTAAAAATATTGCATTAAAATATATATTTTACGTTTAAAGAAAAAGCATTTTATTTATTTCTTAGTAAAAAAAATAAATATTTTTTTCATTCAATTTGACGGGGTCACGTGACACTTAAAATGAATAAACAATAAATAAATTTTGAGGCGTTATTTTGATTCAATCTCATTTGTGTGATCCGGAGATTATGAGTGAGTGTGGCGGAAGTGATGGTCCTGAGCCAGAATCGAGCGGAGGAAGTGGCCTCAACTTGCTTCGTCCTCGCCATAAAGTTGTAGTTGGAAAAGAAAATAAATTTCGAATTCATAGTGAGGATTTAACTCACGATTTAGGAGTAACAGAACGACTGGTTACTGGACTGCAATAAGCAAATTCACCTTAATAACAAAAAATAGTTAGCAAACGAATTTTTTATTTTCATTGGTTAAACAGAATTAACTGAGATCGAAAATCTGCTGATGAAAAGGAAGGAAGAAAGAAAAGGGGCGAATGGAGAGAAGTGAGAGTCAGAGTAGGATTATTTTGTGAGCCGGATTATTTGGTTTTATTAAAACTCGAAGGAAGATTGTTGATTGTATCAAGGTGTTTTATGAGTGTTTGGAGTCCGAGTGATGAACTTCAAAATCCCCACTTTCAGTCTCTTACATCTTACGTTAACCCAGTGACTTTAGTAGCAAGAGGTATTCATTCAATTTTGAGCATAATTTACCCCACTCCATCTATTCGTGACTAATTAAATAACGACCATGATTACAAATTAAAATTGATAAAATCAAAAGAAAATTTCTTTTTTTCTTTTTAATAACATGAAGCAATATTTGACATATTAGTCTAGCGTAAAAACTTGTTTTATCTACGGATTTTCAAAAACAGAGTAAATCGGCTTTTGGAAATCCTATATAAGACTAACGTGTACGAGCAAGAAAAATAAAGAACTAACAAATCGCTTTCTCCTGCCTCTTAAAAATGTACATGTATATAATCAATTTTCGAAACGATCTAAAAGTATTTTATCTAAGTATTTTAATTATCTATAGGTATTTTTCACGATATCATTTTTAACTGTATTTTTTATTATAAAATGTATAAATAATAATGAGCATTTAAACTTTCGTATCAACTAACCTATAAGGGTTATATATATATATATATATATATATATATATATATATATATATATATATATATATATACCATCAACAATATACCAAAATTACATTTATATATATATTCCGACTGTCTGAAATTGTTACTTTCCTGCACTGATGAGAGCAATAAGCTTGAAACGCTAGCGTCTGTAGGTATTAATAATTTAATATTTATTTATTATATATATATATATATATATATATATATATAGAGAGAGAGAGAGAGAGAGAGAGAGAGAGAGAGAGCGACAGAGAAAAAGACAGAGAAATGGAAACGCCGCATCAAATGCTCACTTATGTTCACTTTATAAATGAATTTCTAATATTTTATCGCTCATTTCCCGCCGTATGGTATATTTTTAAGTATCGCAACATTAAATTACATAGACATCTGTTCACTTCCCTATTTTTTGGCATGTATCTCTGGAATGTTCTTGAATCGTACCAAAGTTGACTGGAAACACGGCGATCAATCATCCAGCTGACCTTAACCTAACATATACTCTTGCAACCAATCATGAAATGTTCGTTCGTCAACGAGACAGCGATCTGTTTTGCACGGCTGATCCAGTAAACTAATTGAATTTACTTAAACAGAAACTCTATTTAGAAGTGCCTTGTATTGATCGGAAAAGGAAGGCATCGTCCGCTACCGGAATTTTCCAGCCTAGAGACTCGAAAATCTCAGTTGAGAGGCGAACAAGAAAACACTTGATGTGTCCTCGTATGGGTAATCGATAACAGCCAGTATATTGTTTTTAGACAGAATTATTTTCATCGGCGATTACCTTGATGCTCTATTAGATCGGAATAAGATAGTTACAACCGAAGTCTATTAGATTCTTTATAATAACACCAAAAATGACAGCAACAACAACAACAAATAATAATAGTAATTAATAATCAATAGTAATAATAATAATAATAATAATAATAATAATAATAATAATAATAATAATAATAATAATAATAATAATAATAATAATAATAATCCCCCCCCCCCCCAAATTAAGATCGTGAATTGTCAAAGATGACGGGAAGCCCGAATTAAGAGATCAGCAACCAGACCTTCACTGGAAGCGTTTTATTTACTCCTCCCCAGGAGTTAGGCACAAGGCCAGTTCTAACTTACTCCCACAAGTAAGATGTGACCCGAGATCGGGTCGAGAAAGTGGGGTTTGAAAAGCCAGCGCTCGAGAGGTGAGCACTCTGGCCATTTAAAAATTGCCTGGGCAGCCCCGTCGGCATTCCCCGGTAGGGGCGCCTAAGACAGTAAGCAATAAACTTACTCCTCCCCAAAGAGGGGAGGCAAAGCCTGGGAGGGTGGACCTCCTAGAACTGCACAGGACAGGCGTGCAGTATCCATCGGAACAGATACTACACTTTGATCTTAGCCAAAAGGAGGCTAAGGTGTGCGAAAATGGGTGCGTGCGTATTACTGGAAACTTGCAGAGTTTAATTGCCATTCACACGCCAGAGAAGACCAGCGAGAAATAATTGTAAACAGTTGTTGTGATAATGTAGATAGATTTTGAATGCTTATTGAAAGAGATGAGTATTGCTGAAAATATGGAAAGACTAATAATAATATTAATCTGAAATAAATATTATTGTTTAAATTTTGAATGGTTTTAAAAGTCGCTTGAAATACACAAATTAATTTAATATAAATATTTCAAATATAATTCGTAAACTAAAATGTTAATTAAATCGCTATCCCTTTCTCACCCCTCTCTCTCGCTGTCTCTCTTTCTCTCTCTCTCTCTCTCTCTCTCTATATATATATATATATATATATATATATATATTTACAACACATTAGAAAAAACAATGTTATTTGTAAGTTTAAATGCCCTTTGTGAGAATGTAACTACCATAATAATAAAGCTAACAGGAATCCAGCAACCTACAATTAATAAATTTTAGTATAAAACGAGTAACAACATTTTAAAATGCTTAACATAATACAATGTTATTATGTGATGCTAATACTGGCGTCGCATAATTTAAATCGTTAACGTTTTTCTTGGAAGTGTGCGAGTACGTTCTTTTGGCAGCAAACTATCTTAACGTGCGCGTTCTCGCTCGTCTTTTTAAATTCTCGTCTATTTTTCAGCGGTTTTTATCATTTTTTGTCACTAAAAATGATTCGACGACGCAATTGCTTTATTGCGTCGTCGAATTAGCATCACATAATAACATTGTATTATGTTAAGCATTTTAAAATGTTGTTACTCGTTTTATACTAAAATGTATTAATTGTAGGTTGCTGGATTCCTGTTAGCTTTATTATTATGGTAGTTACATTCTCACAAAGGGCATTTAAACTTACAAATAACATTACAATTTCAAAATATTCATTAATAATATAGTTAAATCTTCTGATCAAAATTAAGTAAAGATGATTTTAGTTTTATTTAGATAATCTGTATTTTATAGTTCCACATATGAATTAAGTTATTGCGTTTCTTAATATACATCAGATTGTTAGTAATAGATAACTTAACATTTTATAATTTCAAAATATTAATTGATATTATTTTATGTATAGTCAAATCGACTGATCAAAATAATTTAAAGATGATTTTAGTTTTATTTAAATGAAATATATGTTATAGTTCAAAATATGAATTCATTTTTAGCCTTTTTTCATATACATCGGATTTTTATTAATAAACAAATCCATTTTTTATGATCTTTAAATATTTATTAATATTATTTTATATATAGTTAAATCTTCTGATCCAAATTATGTAAAGATGTTTTAGTTTTATTTAGATATGTAGATAAAATGTGTTGTTTAGTTCAAAATATGAAATTATTTTAGCCTTTTTTTATTTATATATATATATATATATATATATATATATATATATATATATGTATGTAAATATATATATATACATGTGTATGTATATATATATATATATATATATATCTTTTTCCTAACTGCCTTTTTCCTATTATGTCTGGGTTTTTTTTAAAGGATGAAGTTTTATAGGGGGCTCTAGTTAAAAGGGAGGGTGTGAAAGAGGGATTAATTAATGCGATGTTGAATGCATTAACGGGCAGTGAATGTTTCTCACTGACGCAACCTTGGGCTAGATTTGATTCGTATTTGTTTTTTCTTTTTTCTTCTGCTTCATGTCCTGTTTTTCTGGTGGTTACATTAATGCAAATTTCTGCTTTTTCAACTTTTTATTTTCATTTAGTCTGTTAAATGATGCAATATCATAGACACGCTTGCTATTTGTCGTAGACTGTCATAATAATTTTAAGCCTATCAAATAGGTATTTCCGTAATATAATTTTTTAAAATTTTATATATTATATACAACAAAATGATGAACTAAAAATACAGTCCGTACAACTAAAATAAACAACAATTGTTTAGTTTGTATTAGAAATCATATGCTATTCATTAGTTCTATTCGTAAGAAAAAAGGGTAGTGTCTCTGTTTTCTAGAGGCTGGGGATTATTACTGCTGTATTCAATGGACTTCGACGTGAAATGACTATGCAATCCGGACTTTGATAAAAGTATGAACTAGATGCAAGAGCGAAGCGCATAGCTTCAACTGTGAGTGACTATTACTCTTATCTCTGTTTTTGCTACTAAACTGTTCTTTAATGTGAAATTCACTTCGCGCACCATCTTTCGTTAGAATGTTCTGCGTCACGTAATTCCTCACAACCGATAGTTCTGTCACTCATGAAATACATATGCTTGGCGATTTTACCCAACCCGTAGACAAAACAATACTTTTCGCTTGTTTTATTCGTTGTTAATTTCGTCCGAATTAATAATTCTCGATTTTATCGGTGCACTTGTAAAGTTATATTAGTGCATCTAATCACCTTAAATTGTGTGTATGGACTTGGCACATTGTCACAGCTGCTCTGTCTTCTATATCAAAATACTCGTTATTTGGCACTATGGAACCCATCATCCAGAAACACAGTCAAAACCATTAACAATTATACACATGCAATAGACAGTTCATTTTTTATAAAGAGGGTGTGTGCAACGCTTCTCATAAATTACTTTTACCTTCCTCTAACCTTTTACCCTGTGTCTTAAAATCAGCCATTTGTTAGTCTAGCTTTTACAGCAGATTTACCGACTCGTTGAGTTCGCGTATTGTTTCTTTCTCAAGTGAGTTGGTCACCACGTCCTCGCCTGAGAATTATGCTAGTATTCTATGTACAGAGTTGCAGGTTTAGCTTAGGTCTGATTAATCATTTTAAGCACACATCCCGCCGAAAGTAACAATATTATCACTATTATCACTGACACTACAGGCCAGGTTATCCTAGGGTCTACCTTACTCATTTAGCTATTATTGGCCTTTTCTATCTGTTTAAACTCGACCCTCAATCGATCAAAGTAAACTTTTCCCACCGATTTAACATAATACGGGGCATTTCTTTAATTAACGGCTACAACAGCTTAGTCCAACTACACACATTCGTCCCTATTAATTCGAGGAAGTCTCAACACTCTCATGGGCATGATAGGAAATAAGGGAACGTAACATAAAAGAGAAATTGTGGCCTCAAATGCAGGACACAACATGGACAATTCTATCATTGACAACGGGGGCGTTACCGTTATCGACTTGTTGCACCCTCACTGACAAACCCATGAACGTTCTACTCCCCTTTGAACGACTACGGTCCAGATTCCATCCACCACACACTGCCAAAGACCATAAAGAATTGGTCAGGACTTCAACTTGAAAATTTCTCTTCATCCTAGCCTCGGCTTTTGTTTAACAGGTCAAGTCCACATAACTCGTGTATACCTGTCACATAGACTGGCCATACGGATATCAAGTTCCTCAGTGCGTCTGCCTAGCACTTCTATGCCTGATTTTCTGTTAAGAGCATGAACTTCGTTCTTGTCGAATTAAGGGCTATAACTTCCGCCTCAAGCTTATACATGGTCAGTGTAGCTAAACTCTTGACGCCCTTGGTAATAAGGAATTGGTAAATAAATCACCTGATTGATCTAAAACGTTCTGTCACTGTCTGAGGCTAACACCACCAGTTATTTCGTATCTAACAACGTGAAACAACCAAAGGCATTATAGAACTTCTACAATTGCCCGGTCGGGTCTACCGGTGATCTCAATTTATAGGGCAACTCGGTTCCTATCTCCAGCAGTACCTATCTCAGTAATTCGGGGGTCGCTGATAGATGCCCTAGTGACAGCATATCCAGATATGCACTGACATGCCTCATCAGCCCAGTAACTTCAAATACTGCTGTTGAAACCCGTTCATTCTATGGATATGTTCGCCCATAGTATCCGTCACGTTGCGTAACCCCGTTCGAAGGTATGCATCTAAGAAATCAAACAATTTAGATTTCCCCTATTCGGGGCAACTTCACGTCTCGTGACGTTCACAAAAGACACGATCTCAGCTTATCTAAAATCACTTTATTTCAGACCCGTCGTCTCGTCCCTTACTAATTCCATCTACCTCAATTTTCTTTCGTGTAAAGCACAACATTTCTTTCTCTAACATTTCGATGTCTCTGGCTGCTGTGACGCTATCTCCTTTCCCTCCTTCTCAATCTCTTCGTGTGCCCCTTGACTCGCTAACAGACCGTCTAATCGGTCACAGCAAACTCGTAGGCGTCGACCAACCTATGCGATCCGCTCTTCAATACCTCTCTGTGCGTTGTCTCCTCGTGCAGTCCATCGACGAACGCGTCTATGAGAATGGCTTAGACATTGTTGAATTAAGAATTGGTAATTGAATTCATAAAGCATGCTAGTTATGCAGTTATGGTTTGACGATGTTTCGGGTAAGGGTTGGCGGGTGATGCTGCTAGATACTGGGTTCCCATAGAATGAAGTATGCGTAAGTAGGCGAACCATTGAATACTGTGGACGTATGTAATTCTTTTAGTTTGCTGCATTATTAGTGACGAGTGTGTATTGTGTCAATATACTTATAAAAACACAGATCTACTCTGAATTATTTACACGATTACATACTTATGAGGAATTGATTCCACTAAAATACGTTTACAAGATAGTAAAAAGTGGATCAAGTCCACATGAATACACGGTTTGATGAAAATAAAATAATTTGCACGAAATTAAAATAATTATTTCATGTTCATTTTGATAGAAGTCATTTAACAATCGAATGGATGGGAAATAAATGCATTTCGCAAAAAACATGAAACTTGATTTAGCTTGTTTTAAAGTTTGTAGAAAAATAAACGTAGATCCAAATATTCAGTCTCCAGATTTCAGTGGGAAGCTTATACTGAAGCAAGTGCGCAATCACCGTAACATCTTTCTTGTGTAGATAGTGTTCGAAACCATTAGCAACGAAATAATGTCAGAATAAGCAAACATAAACTGCTGTCATTTTAGAGTTTCCTCCCCCACAACCAGTTGTACAACGAAGGCTTCAGTGTTCAGTCTACTCTATTATGGAATGGATAGCTATATCGATCCATACCTTTCACAAATGTATTAGTTACTGTGATTTACAATCCCAGAGAAAAATCAAACTCAGCACGCTGAGCTCACTTCTATAAACGGTAACTCAGAATCAAGGAAGAATAATTTTGTATGCATAAAAACAGTTTGATCATTTTAAAGTTCACATTTAAAATCGTCATATGCAATCATTTTTACTCAACTGAAAACTTTACTGAAGGTTCATGCCTGATTTATTCAGCAAACGTCTATATGACATTTCGCAAAGATTTTTTCCACGTCTTAAAACTAAAATTGACGAAAATTACTTCAAGCAAACCAAACGCTATTTTAATGAATGTCAGTTATAGCATGATGTCTTCATTTAATAATAATATATCTAGCCGCTAATTAAACATTCTTTTATTAATAGTTGGAATACCTGCTTCGAATATTTCGATATTTACTATGATTACTTATTTATGTAAAATATAGAATAGTAATAAAACCTTTTCGGAATGTATGAGATAAGGATTGGTAATTTGTATTATTTTGATTATTCGGACAACTATTCTCATCTTAGATGCTATTCTCACTGCATATCGGTCGATCTTACCTGTAACTATCTCCAGGGGCTTCTTGTCAAACTCACAAATGTTTATTTCTGTACAGAATATCGAACGGGCATAGTGTAAGGAATTCAAGGTCATGGCTTACGAAACGAAGGCATAACACCCCCAGAAAATAAGAATTAAACTGATTCTATAAAACGTATTAACTCAGCTTTAACACATATGAATAAATAAGTAGTAATAACAACAAACAAAGTATTAAATAACAATTTAACATGATTATACACATACAAATGTAAAGAATCAGTATGTATGCTGCAATTATAGTCATGGAGTGGTGTTATAATGAAACTATTTTATTTTGTTGATTCTAAGCTGACATAAAATAATAACATAAACTTGAGCTGATGATGTGACTGTGTCCTCTCGTCCAACCACCAGATACTGTGGCGCTCGTGCTCGAGCACATTTTTTTTTATCATTCCTGGCTCGTAGCTTCGGTGTCGGTTGATGTGGTGTCTTCGCACTTACAGTTATTGGTCGTGGCGGTGGTGGTAGAGGGGTCAAGTCGATGTGATCCCTGCTCTGGAATAGGATTCGAAACGGGAAATAAAGCGTCATATTCAGCTTACAATACCTCTCCCTCTTTGTTATTCCGTCGCTGTCTGGGGCACATGAACTCGGATAAGACAGGCACATGAAGAACAAATGAACAACAAAATGGGTAAATCAAACAGACAGTTTAAACAACTCAAAAACACAGTAAAGCTGTTTGTGTTTAAGATGATAATATGTATTCTTCTTATGTACACAGACTTAAGTAGAGGAGATAGTGTATGTGCTTCTCGATGGTATTTGGGGGAATTATCTTCACCATAGTGACTTCTAAACTTAATAGGCAATCGACGTGAAACGACTTTTCTATCCAGGTTTTCAGAAAAGCAAATCCGCTCGGTAACAGAAAGGAAGGGTCGAAGCGCTTAACGCAGTTTCTAACTGACTGTTACTGATTCTCTCTCTCTCTCATTTCCCTTCTCTCTCTCTCTGTCTCTCTCTTTCTCTCTTTCTCTATCTGTTATTCACTGTTAAATTTGATTCACACAACATTGTATATAGTTAGACTGGTCACTAGCAATTGCCGGGATCCAATATTTTCATCACGACTAGTATGCATTTTCATTGGCGAGTGGCTAGCTACGCAAATCCCCGATACTTGATTTCGGTTTACTAGAACCGCCTACATAATTCTTGTCGGCCAATAATTTTTGAACTCATGAACATACTTGTCTCTGGCTGACCCTTTTCAGACTTTTCCTCGGGTCACAGCTGGTGTTTTCACAGCTTTTATGCTCGTCCCGTAGTCAAAACACGTCTTTTATTCCCGGGTTTGATTTTCATAACGCGTGTGAAAAATAAATCGTAATTTTTTCAGTACACTCTTCAAATGTATACTAGCGCCTTTAATTGCCCTAACCCCTTCGTAAAGTCCATGCACTTTCTCATAGTAATACCTGTCTTGAATTATTCGTGTATTTCTTTTCTTTTATCTCCTTTTAATTTTTCATCTTAATTCATTCTTAAATCCTTATAATTTTCTAGATTTTTTTACATCTCTCTTTTCCTTCAGGATGTTTGTTCTATCTCTTCCCGGTAATTAACTTTCTGAATTTTTATAGATCTGGAAACTACGTCTTCTGTGGGAATGGATGCCTGATATATACTAGTGGCAAGCTGAAGTCAAAATGTTTTGAAACAGGTGTCATTCTTAAGTGCCATAGCGCAACAATACATTTCCTGATGCTTACTCTAATTGACTATGCAAGATTTTTTCCTTATATTTTTTTGAATAAGAAATATTGCAATCTATTCGAGCAGAAATGATTGAAAAACAAACATTTCTCCCACATGACTCCAGAATTACGGTTATCAACTCCTGTTTTGTAGATAATCTTGTTTAACGTTTTGGTGCCTTGTGAGATTAGCTTCAACCTACAAGCAAACTTCCCGTGATTACCAGTTAGGTTTCAATCATATAACTAACATTCAATCTGTTGTTGTGTGTGTAATTCTTACTCAAATGGTAGGGTTTATGGGGGTGATAATACTGATAATAGCACTCTCTTTAATCTGTTGCTGAGCCCACAAAAAGACGGATGATAGACGTCAATATATTAAAGGTTGTATACGTTTCATGCGAAATAGAAACACATGTTTTAGGTAAGTTCGACACACAAAACCACAAACACAATTCAAGATGCTTAATCAAGAGTAATAGAGACAACTCTTTATCACAGGAACTTTATTTTCCCCACTACTCAAAATCACTCATTACGAAACCCCTTCAAAGCAGGTAAATCATTTAACATTTTATATCTTCATATTATTTACAAAACATCTTTTTCCTCTGAATAAGACCCCTCCTCCCTTTCAAAAAATGGTCTTTTATATCTTCATAGATAGTAAACCGTCAACGAGGAGTAGTTTTGCTACTTTAATGGAGCAATATTTTCATCGATAGAAATCAATTAATCCTTCAATAGATTAAGTTTTTTCGAATAAAATCCCTATTCTTATTATTTTGTTAGAAGATGCTATCAGATATCTTGTCAATTTCTTTGAAAGCACAATGTGACACAAGGTGGGGATCACGAATCAATGCTACCGAACCATTGCCATTTATTCTTAAAACACTGTGAGTAAAATCTTTGCATAAGAGAGACAACGCGACACTGACGGAAGCTCAATCCATATACCAGATCTGTACTTGAAACTTTGCATTTAGCATTAACATTTGAAACAGTGTTCTCTTTCAGGTGAGCAAACTTTGTCAAATATTCCAGTGTTGTGATTTTTAAGTCGACACACGAAGATACATATAACTAGCAGTATTCTTCAATGTTACCGCTAAAATGGTTACACTTCTGCAATTCTGACATCATGTTGGAGCGCAAGAGAAACTGATTTTAAAGAAAGGTTTACGCCATAAGTGATTTGTCGACAATCATGTTTATGTAAGCATGAATCTTGCGATTAAGTTCAAACACGCTAAAACCGTGTTTTATCACTACTGCATTCTCTTTCTTGTTGGTTATAGTTTGTCTTCAATATAATTTTACCAGCTATTCAATATGCCTGAAATTTAAGGATTAATTCAAAATTAGACTAACTTGTTGTATTCTAGGAAGTGTGAGATTCAAAACAAAGAGATTGCAAAGATTACACGAAAAGTAGGTGTCTATATTCTCTTGAAAAGATTTGTTTTAATTTTGCAACGAGAATTTGAGATTCAGAACAGGAAAAGAGGGCTCAAAACTGTTCATGATATATTGGAGCTCCTTCATCATTGAATTGATACATATCCGTACGTGTTCATTGACTTTGGTGGTGTATTGTTTCGGAAGTGAATGCTGCAGAAGTTGCAACGAACACAAACTAATAAATCATGTTTTGCGATAGCAATTAGGACATTAGCGATCATCCGTGTAATACACATTTATTCTAAAAGTAATAATGATCGATCTTTCTATGCTTGATTCACATAAGCAAAATATAATGTAAAATTCTGTATTTTTGAGCTACCATTTTGAACGCACTCAAAATTTGCGAATAAAACAACGCTGATCGCCAAGTACGCTAATTTCTCATGCAGCTTTACTGGTTGTATAAAAGTCGCCAATACACGTCCAGTTATATGATTTGTGGTTGCATATGGATTTGTAAATGAAAGAATTTCATTTTGTAAGCACACATTTGGGTGGAGGGTGGTCAGTATCGGTTAGCACTAGAGAGACTGATTACAAAAGGCTTTGTTCAATAAAACTGAAACTCTGCGAGAGCAAGGAATGTTCATCTATTAGCAGTCATGAGAAACAGCTGTTTTACTTGAGCAGAACATTAACGTTTTATAAAGAAATAAAACGGCGTGTAATCATTTCTTGACTCGTAAATTAGTTTTTTCATTAAAAAATTGAATGCTGCCATTAAACGTTCTTTTTTTTTTTAAATGCAACTTCAAATGGATTGTATGATTCTTTATTGTACATGATTAAGTTACAATAGTATTTGACATTTTCCATGGAAATTAACATTATTCAGAGAGAGAAGTATCACCCTTGCAGACAATATATAGTCGACGTTGGACAGTTGTTAGGTTTAAATCTTTTATTTAAATTTTCCTCACTAATAAATAATGTACATTAAAAGTATTTTCTAAAAGAAAGTATACTTTAGTTGTTGTGTTGAGTTAAACATTGAGATTTGTCTCGATTACTCTTGATTAATCCTGCGACTGGGAGTTAGGCTTAGGCTTAGGCTTTGCACCTTCACACAATCAGCATGTTAGATTTATTGAAAATTCGGGTGGTATTTGCCTCGTCTATATTCAACCGGTTGTGTTAAAAGCGAACAAACCGACTATTTCCGTCACATCTAATCGAAATTTACCTGAGATCTCATTGTTAACCTTCAAACTGTGTTTTTCTTTAAATATGATGATGTGCAATCTGAAATATTTCATTCCGTATTAAAAATAATAAAATATATTCAAATTGCAAAAATGTGTTTTCTTTCGTGACATTTTACCAATATTTCACGGAAACATCGTCACTGAAATGGAAAAAAATGTAAACGATAACAATGTAGTCAGCCTGTTTACCTTTTAATTTTGTTATTTCTGATTTTGTCGACAATCTTAAATTAAAACACTCAGAGAACTTGCAGAGATAGCATAAGACCGCACGTGAACACTCTTTTGCTCATGCGCAGCTAATATAATGGTGTCGCAGCAGGAGCAACAATTAAAAAAAAAGATCAGATATCAATTTATTTCAAAGAAGCATTCAATTTTGCGTTAGGAAGATGATAACGTCACCGTTTATTTTCTAACGTTAGCAAAACATAAAACATTCGAAGAAATTTGTAAAGTAAATGCCCTTCTTCGTTTCTATATCGTTTCAGTATAATAAAGAAAAACTAAAAGACGACATATGTCACACTCCTCTCTTACCCCTTCTTTCAGAATCATAAAATCATGTCTTACATTATCTATACGAACAGATTTTTCTCTTCAATAACTTTCGATTTGTAGAACACGACAGGCGTATTTTGGGAAGTTTGAAAGAGCGGAGCTAAAATAATGCTTTAAGAATCCGTGACGGACAAAATAAGGGCTCGTGGTGCCGTGAGACCAGCGGGGCGGGATCGTGTCTTCAACCCACTCACCTTTTGTTCTCTAGTCGCAAGCAAAGATGTAGACAATGCTAACATCATGAATAAAAACTGATATTCTTTTAGAGTGATTATTTCGTTTGTGTCGGGCCCGATTTTGAACGAGAAGTCCTTAATGCGAGATGGCCACTGTGGTTAATGAATGCAGTCGTCAGTTCTATTTTTTCTTATACCGAAATGTACTGATTGTTACATGCACAGTGTTAGACCCCACAGAAGTTGGAGATAATATAACAGACTTTATTTTGGTGCCTTTTAACCGGAACTTCTAGCAGGGAAATATTGTAGATAGGATGGACGAGGCAACTGAAGTTGTCGCGGTACACGACGGTATATGAACATTCAAATAATTTTAATGGGTTTAAAATATTACAGAGAATGTGTCTTTATTAAAACGAAAAAAAAACAGGAAAAAAGGAAAGAATCAGGGAGAACTATTATACAGAGACGAAGTTGTAAACTAATATAAATAGAGATGGTGTCTGTCTGTCCCTTCGTCAGTTAAAATTATTCCATTAGTCACAATTTTTTTAAACGTAATAAATATATTGCCGAATTTGTCTAATTTCTAAATATCAGAGACTTTAACTACTCTCTGAAATGGGAAATATTGCATGAAAGGAAAAAAGTTCCATGAAGATAAAGCAGATGCCATGATCGGAAATGGAAACCTGTAACTCTTCAGTCTGAGATAATACCAACGGAACTTCTTTTGTAAATCAGGCTTAAAACATTATCTTAACAAAATTATTAAACTTCTTCTCGTTTATGATTAAGTTTTTTGAAAAGGCCAGTCGATCGGTTTCGCCCTACCAAAACAAAGACTGTATAGAGAGATTTAAAAAAGTGGTGGGTGAAGTGGGAAAAGAAACAAAAAATAAAAACTGTATATATTTAAAAACAAACAGCTTAATGGTATAAATATATGTATATAGGGGATGCGTCTTAGAGACTGCTTACGTCTAATCACAAAGGGAGGGACGTTTTAGACGAACGTGAATCATCTCCATGATTTTCAGATTAAATAGTGAGTGAGCATGTCTCAGGATTGTAAAGAAGTCAATGCTGAAATTCTTAGCGCACGAAAGGTTTTTAAGAAAATGGTCCGTAATTGAATATCCGTATGTGTTATTAAGAACGTCTATTTAACGGAAGGTTCCATTCTAAATGTTACTAAGAATGTGTTGTTGGACTCTACTATCTAATCTCAACGTCGTCCTACCCACGTATTCGGCACTGTAACCACATTTTAAATGATTAATCACATCATTTTCATAGTGGGTGTTAATCATCTTTTCGAGAGGACTCCAATAAAGCTTTTGTAAAGAATATAACACGCACATTCGAAGCAAAATAACAATTCATAACTGTTGAGATTATTTGATTGGCGAATTCTTCCCTTACGGTACCTAACCAATGTTAATGAATGTAAATCGGACATTTAATCACCGTATTTAGTTTTATTTTGGAAAATTAATTACTTTTTTTTAATGACTAACCTGATCACATAACGAAGATGGCTATTATTGGGCAAATTATTCGTAATAGTTGTTATTTCTCCGTCCAATTTTGATGTATAACATGTAAGGAAACTGTGTGTAAGGGCCAGAATTAAGTTTATCTTCATGTTTCTTAAGACAAAATAAAACCCAGCGGGTATAAAGTCGTGTAAGCGTAGGTTTACGGTAGATTGATATAAGGTAACTCACTGACAGTTTCGTTACGATTACACCGAGGAAAAATTGCGCCCTCCTTAATAAGTAGACTTTAATGGTGAATGCATGCTATTGAGTAAGGAGAATTATTTATTTGCCTCCGTTTGATTGTTAAAATGGCAAAATTTTTCGTCTAGATAACGAAAATAGACGAAAGATTTAATGGGTCAAGATAATAATTTTTCTTATGGAAATCCACAAAAATAAACGCCATTGTCGGTCTTAATTGCCTATATATTACATCGTTAAAACTGAATTCAACGGATGTAGTGGAAAATTTCATCAACTGCACCGATATGCTTTCAGGAATCGAAGGGGGCATAACTGGCTACGATATAAAAAAAATCGGCACAAATAGCTATTGTTTCCGAAATAGGGATGCAGGTTAATAGCTTGCTAATATTGTAGAAACGCATACATTTATTAGCACCTGTAAGATTTAGACTGTAGAATTTACAAAATAAAATGAATCTTTTAAGCAGTATTTACTACAGTGCTTCGATACTGGCTGTAACCTATTAAATATACATTTTGCAACTTTCTGCTGTGATTCCCCTACCATAAAGAGAATGGATTGTACTCGGATATACGCTTGTGAGTTTTGGGTAATAACGTGGGCGGATAGAGTCCGAGGGTTTGATCTCACTAGCTACACCAGAAAGGAGTAAACCGCTTTTCATCCATGTAACCATTTTTTTTACTTGAATTTAGTTTCTAATTTAAGAAGCTATTGCATTATGGGTGCCGACAGGGGTTAATTTCAGATTTTTTTTCGTGTCCTACAGCATCACTGTCATTTTGCTGAAGTATTATTGATGATTTAGTACAACAACCCCTGAACCTTTATCCGGTCTGATTATTACCAAGGACTTGCAAAATGTTAATTGTAGCATGTAAAACTCTTAATGAAATACTAGTGTACTCGAATAGCTGTGAGCAAGGTAGTTCAATCTAGCCTTTAGGCCCCTAACTTTGGTCTCAGGAACAGGTGGAAGTTTCCCTGCTTTAGAATTAATAATTTTAAATTCTGAAAATACTTGTTTACGGTCAATACCAGATGGTGGAATAAAGAATTATATGATCTAATATTAAAAGTTCAGCCGAAGACAACTCCTTAGAAGATGGATTAATGGTGTTTTTACCTACATCTGAGTTAGTTGAGCAAACAAATATTTTGTATATTAAATGCTGTAAGACATTATTAAATTGAAGCATTAGTTTTTTACGAATGCACAACATACCACGAGAAACAAATTTTATCACAACAGGAAATAATTCTCACTTTTTCCATCCAAACTTGTACACATTTTGTCTTAAATGTAATGCTCATTTATCCAAGAAATTATTGATAAATGTATTCTCTGATTTATGTCCTGGTGTGAATTCGCTTTTTTTAAAAGTTTAAATAAAAGGACATACATTATTACTTAAAAAAGAATGTAGAAATGATGTCGATCTTCTTTTACTCATAAACTTATTTATTTAGTAAACTTGGGTTGTAACTAGTTTTAAGATACTCCATGATATTTTGGAGCGTACAAAATTTTATTATCGCAAGGATGAAGGGAAGACAAGTTTTATCGTTCATGATTACAAGTAAAAAAACAGCCGGTCGGTTTCGCCCTCTCTTAACAAAGGCTGTATCGAAAGATTACAACTATGGAGGTAAGGCGAAAGGCTTCTGCATGACGAAGTCTGGGCTAGAAGATAGCCACCTGCGTCGTAATTGGTGTAGCCTTACACCCGATCGTTCGTCGAATAAGAGGTTGTAGAGATACTGCGACCGTTCATGGATATTTTTATAGGGGATTAAGACAATACTAAATATTGCCTGAGAATCAACTAATCTTTATGCTAGAATTTAGGTTCGTAGAGAGATTGTTGTCAAGTTCAGCAGGATTTGAAGGTCGGCAAGATATCAGGCAGTTAACGTTTGAGGCCATCGTCCTTCTGTGGAAACAGTCGCTAAAGGAAATAACGTCAAAAGAGATAAGACAATTCAAGTAGAGTTGGACTTTGAAAATAAGAGACATGGACTAAAACAATGACTTAAGAATCACAGATGACCAAACCATGTGTACATGGAGCTCCGTTTCCGCAACTCTCTGGGCTTATTTTCTTGGCAACCAGCAAAAATATAGGTGATACCAATACATTGAATTAAATAGGATCTTCTCATAAATTTATTGTGTTTGTGTTATTTTTGCCCGAATTGGATTGCCGTTTAAAGACACCGGTTATGATGTTATCTTATACAGAACTGAACTAAATGTGTTATGCGCAGTGTCAGATTTTCACTTGAAGTTGTTTATAATGTCACACTTCGAATAATGTTGCATTACTTTTTTTGCTGGCAGTAAATATGTTCTGTGCAAATCATTTATTTACTTAATTAATATTCAGACACAGACGGAGAGGGAGATTCAAGGGCATGCCTATCTTTCAAACTCAAGAAAAAAAACATTATATCGAAATTCACCCCAGCAGTGTACAGATAATAACACAACTCACACAACATGCGATCACACACATCTACATACATATAACACCGAGTGTGGGTGAGGGTATGTAAGTGTGTGTATAAATTAACCAGCGCGGCTTCGCTGTCGTCTTCTAACCTATATATAATCATATGATGCAGAAACAAATTGTTCTAAATCATATCCCCTTCACGGCATAATTCTAGTCAGGTTCCATCATCTCACCAATAACAACCTGCAAGCGATTCGCAAGAACTCTGACCAAAATCTGTAAATCTGTATTTAACAGAGGTATGAGTCGAACACCATCTAAACACCAAACATGTCCGTCATTTCTCTTCAGCAATGTGATTCCTCTTTCAGTGACTTGATCAGGAATAGATACTTGATCAAACAAATGGTTCAACACATCCGTCAAAAGAGGAACGAACATGTGCTACAGTCCCAATGACAATTCATAGGACAACACATCGAGTCCTGGTGATTTGTTGTAGCCGAACTGCTTCGACGCAGCCAACACTTCACACTGTAACTCAACAATCACAGATAGCACCTCGAGCCGTCTCCAGGCGAAACAAGTCAGATAAATAGCGGTCAAACTCCTGGACGCGGAGTCTAAAGAGTTTAGAAAAACGATGCACGAAATTGTTTCGGAACTCCTCACAGATCTTCCGAGTCGACACGAGCGTGTTTCTTTCTAGGTTTTGCACTCGACAAATGCAGTTATCAGACTTACAACAGACTACAGCTCTACGCTTTCTGGCTTCGAACATTCACGGCTTCGTTGGACACTTCTTCTAACCTATCCCTTACTACTGTACACGCATACTGCTCGTTAGCCGAAAGTTTCAGGTCTCGCTTAGCTAAATGAGACCCCCATCTACCGTCCGATCCAACTTATCCTCTTACCGCTTTTCTGCCCTATGTTTATATAAAGCAAGTTGCGTGCACTATTGAACAGCAAAGCGTGTAATTGTAGGTGTGTAGTTAACCAACCCCTTATGCAAGGTACTCTTCTCCGCTATATTCTGCTACATACGGTTGACTAGTCTGTCCTGAAAGTCACATATCTCTAATTAAGAGGGGTTTACTTTCTAGTACACAGCCAGCTTAGGCCTATTTGCTTAATTTAGACAGGCCTCAAGTATGTTGTGGTCTTAATTACCTAACCAGTGGAACGCTGGGCCAGATATAAAATTAACATCGCCTCTTCTAACTAAACAACTTATCAAAGTAAGAACATGGAACAGAGAGTACACTAGAATTCCACGTCCACATCTTCCGTCCCGAGACGAAATCTCTCGACAAAATAGCATGAGGCCATCAGATCAGACAGATTGCTTTCACACTCAACTGACCCTCTATTATCACCCACCTTGTCTATCTTGGGATCAAAGATGGCATTCCAATTCTTCATTAACACTAGCCGTTCGAACACGTAACAAAAATTTCCAACTGACGAAAAAAAGGAAACCCTCTCCCGAGCAATGTTGAGCGCATAAAACAGGACGATCCGAAACTTACTATTGCTAACGGCAACATCAGCCAGGACGAGTCTACCTTCAGCATATGTGTGTATAATGCTAATCTCTACCAACGAAGTTTCCCTAGCATGACGTCTACGGAATACTGAAAATACATCGAAATTCTCAAGACAGCACACGACACTCATCAATAAAATCATAGTGGGTTTGTTGTATCGCAGCCACATCTATGTCACGGGGCATGAGGTCCCACAGCACGCAATTAGCTTTGTTTCGAGACATCATTCCCTTAGTATTTACACCACATAAGCTCGATCACTGACCTAAATGCATTGGCGTAGACTGCCCGTAAACAGAAGTTTAGCAGCTTAGCAGATCTCCTGTTGTGGGAGGCCGCTCTATACCCTGGCGTGTGATTCAGATCGGTGTCCTCGTTATCTAGAGGGGTCTTAAATCTAGCTGATCTAAATGCTGGATCCCGGAGAATTCTACTCCTGGAAGCAGGTGGGCTGACAGTTAAAGCCCGTCTCCTAGCTACAGTTGTGAAAGCTAAGTGCTCCCACCAGTTTAGATCACCTCTCACAGTTAAACTAGCTACATTGGGGACAGAAGTGCGAGAATAACTGAGAGTGCTGCCTAAGGCGACACCCCGAAGTCTCATCTGGAGATCAGAATTAAAGTTAGACACGGAGTCTACACCTGAACCCGGACTGGTCCTCCTGACATAACTCATTTCACCTCCGGCTCAGACCCGTCGATTCAAGATCGTGACCGTCACCGTGTGGCCGATGCGTGAGTCTCCTTGAAACTTTTCAGCTACTTCAGTTGAGCACGGAGATTGAATACCGGAAGGAAAATCGAACAGCAAAACTATTAGTCACGAAAAAAGGCTTGAAAGATCAGCCAAAACGAGTGAGTAGAACACATTGCCTAACAAGGGCGAGACAGGGGGACAGACATAGTCCTCGGTCAGAGTAGAGTGAGCTTTAAACTCAACACATGAGACCGAGTAGCTTGCAGTCGATCATAACATCGGGTTAGACAGGGCTTATTTAATAGTGGGATTTTGTTTATATTTATTTGTTTACATATTTAGAAAAATGCAAAGATATGTCACAATACCGGACAAGGTGTGTGTGAGGGAGTCGGGGTCGTCCACTTTGTTTATTCTCTAAATTAGTTTCAATCACCAAAATACCGCATTCACTCTATGGGCTAATATACTTCAAATATCCCCAAGTGTTTTGAATGAGTTTTACTTAGAAGTATTTATAATGTTTCATGATTATACGATGTTAGGAAAAAACTAAATACACTCTAAAATGAAGAAAATAACAATAAGGAAAATAAAGGAACTAAATAAATTGCTAATTTGGTTAATATGACCCTACTAAAGAAATATATACAAATATTTCCATCAATTACATGTAGGTTTATAACAACACTGACCAATACTTTAGTGATGTCACGCCTTCCTGCCTATTTTACACTGTTTCTTATTTGTTCTATTATTTCATAATACCTTTTATTCGTCATATATCGTGTAATATTTGCGTGGGTATATTAATTTTGTTTATAGCTATACAAGCTATGTTTTGATATCAGACAGACAAAATTTAACAACCCTATCAAATAATTTATGTATACAAACACATGGATGTTATGTGTACAAACACATGCATGTTATGTAATACACACATGGATGTTATGTATATGAACACCTGAATGTTATGCATGTACTAGCATTGATGTTATTAATACAAACACATGTATGTTTCTTACGAAAATAGATGTGGGGTATATTAAAGGGAATTTTTTCAACTCACTAGGAATCTTAAAACATGCCTTAAAAACTCCATAAAAAAGTAAATTAAAAAGGTCTCACTTCAAATAACACGTCATACCAAATACGATTTCTAGGAAGCATTACAATTCAAACATGTTTTAGATTCACACTTTTTTCCATCTCAGATACACTTCAATACCTTGGGTAACCTTGAATAATACGTTTTTTGTGTATTTTTGGCGTTTTAAAAAAAATAAATATTTGCTGTGAAACATTTATATCAGAATAAAAATATAATTTTGATTCGGAAATTACATTTTTTCCGTTGGAATTTTACAATCATATCGTGGAGTTTGCGTTCAGATCGAGTATGCGTAGACCACAACAAAACAATGTTTACTTTCTTTTATAACTTAAATATGCCTCCTTTATAGAAAGGAGAAATTCGAATAAAAATAGTAACATGTTGTTCGTGGTTTAGAACTAGATTTTTTTTTCAATTTTCCAGAGCAACGGTTGGATATATATATATATATATATATATATATATATGGCTGAATCGCTGAAGAACGAAGTTTAACTATTTTTTCGCTCGGGTTGGAAGCTATGACCGGGTTTGCTGACTCAATTCAATCTTGTTTTGTTCAATTCGGATTTAACGGACTCTCTAATTAACAAATGAACTTTGATTTGATTTGGGTTGCCCAAGACAAGACTTTGGAATTTTAAGTGAGTTTATTGAACTTTCTAAATTATTTGATTTGATTTATTTATCGTTGTAATAATTAACATAAACATTGGATACTTTTCATTTCATAGATTGTTGACACATTTCGCGACTGGGTAACTTTGTCAGCTCTTTCAATTTCTAGTATTTGGACTGGTACTCATTGGCTGGATTAATCTTCAGTCAACCCTATGTATGTCTTTCCAGATTATGTTTTTCAAATTGTATGACTTGGATGGATTATATAGATTTAACAAAAAAGTATGTTTTTGGGTTGATATATTTGATGTTATATATTTTTATGTATTTATGTATATATTTTTATATATTTTCAAAGTTTAATTTTATTACCTGTAGAGGTATAACTGCGGTAATGGCCCTCTGAAGAGAAAACTTATTTTTGAAAACTCATGAGCTAAGGACTTTAAGATACTTTGATTGAACTTTGAATTCTAATAAAATTTGATTGACACCTTATGTTGTTACTTCCTTTTATATTATATTATATATATATATATATAATATTTTTCACGAGATACATAGGCTACACCTTATTTCTTACATACTCTCGCGATGAAGCCATAACAATTTACAATACATTGAAAACACAGAAACTCACATTAATGTCACTATTGAACACTCCAACACTTCTGGTTCATTATAACTTCAACGCTTCAACCAAAACATCATCGAGGATGTTGTTATGCAAACGAAATTCTATAGGAAATCGCCACGTATCTATAGAAAATCGCCACTATTTATAAACTATAGATATGCATTACTCCTTGAAGCTGAATTGGGTTATGCACAGACCAAAGTCACTTCGATGCAAAACAAATTCTCCACAACTACTAATAAAATTATTCACATAAGACCTTAAAAGCCAATAGTTATCCTGCATCCACCATAGACAGCCTCAATAACACCGGTAGACGCAGCTCCCCGAAACTCCCTTTCTTTAGATACAAAATAACATCCGCCATTCTTAAAGTAATACACAAGAAACACTTTGACATTAAACTTACCCATATCGGTTTTGACGGAGACAACAGCTATCGAAAGGAAACACAAATACAAACCACACCGTACAACCTTGCATTCTGATAGAATACCCAATTAACGACACATGTTTCTGCCATCGTATCTATATAGTTTACAAACTACACTATTCTAAGTGCAGTAACTTCTACATAGAAGCACGGTAAGACAATTGCATCAGCACATAAAAGAGAATGTGAACACTCGCATCTCCCTTTTATAGAAATACTTCACCTCATGCGGTAACACACTACAGCCTATTCAAGTCAATATTTTAGCCACTCTTATGAATATAAGCAACTATCGTAGCTATCCTTATTTCGAGATGTAACCAGTATTTGTTTTATGAGAATCGCTTAAGACAAAGCATGAAGCGACTAGAAAGAAAAACGAAATATGATTATCGCAAATACATGAAATGCTTATTGGAATTAGTCTTAAAAGACCAAGGCTATATGTATGAGGAAAACAGTTATCAGGAAGAGAGTTCCACTAGCCAGCAGTTCTTGGAAAGAAGCTACTGAAATAAGAAGCTGTATTAAAATGACGTATCAAAGCAGCGAATTGATGGAGACCATTAGACCAACGAGTCAAACGAGCTTGAACAAAAGAACCAGGGAATAGATCACACAATTCCAAAGAAAACATCGCATAATAGTATTCATAGAAATACTGAAACGAGCAACATAACGTCTGTGTGGGTGAGAGAGAGAGAGAGAGAGAGAGAGAGAGAGAGAGAGAGAGAGAGGGGGGGAACTGGAGTAGAGAGAAGAAGGAATGGTGATTCCAAGCAAACTACAGATAGGTATCTGTACCTTATCATTAACTCTCTGAAATGGCAGAAATTCATCAGCCTAAATATGACAACATTACACCATACATGGTCTGATACTCGATTTGTAGAGATAGATAATAGCCTTTGGTGTTAGTAAGAGAGAAACGACTTTAGGAAAAAGCAAAAAGAGGAATTTATCTAATGTATAACACCAAGAAAAAATTGATGAAAGAGTAAGACACTAAGTTTTAGAGTTGATTTCTCCTCAAGAGCTGAGCCATCCATGATAATCTCAGGGAGAAAATTTGAGTTCTGTTATGACATTCGTTGAAAGGTCAAAGAGCTCTGACGTCACAGATCCTTGGTCAGTAATGAGTTCTCTACACAGTTCACCATGGAGGCGCGCAATGGGCAGACGTCGACCAACGAGCTCTATAATGCGTAGAGTCTGGGTGGCATCGCGAGATATGGGCTAAGACGTAGAGAAAGATCCCAACGGCGGGACAAGAAATAGCCGATTGCATTCGTCACATTCCACCAAAGCAGTATGAATGAAGGACTAAGTTTGAGTGAACGAACCGACGAATGGAAGTCTCTCCAGTTGAAGTGTGAAATAAACGAATGGAACCTCTCTCAAAAAATCTTGTCTTCGAATGTTTTTGTCTCCGTGCATGAAAAAAGAGTTTAACCACAAGACAGGCACACCACTACGATCACGAGCCAGCAACGGAGATAAATGTGCGAGCAAACCAACGACCAGGCGAGAACGAAAATGTAAGGTAACTTTTTTGGGGTATAACATTTTTTTAGGGTCCTAATCTGTAACACTGAAAGAACTAAAAATCGAAAGAAGAAATGAACGATGCTGAATTTGATATACCTAACGAACAATGTTTAAAATGTTTAAAGTGTTTAAATGAGATACAATGTTTAATGAACTGTGTTTAATGAGTAAGAATTTAAAAGAGAACTATGTTTAAAATTCTTAATTTGAAATATTTAAAAACAGAAATGTTTTAGTAACGAGAAGTGTTTAAAGGGTAATGTGAAAATGGATCGACTGTTTAAAGGCCTGAAAGTGCCATAAAACTGCCCTTGAAAATGCCTATAGAAGTGCCTTATGGAAAAGAAAGTGTTCAAAAAGGTTGAAAATGCTTCTAGACTTTCGTTATTGCTTTCGTTTTGTTAGAGGCGCTTAATAGACTTTCGTGGCTTTAATTAAAATGTGTGTTATGCAAAAGTACGTTTTTGGGACCGCAACCAGTTGTTTGATTGGTTTAAGAGAACTGCCGCGGTCCAGGCAGGAGTGGTGACTATGCAACAATATATCAATTCATGAACTAAATAAAAATTTAAATTATAAAATAATTTATTCGGTAACAATTTTCGTTAGAAAATCACATTTATAAAATTAAATTTAATAAATATAGAATATATATATTAATGGAAATATCATACTACATTAAGACCCTACAAAGCAATTATAATAACAAATGAATAAAAAAATTAGACAGTGCATGAAACAATAAATATTAATTCTCAACTAGTTAAGTAAATTCGTATAAATTAAAATGGTACACCTTTGTTGACAGGTTTGATTGTGTTGTCGCATTTTTGAAAAAGGGAAAACGCAACGAGTGCAAACATCGCCTAGTGGTATTATGGAATCGACTGGACTCGAACCTAACACACCCAGATCGTCAGTCTATGTCGTTATCCACTTAATCACCGTCACCTTCTCAACTTAACAAATTCCTTGTGGCGAATTAAGCATTAGTTACCGATGTAGGTAATTTTAATATCTAAGTTTTCTTGGTGTATTACTTTAAGAATGGCGGATGTGATTTTGTAACTAAATAAAAGGGGTTGCATGGAGCACGTGTTTCTCCCCTAAACTCTAGGGTCGTGCACCCATGGTTTCGAATTCTATAGATACCTACTCTTCCTCCACTGCTTAAAAATACGCCTATTACTAAATTAAAAAAAAATATGTATATAAATATTAAACAACTCAGTAACTAAAATTACAAAAATCAAAGGTTAACTGAATCGATTTTACCAAATTTCCTTGGTATTACTTTATAACCAAAACATTATATGCTAATCTGTTACGCTAGCCACTTAGCAATTTTCGATGCGTCTTTTCAGAAAATGTGCATTCGATTAAAATTTCTTTCATTGGTAAGTTGCTATCATTTACAGAATTATTGACAGACATTTTGTAATGTAATGCTAATGTCTAGTTCTACCGCCCAAGAATAACCGGTGACCTTTTTTAATATAACAATTATGGCTAAATCACCGCAATTATTTAATATTTTACTTGTTATAATTGTCTTTATACAATACTAGATTTTAAATCTAAATAAAGATCGTTCCCTTTAAGTACTTTATTCTTTTTCGGGAATATTATAGAATACGGGAATGCAGCAACAAATAGAAGTGTACGATTTAAAGAAACCATCTTGAATTTTTATATTAAAAGTATCAGGTTGGAAAGAAAGTAATGCATATTTCATCTGAACCATTCACATTAGAATTTTTAATCTTTACACTCATGTTCTATCATTTTCTAAGACATCTCTGAAACGATCAACTAGCTCTTTGATTACTTCTTCAAAAAATTTATCTGATTTTTAAGAGAAAATCAAATTTAGTTCATTTTTGAGTTGGTCGTTATTTCGATAAATGTTATTGTTTAAGTGATGTTGCAACGACCGTAAAATATGGCAGTTCGTTGAAGCAATGTCAGGTGAATAAGTAAGATGATGCAAAACTTCCGAATTGAAACTCATGACCTGTTCCTGAGTGAGTTTTGCTCTGTGAGGTTTCGCGTTATCATGCTGAAGCACTACATTCTTCCTATTGCTGGTCGTTTTTTTGATAGAGCAATTCTTAGATCATCCAGCTGCGAACAATATTTTACTGCTGTGATTGTTTGATTAGGCTCTAGTTACTCATCATGAATGTCTCACCGTAAAGAGCGCATAACCTTCTTTGGGTGTAGTCCTTGTTTTGAAACAGGCTGTGGACTTTAGTTTCGGTCTAACCATTTTTCTTTGCATCTCCACTTACACTTCTTTGCAAAAATCGTTCTCAATGATTCCTGGAAAGAAAAGGTGTGCAAACAGTGACTCTTTGATTTCGTTGAGCGTCAGTCAAATCGTGGGAAACCCAGATTTATACCCTAAATTTATATGTGTTACCTAGTGAAGAGGATTATGTTTGGAAAGTATACTAACCAGTTTCAGTCCAAACTGAGGAAGGACATTGCAGTGATTGAAAAGTCTTGAAAAGTTTAGGTCAAGGCCGATCAGTCAGCAAATATTTATAAGATGTGCCCATTGGAAAATAAAAGGACTATTTTGAATAAAATCTCTACTAATTCTAGAAAGGATATTCATGGCACGGAGTCTCTCTCTCTCTCTCTCTCTCTCTCTCTCTCTCTATATATATATATATATATATATATATATATATATATATGACATGGTCTCTAACCTTTGTTGGCTGATTATCTATTTTAATATGTTTTCTTTTCTTAAATCCTTTCAACTCCAAGCAGGTTTCTCAGTCGCAAGACCGCTTTCTCTGATTTACGACTTCAAGAGACGGCTTGGAGGTGGGCGGTTGGATGGGGACATAGACAGGATGATTTATTTTTTAAAATACCTAAACTACTTTCCCAACCCCCTACATAACGTCTATGGTAAATCATACAATCCCCCTCTCTCTCTCCCTCTCTCTATTTCTCTCTCTCTCTCTCTCTCTCTATATATATATATATATATATATATATATGCGTATATTGATCTCTTACTCACTCACTGTATTGCCTTCCGTTATAAATCGTGCAATGTCCCCCTCTCTAAGTATATATATATATATATATATATATATATATATATATATATATATATATATATATATATATATATGTTGTCTATCTCCTCTACCTAGATTTACGTCTTTAATAGCCCATTTCTCCCTCTCTCAAGATATGTATTTAATATGTTGTCGCTCTCTCTATATGTATATGGAAATGGCGAGTGTTCATTTCTCTTTTTTCATTTTCAAAAACATAATCACTTCGCCTGGATGCTTTATAATGGCACAGGGTCGAAATAAATGATTGCACCGGTGATTAAGTGATTCCGTGTTATTTTATTTTATTTTATTGTTGCTCTGTTTATTACATTGAGCTCTCATACCCGGATTTTCTTTTAGAATTTGTTTCATTATAACACTATATATATATATATATATATATATATATATATATATATATATATATATATATATATATATATATATTCGTGATAAATTTTCAACTATATATATTTTTTATTAATTAATATATGCCTATAATTAAGCGATAAGCAACTATATAAAGCCCCCAGAAACTTACTTGACTCCCAATGTTTGAAGACGGGAGGAAGATGTAAATCAATGTACTGCCGTTTAATTATTATTACCCGGCCAAAATATGATTAGACAAGATGGTGATTGAGTGGTGACCGTAGATCTCTGGGACTGACACAATCATTACCCCGAGATTATATGTTAAAAGGGGCACCGACCATACATTTTTCTATCGTCAAGAACAGGCACAAAACTCATCACGGTTAGAGTCACAGTGCATTATTAGTTTACTAGAGCTGAGTAGACAAACAGAATACCAGTAAAAGATGAAGACATGAACACCTAAAAGGAAAGTGACCCCGTGAAGGTTATAGTGTAATTCTACTAGCCGTTGCAAGAAGAGCAAGGGATTTCGTTGTAGGCTAACCGTATCCGTTCCTATGCTAGATTGAAATAAAAGGTCGAAAAGGGTCGGAAAAAACATATACCACCTAGAAATAACCCCAAAAATTACGATGTGCCTCTGGGCAAAAAGAAATATCACATGATTATATGATAGCAATCAAAAAATCGCCACTGTAAAGTTATTTCTGTACGAAGAAATAATGAATACATATGTATATATATATATATATATATATGTATACATATCTCTCTCTCTCTCTCTCTCTCTCTATATATATATATATATATATATATATATATATATATATAAAGGGAAATAACAGTTGGCTTGAAACATTGCTGGTAAACAAGTAAGTATGAAAGTAAGATTTCCGAGATAGGGGCAATCTAGTATATATATATATATATATATATATATATATATATATATATATATATATATATATATATATATATATATAGATATCCACACGGATAAGTAGTATTGATTTACTCCTCTCCAGGAGTTAGGCACAAGGCCAGTTTTTATCTTACTCCCACAAGTAAGATGTGACCCAAGGTCGGGTCGGGAAAGTGGGGTTTAAAAATTGCCTGGGCAGCCCCGTCGGCATTCCCCGGTAGGGGTGCCTCAGGCAGTAAGTAATAAACTTACTTCTCCCCATAGAGAGGAGGCGAAGGCTGGGAGGGTGGACCTCCTAAAACTGCACAGGACAGACCCATTAACCAGCGTAAATCAAGCCCCGAAGGCCAAGACAATACCAGTCTATGAGGTGCAGTATCCATCAGAACAGATACTACACTTTGATCTTAGCCAAAAGGGCAACGGATAAGTAGTAGAGGCGATGAAATATATGTATATATATATATATATATATATATATATATACATATATGTGTATATATAAAAATATATATACATATATATATATATACGTATCAATATATGTGTGTACATATAAATATATATATACGTTCGATTTAAAAGTTATTGGTGTATTCTTTGCCTTTCCAATTATCAGCGTGTGTTGATATGTTTGATTTATATATAACGTGATGTATGTTTATGCAGCTTGAAAGATGTTTTGGCTGATAAAAAACATCTATACATATATTGCATTTTGATTCTTTGACTCATACGTTTGGACTTTGCTATACTTTATTTGGATATTTGGGCATCTGTTTTATCATGAACACGGATGATTTATATTTGCATTGATGATTACATAAATACTCAAATATTACTCAATATCCCACAACATATCCGTGGACTAGTTGACACTTGACAAAATTATGACATTTTATTTTTGTTGTATAATACTTTTTGCATGATATCGTTTTGGGGGAGAAATGACAATATTTATCAGACTTTCGATATAATCGTTATATTGTTATTGGAGATTAGGAGGGGTTCTCTTTTTTTTTACAAGAATAAATCTAACTGAAATAATTCGTGTAATGTTAAAAAAATAATTGAAGCAATAGATTTTGCGTTTACAAAACATGCTTCACATTTTGATGAGAAGAACATTTTTCTTTTGATCAGTCTTGAATTAAAGAACACTTACTGATGCATACTCTACTTTGTTGCATTTTAATAAAATAGGATAATACATTTGTTACCTATATACAAACTGGGTGTTATGTAAGTTGGTGAAAGCAGACTCTTTCTGTGAGCGTTGCTTTTTAATTGCAGTCTATTACTCATTTGGAGTTCAT
This sequence comes from Sepiola atlantica, assembly GCA_963556195.1. NCBI lineage: Eukaryota > Metazoa > Mollusca > Cephalopoda > Sepiida > Sepiolidae > Sepiola > Sepiola atlantica. The sequence continues at coordinate 1,381,729 of OY744529.1, forward strand.
TCATCCAGCTGCGTGGATTTGGTTTGTGAAAATCATACTTATTTACCTGTATTTGGTATATTCTATTCGGTTACCTAGAAACAAAGACGGCTGACATTCCGATGCTGACCGGATTTACCATATCGGTAATTTAAGGAGCTTCTGGCAATGATGACGATCAGATATTTCGGATCAATCTCACGGCTTTTATATTTGTTTGGTATATGTATTTTATGAATAATAGGCGTATTAGATACACCAGGCAAAAGCTAATTTTGTCTGTGATCCTATCATAGTTATAGTGTTTATTTCTGCTATATCTAGAAATAACAGTTCACTATCACAGTCATTTTATGGTAGATGTCTGCCATAAGAAAATGTTGATTAGTATTTGTTCTAATATTCCATAACTTAGCAACCAGCCGTTCTCATGTTGTACACATATAGTACATCATTACTATGTCATGCCATCGATTTTCAAAATTCATTTATAGCATAAAAATATACTTATTGCAAGGGATAGATACATACAAATTTGCGTTCATGAGTGAATAAAATTCTAAGGCTAAAATATATACAATGTTATATATATATATATATATATATATATATATATACATTTCTTTTAATAATAATTTTCATATTTTTCAAATATTTGAACTTTGGTTTTTTCGAAAGCCAACTTATCCATCTGTATTTCTCCTCTGATGATAAGATTTCGATCTTTGAAAAGCCTTGGCTTAAGGAAAGAATAATAAACACTAGTTTATTACTGAATACACCTTTCATTGAACAATTGAAATTTGAAATAAATTTGGACAATCGTCTCATATTTATCACTCTTTTTTCTTCTATCTCTATATATACATATATATATATATAATATACTCAGTTATGATTCTTATTAAAGACTCTCTTGAATATTTAGAATAAATTTTAAAACTTTTGTTTGTATTAATCTTACTCGATTTTCATAAATAATTTAGGTGTACAAATATCGAATTTGTTTTTAAAATAGATTATTTTAAAAATAATTTTTATCATTATTTCTTCTACCCAGTATCTTTAATGTTCGATGCTGCAGTGGAGTTTATTAAAAAGACTGAGCATTTATTAAAATATTCATTTACACTTTAACATATTGCTTGAAATTATTTGAAGATACAAGCTTTCATGGAATTTCTATTAAAAGTTTGCAGAAAAGAATACAGTGTCATTCACGGAGATTGTTATCCATACTTTCTGTCTTAAAATATCTATATTTCATTCTTAATTGCCAATATTTCTTTAAGTACTTGGGCCATTTTCTTTAGCAATACACATTGTATTTAGCTTCACTTTCTTTCAGAGAATACTTATTGCGGTCGGGGACATTGTTAAACTGGAACCATTTTCCACTTGCACTACTTCAGCTACTTACGTTGATAATTAAAAAGAACACTTGTATATTTTTATGTTTATGACATATTTTATACAAATAGTGATCTACTTATTTATTATAATTAGCTGCTAATTATATATAGTTTTAAGTAGAGATTTATAACAATATGAAATAAATATGGCACATTTATAACATGTATATATATATGTATTAATATATATCTATATATATATATATATATACGAAAGAGAGTGTGTGTGAGAGAGAGAGGGAGATATATGGGAGAGAGGGAGAAAGAACCAATACTTTACGCTAAGAGGCAACCTTTATCTTCTCTAAAGAATGCTTAACCCACGAGTGGGGATGGAATTAAGTCATCGACTGGAAGGTGTTTCACTGTATCAGTGCTCTTCAGTTGGACTAGACATGAAATAATTTCGATTTGAGATCCGAAACCCGATCGCTATCTCTTTCGATTAATATTGTCGCTATATCTTATTCATCAGTTAATATCTTACATCTATTTCGATATATAACCAAATATATAAGTAAATATTAGTAAAAATAGAAAGTAATTACACCGATATCTTTTTAATAAAGAGAAGGAAAGATAGATAGATAGAGAGAGAGAGAGAGAGAGAATGAGAAAGAGAGAGAGAGAGAGAGAGAATAAACATATAGAAGAGAATGGTTTGCCTGAAGTTCGAGTACATCTTCAAGATTGAAAGATAACTATGGTTGCGAATCTCTTAATATAGATGACAATACTCTTAATTATATATATCTTATATGCGCGGAGGAATTTACTACAACAATAGAAACGAATTTTATTTGGAAGAAAAAAAACTAAGTGGTTATGATAATTTATTTTCTTATAAGATGATGTTAATGGATAATCAAACTGAATATCTTATCGCAAAGAATAAAAAAATCGTATGTGTTGTTATTAAAGCTAATAGATACTTTTAAACATTCTTTGTGATTAAAAATATCTTACATTAAGGGATCATGATTTGTTATTCTTATATCGGAGAATATACAAAAAATGAAAACGATGAATTATTTCGATAAATAGACGAGCAAAGTTGTCATTAAGTGTGTCTGTGTTGCAAATATGTTTCGACAAAACAGTAAAGAGGTTTGATCAAATCGAATCAGATTGAAAAGTTTCGGAAGTTTCTTGACTTCCTTTCTTTATTAGATACGTCCAAACATGGTTAGCCTCGCTCGGTTAGAGGGTCACTCTTCAGTTTAAAATATCGTGTCATCATTAAACGCACAGATCGAATGGAGGCTTCCGACATTTTATTAACCAAATAATTTCTACATAAAGCTCTGTTGGTCGGTCGGTATGTCAAGCTAATGTTTGAATTAATATATAGTTCTTCGTAAATAATGAAGATGGAACTTTTCAGCGAGTGATATTGTTCATACAAACAGTAAGAGGTTGTATCAATGTTGCAATGGGGAAAAGTTGAGATTTTGAAAATTCAGATTGACACACTTAACTGTCTAGTTACAGATACTTGCTGTTATACGGCGACACAATATTCTCTGGATGGCCATATATATATATATATATATATATATATATATATATATATATATATACACACTTGTAGACGAAAGATAGGGGGAACATGAAGGAAACAGACAGAGAGAATAAGTAGAGAGAAATGGTAAAGTTATAGGAGAGAGTGGAAAAAGGGTAGAAAGAAAGAGACATGGAACATAAAAACGATGTATTATAACTAAGGAAGAATATATATAAGAAGCGGGATCCGTGAACGGGCATTGCCCGGGAGTATTGAAGACCCCAAAAATAGCATGCTCCCACTTCTGAACTCTATATAAATAATTTTACTCGATTTTACATAGCTATAAATATTAATTGTTGTATTTCGTAAGTATTACATTTATACATAACATTTAAACTTCAGCGTTATTTGATTATCACGAAAGAGCATAGAGGCGAGAAATTTTATTTGGTTGGGGTAAGTATATGTGTCTATGTACAAACACAAGAATGAAAGTAATATCACATACGAGAGAAAAATAGAAGCTTTTAATCAGTCCTAATTCCGGGTGGAAATATAAAAAACTGTGCCGTAATAGACATAACGCAAGTTCATTTCGCAAAAAGAATGTGTCCTGGTCGGCTCCGTCAGTACTTTTTTATGCGTCAAGTTAAAAAAAACCATTCTTTAACAGAAGAAGGTGATAATGCCTGTGATGAGGCCTCGAGTTTTCTTTTGGATATTTGATTTATTCTAAATAACGCAAAAGCTTTTTTTTTCTTTGTATACTATTGTGATATTGATTTCAAATGTCGGTTAGTGTTTACAACATCTACTTCTGCTATTCTGAAAATAGAAAATGTATGCGTTTGTTATGAAATAAGTTGTAAATTTAGCTATGTATATGTAAGTCTCTGAGAATCGGTACTATAAAAGGAAAAATAATTTAAATAAGAAGCTAAATATACCCGGCACGACGCGAGAACTTTTTTTTGTGTGTAATCAGATCTCTCTATAAAACTTATAATATGAAATGTATTTAAAGTAAATAAAGATAAACATAAGAATAATCGAAGCGACTGGCAATAAGACAAATCTGCTAATCTTTTTCCGCCAATCCCGAAAAATATACCTGTTAAAATATACCTTAATTATTGGATTGAGTAATGTTTGAAAAACATTGTTTTAATTTTTCTAATTAGAAGTAATCTGTAATTTACTAAACAAGTCAGCCATCTGTAACTTAGCTATACATGCATTTATATCGTCGATTTTATTAAGTGTGAATCAAACGTTTTACAATATTGGCATGATATTAACTTGTCTGTATTCAGACATAATAGGTCAATAACGGGAACCATCATATCGTAATCTGTAGCGCAATCAAATTTGCCTCAGCACAATCCGTGTTTCCAAAAATTATGCTTCTATTCCATTTTTATTACTAAAGTATTACATTTCATCCGGAAAACCTACTTCTCCAAAATATAACTTTCAAAAAGAAGGTGGCTTCCATTTTTAATCTCATCTTATTAGCTACTTCCTCCGCCACCAGAATTACCGGGTAGTATAGTTCATTGCATAATAATGATAAGACCACTTCTTATCTCAGAATACAAACATAATCGCTTTATTATTACTGATTATACATATTAACTGAATTCTTTTTAAGTTTACTTCGGATGGTATGCAACATAGGATTTACGTAATAAGAAAATAATAACAGTATCGAGAATTCTGCTGAAATAAAACTAATATAGAATATTTATTTGTATAATATTGGCTTTCTCTAAACTTACTGGCTCGTTAGTCAAAGGTCTAAGACGCCTGCGTTAGACACTCTGTCTTGTGATGCACATGTTTGAATCCGTACGATTTTCATATTCGCCTTTTTCGTTTATCGCGTGTACTAAATTACTATTTGGTCTATTTAGTTTACTGATGAAAGAATTAGCATCAATTATAAAAGAGCCTAATATATGTATATACATATATAGGATCAAAAATAAACCAACGTAAAACTTTTAGTAGATGGAACCTATTGTGAAGAGGTTTAGCTCAATATACGAGATAGAGCAATTGTAGAGATAGAAGAAAAAAGAGTCATAAATATGCGACGATTTTTTTTTGGGGGGGGATTTAGACCTTCTTTGGACGAGATGTCATTTGCCTTTTTATGGTCCAGGAAGGTTATCAATAATGGCCAGCTTTTCTCTTTTCAATTCCTTTTAAGTTCGTTTGGATTTACTTATATTTGAGCACTTTCTCCACACTGCTCCTACGCAAAGGTTTGTTCGCGTTCTACAATTCATCGAACTTCTTTTACAACGGAAATTTACCACCCGGACCAACCACATATCTTTTTTACGGAACTTTTCTTTTCTTTCACTGCATTTTTTAATAATATTTTTCATATTGTTCAAATATTTGAACTTTGGTTTTTTCGAAAGCACCCTTATCTATCTGTATTTCTCCTCTGATGATAAGATCTCGATCTTTGAAAAGCCTTGGCTTAAGGAAAGAATAATAAACACTAGTTTATTACTGAATACACCTTGCATTGAACAATTGAAATTTGAAATAAATTTGGACAATCGTCGCATATTTATCACTCTTTTTTCCTCTATCTTTATATACACATGCTTGAACTTTTAAAAACTTTTTAAAAAGAACTTTAAAAAAAACAAACTTTTTCCAAATTTAGAATATTGGCTGTTCTTATCTGTCAACTTGTCAATCACTACTTCCTCTGATGATAAGATTTTGATCTTTGAAAAGCCGTGCTTAAGGAATGCAATTGAAAGAGAAGAAAAATAAATATTTTTATTTACTAAATGCTCCTTGTTCTGAACAACTGAAGATATTGATCTGTTTCCATTTACAGGTCTAACTATTTTTCATTGACTCACTTTATATATATATATATATATATATATATATATATATATATATATATATATATATATATGTATATATATATTTATATATAGTTGAGTCAAACAAAATAGATGTCTCCATGTTTTAGGTGACCTCCTTACGATTGTAATAGCGGTTTCTTCGAAAAATAAAACCCACTGCCCCCCCCCCAAGTAAATATGATCTAAAAATAGGCGCGAAGTTTTCCAATGTCGGTGAAATAAAATACTTCTAGATTGAGTCAATTTTTATCTCAGTTCGGAGTGCTAATTTTAGTGGGAAATGTAATTTATCAATATTGAAAATCGATCTTTCGTCTTACTCTGGCCTTGATTTAAATGTATGGGTATTGATTTGAGCAATTTGTTATGCTTATTTTGTTTTCGATTTATCGACTGTTAACTAACCTGCACTTCTACCATTGAGTATGTTGTTGCTATTTTGTTGACTCTCCACGAGGTGATATATATATACAATGATGATGTGTTATGTGTTAAAAATTGCTGCAGTCTAGAAAGAGTGTATTCTAAAATTGACAAATAGCTAAATAGATAAAAAGTAATAAAGAAATTGCCGCAGTTTACAAAAATTTATCCTTTTAAAGTGTTGAGTATCTAACTTTAATCCAGGCGGCCATGTTGGTTTTTATTGTTTTTTCCTTGGACTAAAGATATTTTTGGTTTTGGACTAAATATATTTTTTTCCGTGGACTAAAGATATTTTTACTGGAGCTGAATATAAAATGAACTGTCCTCTTTTTCGCTCCAGCTCCGTTAATCCATATATATATATATATATATATATATATATATATATATATATATATATATATATATATATATATATATATATATACATATATATATATATATATACATATATATATATATATATACATATATATATATGTATATATATATACATATATATATACATATATCTATATATATATACATATATATATATATATATATATATATATATATATATATATATATATATATATATATATATATATACGACCTCATTCGCTGTCGAATTATAAGAGGACAGTGTGGGTGTCGGCTTGTGGCATAGAATCAATTACTGTTTATTTATATTATTTGCTTTTGATGTAAACGGGAAAAGGAAAAAAGATAACCTTTTATTGGATGAATAAAGATACATTTGCAGTTAATAGGATATTTTTAGTGTTATGCTATTGGTTTGTCAACTGTCTAATATTTTCGTTTCGTATTTATTCATACCGGTGATGAAAATGCCATTAAAAGAAAATAATATTTTCAAGATGTGGCCATTTCAACTGTTAATTTAGCGATGAAAACGCGTCATTTTTAAATAACCCTGACAGACGGAACGACTAACTGATTCTCTGAAATAGATGCGCAAAGGCATCTAAAAATTCTATTTCAATGTTGATCATAAGAGATAAAAATGCTATTTTCGTCGGAAACGAAACGAACCAAGGAAATGTTATTTAACACGGAATTGTGATTACGGATAGACAAAGCCTGTTATAGATATGCATAGATGCATCTATTAAAAGCTCACTTCCGCTATGCATTCGTCCACCGCAGAAATTATCCACCAAAATTTACATTGCAAGTTTTCGAAGAAAATAAAAGATTAACAAATAATATATATATAAAAATTAAGTGAATAGAAAAATATTCTAGTGACGTTCGTGAAGTTTTAAAAAATATCTGAATTTTAAAAGAATTAAATTACGGTAAATATAAAAAGACATGTTTAATCTAGATATAAGAAAACTGATATATGTATTCGTGTTTATATCACACTATGCCTGTGTGTTATTGTATATATCTCAGTAAAGGTCAGCATACACATGGAGAAACGACTAGATGTGAATAAATACACAGGTTACAAAAGGTAGCCTTATAGATATTTATACACACAAATACATACCGTGATCTAAATTGATGTACTACGTGCACATTATCTACATAACTCAAATTAGATGTGTTTACCGTTTGACTGTGGATATATATATATATATATATATATATATATATATATATATATATATATATATATATATATATATATATAATTAACTTGTTACAAATATCCAGGGGGTATGAATCCGAAGGAAGTTGAAACCGGGTTTATGAGAGTGCTCAATGAAAATTCAGAGCAAAATATATATTTTTTGATTTTATTCCATTAGTTGCGACAAAACAAGTTTTGTTTCATTGGTGCGAATAGCGACCAACTCATCGGGCCGGCGAAAGGAATTCAAATGGCATAAAATTTTAACTTCACTTTAACGGGAGATTGAAAATTGAAAATACATTGGAGGGGGAGGGGGATAGAGTTGGGGCTTTGTCTATAACGGCGACATGGGACATGAGAGGGGAGGGGGAGGACCCCAACAAGTCGTGTTTCAAATTATTACGTGGGAGGTTTTTCACGTGTCAGTGCTGTGACGATCTCAATCTCGGCCGGGTGGGAGGAGGGAGATGGAGCGACGGCCAGAGTGAGTTAAATTTAAAATGAGAATAAAATTATGATTACAACCGTCATTCTTATTTTATTTTAATTCTAATAAGTAATTATCATGTGGATACAAATGTTTGATAATTTTAATTTAGGGTATTAATTGCTACTTTTGCATTTTATTTATTTTATTTTAATGTTTTGTTTATTATTTGCAGTGAATTTTGTTGTGATTATATTTTTTTAAATTGTGATTATATTATACCGAGATCAATACTAGTGGAATCATTTTCTAAGAGAAGTTTTCTGGTGTTACCAGTTTTATCATTAACAAAACCGATTATGACAATGGTAACGCCTGCCAATCATACCTACGATAGTCGCAGTGATAACAGCCTTATATAAAAGCCTTAATAAAAATAAAAATAAAAATAAAGATAAATATAAATAAAATTAGAATAAAAATAGAAATAGAAATAACAAGTTTGTAAGAATATTAATGATAATAACAATAATAATAATAATAATAATAGTATTAAAAAAAAAAAAAAATAATAATAATAATACTAATAATAATAGTAATACTGATAAATATCACCATCATTACCATCTTGCTACTTGTGAAGTCATTGGGCGAAATAAGTCGACAAGTGATGGTAGGCTTTTTTAATTCAACTACCAATGACACGGACTAAGTACCAGTTAATAATTAAGTGTTCAAGGTAGTGATCGAGGGGTTAAGTAATTGAGATTAGATTAGTCTAAGTGATATCAGTGTTGATAGCTGTCCCAGTTATGGGTTTATGTTAGAATTGGTAGTATGGCTGAGAGGTTATTGAGGCTGTGCATTATAGGTAGTACGTAGAGATTTGATATTATTGGTAGTTTAGAGGGGTGGTTATATATTTATAGATTCATCATGACTTGTTGGGGTGGGATTGGGTTGTAAATTTGGTGGGTGGGTAGGGGGTTATAGTGTGTTTTGGGGTAGTGTATAGTGGGGGTTTAATGTTATCATTCATTTTTGTAAAAAAACAAAAAAACTGTTAATTTTATTTTGAAGTTAAGTAGGGTTGGTGTGGGGTTAAGGTTGGGTATGTGGGTTGCTAAGGAGGTAGAGTCTACTATGTTTACAGTTGATAGATGTCTCTTGTTTTCTATTTAAGAGTTTGTTTTTGTCCTTAAAGCGGATAATTTCCAGTTTTTCATTTAAGCATAATCTACATGGAGAGTTTATTGATTTGCAGGTGCTGGATTTTTTCAAGATTTTCCACTTTATTATGGGAGTTTCTTTTTTTGGTTTTTATTTTGTGGTAGTGTAGTGAAAGTCCAGTTTGGCCAGGATGGTCTGGGTTGTTGAAGGAGAGTTTATGGTTGTAGAATCTTTCCTTGAAGTTGTTGCCTGCCAGACCAATATAATAGTTAGTCTGGGATGGGTTTTCAGTTGAGGAGATAGATGCCTCATAGACCACTTGGGTTGATAGGCACTTTTGATTTAGGGGGCAGTTTGATTTGTTATTACAGTTGCATGTTCTTTTAGAATTTGATGTTACTGGGGTGTTTAGTATTTTCATGTTGTGCTTTTTTATGATTTTTTCTAAGTTGTCACCACAACAATAGCTGAGTTTTAGTGTATTCTTATTGAAAATTTTATGGAGTATGCTGTTATTGGGGAAATGAGTGCTTATTAAGTTCAGGAATTTATTCCCTATTTTGGTTTTAGTTGAGTTGTTAAATGGAGGTGTATACCAGAGAATTTTTCTATTTCTATTTTTGTTCCTATTAGGGTTATTTTGTGTAGTTGGAATATACTCTATTTTGGTATTTTTGTATCCACTCTCCTTTAGTGCTTTATTATAAAAGTTCTTATGTTTATTGAAGATATCTATATTGGAGGAGTTGTTGCTAATCCTTCTACTAATTGATTCTGGGATGTGTTTACTTACAGATCTAGGGTGGTTAGATAGTGGGTTGACATAAAGGGGGAAGGAATTATCTTTAGCATAGGGCTCATAAGTATCTCTATTGAGGTTGAAGGTAATATCGAGGAAATTGACCTGTTTAACATTTGATGTTATTTCAGCCTTTAGGCCTATTCGTTTCATTTCTTTGGATATTATTTTTTTGGTTTGTTCACATTTTTGTTCGTTTGTGTTTTTAAAGCACAACATGAAAATACTAAACACCACAGAAACCTCAAATTCTAAAAGAACATGCAACTGTAATAACAAATCAAACTGCCCCCTAAATCAAAAGTGCCTATCAACCCAAGTGGTCTATGAGGCATCTATCTCCTCAACTGAAAACCCATCCCAGACTAACTATTATATTGGTCTGGCAGGCAACAACTTCAAGGAAAGATTCTACAACCATAAACTCTCCTTCAACAACCCAGACCATCCTGGCCAAACTGGACTTTCACTACACTACCACAAAATAAAAACCAAAAAAGAAACTCCCATAATAAAGTGGAAAATCTTGAAAAAATCCAGCACCTGCAAATCAATAAACTCTCCATGTAG
>OY744529.1:1395000-1422500 GCA_963556195.1 Sepiola atlantica
AGCAATGAGAGTTTATTATCATCATTATTACATTAAGAGAGCATTTATGAGAGATGATCAAATGTTAAGATCATTAGTAATTACGGCTATTTATATAATTAAATATCTGTTGGGGGTCGTAGAAATTGACACGTAGTAAACCTGTCCATATAGTTTAGTAAAAGCGAAACTTTAATAAACGTACGAAGAAAAAAAGACAAGAAAGCTACACTTCGCCGATACTTTGTTTATTCACGGATGTGTGTGCTTCAGTGGAAGGTGAATAGTTGCCCCAATTATACGCCCTGAAACAAACATTCACATGAGAACTGCAGCTGCTTTGATATGTCACACATGTACAGGCGAGCTGAAGATTATTCTTGGATGTTTATTTATCAAGAAAAATGTATAATCGTCAGCCAGAGGATTTTTTCGCTAACCATTGTTAACATATAATTTTACACCCTCGTCCTGACTGAAAAGTATAACATTTTTACTTTTAATTAGTTCCAAGTAAACTCTGATATTGAATTAAATCAGTGAGCTAGAATTATGTTTATAGACGATGTTTCCGCAATATATTTCAATATAACATTACAATTTACTATAGCTGTATACTACATTAATTTTAATGTTTTTTTTAGTAAGGTAGAGCTTTCTAATAATAATCATGAAATATTGATGGAATACACAAATGCACTATCGTTTCCATTCTTGATCTAATAAAGTATCGAAGTTTAACATTCGTAGATGTTTTTTTTCGATTAAAATCAGATTATTTGATGAAGTCCGAAACGGAATATTTTACGTTTATTTAAAGAATTATTCTAACTTCGTGTTTTGACGACGTCGAGCACGTGTGATTTGATTACGTTGGTAACACATTGGAGATTAGGTATTTTACAGTTATGGGCATCACCTTTAAATGAAATTCACTCAGTGACGACGGGGCGAAAACTGAAAACATTAGCAAAATCGTATATATGATAAAAGTGGATGGTTTTAAGCATCGATTCATGTGACGGCCCACATTCCTCATTTCGTGTTCTCCTTATTTAACAAAAAATGATAGGAGGATTTTGGTAGATGCTGGAACAGCCCTCTGATGTAGCGCGATGTTAGCCACTTAAAAGTCTTTAGAATAAGTCTTCGCATATAGATGTGAAGAAAATGATTTTCGTTTTGAGTTCAGACTTAAGAACAAAAGGTAACGCATGTGTGAGAAAGTGTACCAGAAAGGGAAGAAAGTTTTAGTTCTTGTTCCTTAAAAGTCTGAAAAAATTTGTTTTCTGTCTTATCATAATAGAGAGGTAATTAAGGGCAATAACTCTATTCAACTGCCGATATTACATCGAAAGTAATTATCTGGAAATTAATTATTAATAAATGAACGTAAAAGAATACAATAATGGTAAATTTTAGAATTTATTTTGATTAAATTTGATGTTAGTAATGAATGAAATCACTAAACGAAATTCAGCAACGAAAATTTAAATAGTTTTTTTTGTTTTCAGGATTGATGGCACAAGTCTCATATTATGCCCACAACTGCAGGTTTCTTCGCCAGAAATAAGCCCATGGGCTTGCAAGAAATCAATTTGTTTCGCTTTTTCGGAAGTAAAATACAGCACATCTTCACACTTGAACAAATTCAAATCCATTATCGCAATTTAATATAAAATCAAAGTTGTCAGATAATACAGAGAAAATCATACTCAAAATTCCAATTCAGAGTTATTGCATCTTAATTACCTCCCTATTATGAGAAGACAGAAAAACATTTTTTCAGACTTTTAAGGAACAAGAACCAAACTTTTTTTTTTTAAAGTTTCTGAATTCATATATGGTGATGGAAGAAAATAAATATATTTTCTCAAAGTTTAGAGAAACGGATTAAAGATTTTAGCTTTTTATAAAATTAAAAACAGATAATTTTGAGACGGGCGAACGTTTAATCAAAACTACCAAAAATAAATATTCATAAGATTTGCCACTCTTGATGCCCCCCCACTCTCAAAAATAGAAATTGCTAGTAAGGTAATTTTCAACGTGGCGAACAGATAAGACTGGACGGATACACTTTGTTAAATGATCCTCTTAATTTTCAGGGAAATCTTTATCTGATTGACTAGGTTATACCGTCGATATAAAAAACTTTTCTGTTCGCCTGCTTCTTTAATTTTACACATGCAAGATTTTTGCTTCGAGAAAAGAAATAAATCTGAAAACGGCTGCTTTTAAACAGTATATTTCTCGAATGTTGCCATATTTTTATTGGAAAGTCTAATTAAAGCTCACCTATATATACAGATTATCACATCCATAGGATATTTCTCGGCCTACGTTCTCCGAAATCGAGTTTAATCTTACTGGTTCCTATGTACGTATTTTCCATTATTCGAAGTGATTTTACAACACTAATTATATTTACATATTGCACAAATGCAAATGCAAGAATATTGTCACAACGTTTGATTCTGATATCCATATTGTCCCCAAATATTAAAAACAATTTCATAATTCCTGCGTGGGATTCCGTTTCTTTAAATTATCCACGAATAATGTTCGGTTGCTAACTAAACCAAATATTATTTAGAAATAAAATTAAAAAATAGGCTAGCAAATCAGAATTTATTTCCTTTGAACCGTCAAGAAGAATTTGAGGTTGAAAATAATGAGTTACTATTCATGAAGTATAAATATTATATATATATATATATATATATATATATTGTGTAATTTTTTTAATGATGCAAACATTACGTGGATAGACATTTACAGATATGTTTTGTTCAGAGCTATAAATAACAAGAGATCTTCGTGCTCAAAACTTTTCACAACGGCTGCTGGGAGCTAAATGAAACGTACCAACATTATATATATATATATATATATATAATCAAAAATATACCAAATGTAAACTTTTAGTAAATAGGACCTATAGTGAAAAGGTTAAGCTCAATATACGAGATAGAGCAATTATAAAGATAGAAGAAATAAGAGTGATAAACATGTTCGAATGTCAAAATTTATTTCAAATTTCGATTGTTCTATGCAAGGTGTATTCTGTAATAAACCAGTGTTTATTGTTCTTTCCTTAAGCCAAGGCTTTTCAAAGATCGAAATCTTATCATCAGAGGAGAAATACAGATAGATAAGTTAGTAGTAGAAAAAGCCAAAGTTCAAATATTTGAAAAATAGTAAAATATTATTAAAAATGTGGTGAAAAAAGTTCGTGTAAAAAGCGTATGTGGTTTGTCCAGATGGTAGTAGTCCGTTGAAGGTGTGTCCGTTGAGGAGATTTTTGAGAAGACGAAAAAAAAAGAAAATTTTCCGTAGGAGCAGTATGGAGAAGGTGTACAAAAATAAATAAATCCAAAAGTGAGATGTTGAAATCTAAAACGTAGATGGTGCGCACTTAACTGGAATTGAAGTAAGACATCCGGCCATTTTTTGTAAGTTACAAAAAAATGGCCGGATTTTGACATTCGAACATGTTTATCATTTTTATTTCTTCTATCTTTATATATATATATATATATGGAGAGAGACACACTTACATATAAGGCACCTGTGAAGCTACATAAATACAAAGCACTACTGTACATGTACTGAAAATGGGTTGAAATCTTTCAGAGAAGCGTTTTCAGTTTGACTTGAATGGAACCGTTAAAGATAACTTTCACTAGATTAATTAAAAATAATCGACTTTCTACTTTAGTGAAAATAATCTGGCACACACCTCACTGAACGTTTTCTCTACCTTCTCCTTTTTCTCCTTCGCTTGGTTCTGCTCTTCACCACATCAAGTTCAAAAAATAAATCCCCGACCCAAGTGCGAATTATGTTCCCTCTTTTATTCACTTTTCTATAAACTTGATTTGCATGACTATATTTCTGGACTCGCCGCACCGGATGTTAAAATAAATACACCACGAGTCGTCTCTACTATGGTCAGTATTCGTCATAAATGGGTCAGTGTTCGAATCCTCACGCACAACTTATTATTTAAACATTTTGTTTAGGAGGGGATATAATATTTTAATTTCAAATTAAACTTTTACGGTGTAATAAATAATCTATATCTAAGATTTATAGATCTACACTAACATTAAATCTCATTGAAAACTTTTTAAAACATATGCATTGAATGTTTGAAGTATCTGGTAGCGAGAGCATTAGAAGTGAACATATTTACAATGTTTTTCTTGGGGGTGCAGAAAAAATATTTAAGATATATTAGGTTCATTCATTAAACGGATGTCTTATTTTAAAAGGTTTTGTGTTTGTTTTATAACTCTACTTTTATTTTTTACTTTTAAATATTTTTTGATTTTTAATTACTTTAAATTATTAATATCTAATTTTACTTTTTTTTTCAACATAGTGCACCCCAAAACAAGACAGTCCGCCACTGTAGACGTAAGGGGCTACTGAGAAAAAGGGTGAGAGTCTGGGGGGTCAACTTAAATTGGGAGCTGTGCAGCGAGATGTCTGTTTACATTAGTTTTAAATTTATGCATGTGAGTACCGTCAGGAAAACAGGGAGCAAGGAGGGAGTTCTACAATCCAGTAGCACGAAGAAAGAAACTTTAGGAGTAGAAAGCTCTTCGGCATCTGGGGACCTCCACAGTGAATGGATGTGATTTAGCAGATAGTCGGGTTGGTCTAGTGAATTTACGTCATGAGGGCACCAGAGAAGCAAGTTCATCAGAGCACAATCAATTGAAGTACTTGTAAAACAAGCACAAGGACGCAACATGCGGCGATGGGACAGGGGCATGGGCTTGAATGATCGTGAGGGACCTATTAAGTTGGCGACACCTTTTTTGAATTTAACTATTTGTATCTTACCTTCAAGATGTGATGAGTATAGGTATGAGTAACAAGATATTTGTATGAATGATTTGAAACATCTTGTTGAAAATACTCCTTATTCACAAATAACGTAAGATTAGTGAAATAAAAAAGAGAAGAACAACAAAAAATAAAATGAAAAATAATGGATGCAAGTAAGAAAAACGCCGAATGAAAGAGGAGAAAATAGTATGGAACATTTTCATTAACGCGCGTAGGGGATGAGCGACGTATATCAAGGACAGTTTTTTATACAAAAATGATGTACATGTAGCAAACATTGAACTAATGTGCCGGCTTTTGCTAAAACGTGAAAGAAGAAAGCCATGTTTAAAAGTGCGGGTTCGTGTACATAAATGTGTATGAATGTGTGCAAGTCTACAGGTTTCTTTTTTATTTTATGTTTCATGTCACTTACTCCTATCGTTTCATAGTTTCGTTCATTTTATTCTGCTCATTATTTCACTATATTTTATTAATTTATAAGTTTGTCTCCGAATTTACAACATCGTTTTTTTCTCTTTGCTTTTATCGAACGAATTTATAACTTGTACTGTAACATCATATTAATTTAATCTTACATTCTGTAAATACAATGTGTTCACGAAAAAATTGATATTTTTTATATTTTTATTTCATACTCATGTGAAATATTTAATAGTGATGAAGTGCAGCAGATAGCTTTTTCCGTGTAACATTGCTGTTTTTTTTAACTAGATATTCTGGACGAACATAAATGACTAGGAATCACCAGCATATTGCCATAGAGTGACCTGTAAAATTCGCTGAACGTGTGGATGAGGGGGTTACTAGGGAAGAGGACGGTAGCATTAGGAGAGTTTGGGTGGATGGAGTTAGTTTATGAATTCAAAATAAATACATTCAATTATATTTATTTTACCCCAAAAGAATTTGGAGTACAGTCGGTGATATGACCCGTTTCTTTATAGGAAACAGAAGCAAATTTAGTCGTTCAAGCTAAAAGTTAGAAGAGGGGTAAGATTTGGGATGCAACGGGGTAGAGAGAAAATAGAAGCTGAGTGCGGGTGGAACACAGTTAGGGTGATATTAAAACACAAATTACAAAGATCGAGAGCAATGAGAGAAATTAAACGTGTGAGTAAGAATAAAGATAGTGGTAAAAAATAAAGAAGAAATATATATATATATATATATATATATATATATATATACGAAAGTAAATGGAATCAAAACAAAACCTCCTTGTGCCCACGCATTCTACTTTGTCCTCTTTTAACCTCTATCTAACCGGTCGCACATACATTTTTTGTGGCGCGTGTAAATTGGGAATACGGTGTGATATTTTAGTTTTATGAACACTTCAAAATAATATTACCATTATTTAAAGCATCTAAAAGCAGTTTAAGAAAGTGTTTCTTTTCATCTTCTTTCTCTCCCTCCTACTCTTTTTTCCTCCTCTTACTACTACTACTGATGATAATAATAACTATACTACTACTAATACTAATTACAGGTTATAAATGAGAAGATTATTATCTTGTTATTTCTAATGACGTATTAAATTGTGTGGATAATTTTTGTAAATATTGAAAAATATTGATAACATAAAATAAATAATATTTACATTTATTCGAAGAGTATTATGTAACATTTATGAAAAGCATGACCACGTGGTAGGAAAAATCTTCTAAGAGTGATGCTTGTTTGTATTTTAGCTTGATGTTTTTTGTATTTTTATGTCTCAGAGTATTGTATCTTTTTTGTTTTCTAATAATGGCACTGGTTTCTGTTTGTATTATTATTATTATTATTATTATTATTATTATTATTATTATTATTATTATTATTATTATTATTATTATTATGATCATTATTATTATTGTTGTGTTTCAGCTGATAATTTAAAATTGTCTTCAAGTGGTTTCTATTAAAAATGTTTGGCTTCTTGGAAAAAGAAAACGACGCCATGATTTTACTTCTATAGTGCACATCAGTACCCATTACACATCTGCGCATGTATTCATCGATATTTGATTCCATTTAAGAAGAGTATAATTTCTTCTTTTTTTGACAAAGGGTATAATAGAAGGAACTAAAACACAAATGCTTACGATCGTAGTGGAAGAAATAAGCATATGATCAAACAAACACCTACACGAATTACAGGGTATTTTCGTGAAATATTCGACGCTAAACATGTCAAGTGTGATTAATATTTGTAGAAAAAGGATAGTAAAATATATTTCCAACCTTTTCCATGAAAGTTAGCTGATATTTCTTCATATCAAGTGTCTGTTCATTATATGTTTGAATCTTAGTCTGGTTATTGATAGATTCCTTTTTTATCACACAGTTTAAAATACAATACTAGCACCGGTAGTTGTAATTCGTGTGTACATATAGTCCGGCGAATGTCACCATATGTGTGTTATATGTAAAGGTACTCGAGTGTTACTGGTAATCAGTATGTAACATAGTTATATTTGTTGCACAGTCTCGTTTTAAACTGTTCCCCTCTAAGGATTGATTGGTGGGGAGGATGGCTAATTACCCAGTAGAATAAAATCGAAAACATCATAAATAGCAATTTAATTTAGTTGTCGATCAACAACCGCAGACACCCACGTAGTTGGCGGGATATAGACTGTAGGGGTCCTTCGATGAACTTAAGGGTTCCGACATGCACCTCTTGATTTTGTCGAAGGGAGAGCTGGTTGTCTAGATTACGCCTTTTTCGGGCAACGAAATGCAGCTGGTATATAACAACATTTATTCGCAATTCAAATCATCTATTTTTACGGGTATCTATTTCGACAAGAAAGAAAACGATCTATAAGTAGGGGTGGGACGTAATGGGTGAGAATTTCAGATTTATGCGAATAGTATTTTTTTGTGTTCATTTATACATAAATAACACTGAACAATCAAACATTTTGAAAATTTTGCAAAATTCAGAAGGTGCAGGCCACTAGTTTTTGGCTATTCTACATTCATGAAAACCCTTTCACAGCCTGAAAATGGTCCTAAATTAAAGTACTATATCAGATTTAACCATCTATATCCATTCATAGCTTTTGAAGATGTTTTATAACCTGCAATGTCGCATGAAACCACCTTTTCACCGAAAAATGATGGATTTTGAGTCCCATGGAGCCCTAACGGCTATTTTTGGCCTGCACCTTCTGAATTTTGCAAAATGTTCAAAATGTTTGATTGTTTAGTGTTATTTATGTATAACTGAACACAAAAAATACTACTCGCATGAATCTGAAATGTTCACCCATTACGTACCACCCCTACTATAAGTATTATATCCCAATTATGTATGATATAATGTATTCACGTACTATCTTTTTTATTTACCTATTAATTATTAAGTGTATTTGCTTAAATAAACACAGTATAATAGCTAGTTATCATTCGCAAGAAGCGCGTCTTAATTGCTCGTTTTGTAGATGACAGGAAAACCAGCAAAGCAAATAGCGCAGGCGTATAGTTAATGTCCATTCTGTCGTTCTAATTAATCACAAAATCGATATCATCATTTCGTCTCAATGTCGATTATCAATAAATACGTGAATAAAAAAGAATGACCGAAATTAAAGACTTGCAAATCGATTAGACAAATCGTCATTAGATCAAACAGAATTACAATAAAGAGTAACATTATTCTAATCTGTTTAGTCCGCGACAACCGGGATCTTTTAAAATATATGGGCTAAACTACCCGATAATGTGTGATTAGAAATGATAAGTACTGGAAAAACACCTGTCGAAAATGGCACACTAAAATCTTATCCACCAAACCTCAATGCACCAGTTTATCTTTTATCAATAAATATGTAGTTGGGTGGATGAAGAAAGTGACATTTGTGGCTAAGGTACAAAAAGTGAATAAACTTGCTAGTTTAATTCCACTTTTTCTGCGTGAATATGCGCTTGGGATGAGTGATGATAATAAGTTAGATGAGGAACATATAGAAATAAGACTTGGGACAGACTTCACTCAAGGGCTTTTTGGAGCATATGAAAAGCTAAAATCGTAAAGGTGGACTGGAGAATGAGCAGATATTTACGACAATACAATCAACAGATTGTGTGGTCTAGCATAGGGAGAGAGCTGGATCAGAAAGCCAAACTTGCTTTGATTACAGGATTCCCAGACGACATATATGTGGCACTACAAAAGTTACTCCCGTAGAGAGAATGGACGTAAGTCAATTGAAACTAACTGCACGGCTTTAGAGCCAAAAAAATCGAAAGACTTGGACAATGATAGCGAGTGCACAAAGCAGTGCACAAAGCAGTGCACTGAAATGAGGCTCGAAAGGAATCAATCAATGTTCGGTGCTTTAGATGTCGAGAACCGCACTTAATAAAAGATTGTACTTATACACTTAGAGCTAGAATATGTGCAATGGTTGTGGCAAATTTGGGCTATTGCTAGGTATTGCCCTCAGGCTAAGGGAATAGAAGAAATGAGGAACTAATAACCCAGTAGCTACCCCGGCCACAAAATGAAGGTGTAGTACTGGCCTCAACTAAAGTATAAATGTAGCAGTGACTGCTACAGTAATAATGCCACTTATCGATACCGGATGCACCGCCACTGTAATACATTCCAAACTTGTGAGTGGGTGTGGTAGGAATGTTCCGGTGAAAGCAGTTGATGTCAAGTAAGTAAAGAGCAAGGGAAAATAAAAGTATGTAGAGTACGAATAAAAATGAAAGCGATTATAATGGATCACATCATTTACGGGATCGACGTGAGACGTACACTGTTCAACGGATACATTAGTAGATGGTAGCGAAACATTCTGACTTATTAATGCAGCAATAGAAAACTAAGAGTTGCCCGATGCAAAATAGAACTCCTTATACTCGGCATTGATCTAGGTGAAAAAGAAGAAACGCCTGAATCAGACATCAAACTAGAGTAAACGACATAATCACCACCGTAAGAACGGACGACTATATAGTGGCAAGTTATTCACGAGATCTACAGACTACAGGTGGACATCTAGAGCGACATAATTGACCCCGAGGTAATGAAAAAGACCAGGAAGAAGACAATACCCCTGGTGGAGAGACGACCTCGCCAGCTAACTGGATCCGATATTTGCCACAAAGTAAACACGGACTGACCCAAAACGCTAATGCTGCTGATGACGATAAAGTGGATGATGCGCCTGTTCGGGAGTTATCTCGTGACGTCTCTAGAGACCACGTCATGTTTTGCCATATAGTCGTTCGCGTAGACAGGTGTTTGTTCAAGGCGATAGAGGTTGAAGACGTGCATCTCTTGGTTCGTTTGACCATTATATTTCAGTACTTTTAATTACCGTAGAAATCAGACATCTAAACGAATCCCGTTTAAAGTGTATTTCCACATCAATGCCAGCTTGAACAGAAAACAAAACGCAATTTCTAACTTTCAGTTTAAAATTACTTAATTCAGTCAGCAAAAAATATACAAATCTCTGGCCGAACGTAAGTCACATTTTATAGCGCTTCTGCTGAAGAAACGCATCAATAATTAACTTTGTCTTTCAATCAAAATAGACTTCAACAACTGAACAACTCGTATATTTTTCTTCCTTCTAAAACAATTATAATCATTGTGTAAATGTATACGTTCATATATAAATGTTATTTTTGTTTAAGCTCTTATCCATCTTTTTATGTCGAGGAACCATTCTTTGCGCTGTTTATTTTCGATGAGTTCATACAAAGTTTATGATAATTTATACTCATATTTTTATGTTCGTTCGAGGTATATTATTTATTGCATTTTCTATTAATTTTGTTTAGATTACTGTGATCGTTATTATGTGTTTTTCGTTAGCATTTATCCATCATTAAAATTATATTATCATTTATTCATCATCACAATTTATGCATGACTGCCATTATTTTAAGTTTCCTTCGAACATTATTATTATTATTATTATTATTATTATTATTATTATTATTATTATTATTATTATTATTATTATTATTGGAGTTATAATTAAACATATATTATTTGGAATGAACGGAATAATAAGCGACATATGATTATGATATGGTTCAACTCGTCATTTTCTTAAAGTATTCAAACAAACAGATACTTTTACAAAATCATTGAAGATAACTTTAACACTTCACATAAATATATTAGTCTTTTTAACAAAAATACAATTAGATTGTATTGTTCAACGTAACTAATATAAGTTACAAATTCTGATAAAATCAATAGATCCTAAAGGAGTAATACCCTGACCACATCTAACACCCACTGTAACTCCATATCTAAGGCAAACTGCCCATTATCAAATTACTGCATACCCGACAATGTGGCATTCAAATGCATATAAACATTAAGCCATAGTAGTGATAGCAACGTAAATAAAACATTTTAATAATAATAATAATAATAATAATAATAATAATAATAATAATAATAATAATAATAATCACAATAATAATAATAACAGCAATCAAATACCAACTAATAATGAAAATCTAAACAGTCCTGATAACAATAACAGCAACTACATGAATAATGATAAGTGCACTTACATTGGTTCTACGACAAACTTATATGAATTAATAATTTCCAAACATAAACGCACATGAAATAATCCTAATCTCCAAATTTACATTATTATCCAAGCAATTATGGAAACTAAAAATAACAAGAAATCCAAATAATATTAAACTGGACATAATGAAAAAAACATCGGCATTCAGGCCGAGATATGTATTTACTCGATAATGGATAGACGTTACGCTAGTTATTATAAACTACAAAATTAATCTTTCAAACAAAAAATATTACATTCTTTCAAACTGCATGCAAAGGAAATGGCTAAATTATAACATCTCACGGTGCTTTTATTCTAAAAATTATAAAAATATTACCTCCAGTAATATAAATAAGAGATATTAAAACTTAGATTCAACTAATATTAGATATACCAATAGTAGTCTATGTATATACAAATCAATGGATGTATGTCTGTATGTATGTGTGTTTGTGTGTGTGCCTACAAACTAGTTAGATAATCTAGACAGCTGAGTACAACAGAAGAGTAAGAATTATTCTTGAATCACACCACTACAGTCGAAATACAAACTATGCTATGAACGCAAGAGCAGTAGCTATCATTCGATATACTGCCGGTATACTCGACTAGAATGTAGATGAAAAAACATTTTAATGTTCGGATACCAAAACACAGAAAATGCTTACAATTTATGGAGCTTTTGCAAAGAAAGAAGATGCAGATCAATTGTATCTACCTAGAAATGAAAGTGGTCGGGGTCTATTTAGTGTTAAAGATGTTGTGAATATAAAAGAAGGTTGTCTATATAAATATATTTCTGAAAGTAATGAGTTTCTTCTTCGTGAAGTGAAAAGAGAGGCCATAATAAGAACTGAGGTGAAAAAAATCAACGGTTGCAAGAGAGAGGGTTAAAATTATTTGAAAATAAACTACACAGTGTATTCTTTAAGAATACTGCATTTAAAGATAATGACAGCTGGGATTGGTTGGTCCAAAGTGATCTCAAATGATCAACTGAGACCACCTTAATGGCAACCCAGGAACAAGTCACTCGCACTAGGCCCATCAAACATTACATTGACAAAACTGCAGAATCACCGATATGCCGATTGTGTAATGAAAAAAAAGAAACTATAGTGCATATTGTATCTGAATCGCCTATGCTAGCACAGCATCAGTATACAAATTATAGACACGACAGAGTCGCTCAGGTACTACACGTAAATATCTAAATGTTTTACGAATTTGACCACAATGAGGAGTGGTATAAGCATACGGCAGAAGTGGTACAGGAGAACGAAAATGTCACATTTCTTTGAGACATGCGCATACAAACTGATAGGATTCTTGAATATTATAAACCCAACTTAATCTTTCTAAACACAAAAAATAAAACTTACTTAATCATTTATATAGCGTGCCCTTTTGATACCAGAGTGCAGGAGAAAGAACCCAACAAAATAATCAATATCAGGATCTAAAATTGGAATTAGTTAGACTAAAAAAAGAAAAGGTGATTCCAGTTGTAATTGGAACACTTAGAACCGTAGCGAAACACCATCATAAATGGCTTAAACAGATTGACGAGACAATTTATTTTCAATTCTTCAAAAGGCTTGCCTGTTAAGAACGGCAAAAGGGTTACGGTACAGCTTGAATGTTTAAAGTAAAGGGAATTGAACCGAAAAGTAAAGTAAAAACCGAACTAAAAACATCAAAAAGTTGAGACTACGACGAAATAATAATAATAATAATAATAATAATAATAATAATAATAATAATAATAATAATAATAATAATAATAATAATAATAATAATAATAATAAAAAATATTATTATTATTTTTTTATATGTGGATAAATAATGAAGAAATGCTAACTGACAGCCTTTTTAGAGTAACCAAAATAATAAAAATAAAGGGTGGCTACTGTCAGCTATTTTTCTCATTGTTGTCCTACCAATGGTTGAGTTGAATTAATTTTCGTTCTATTCAACCCAATGATAAAATATGTTCGGCACATTTACTTTTAAAGAGGCAATACTAATATGTTTCGTGTGAAGTTCTTGGGAATCTCATTTATTAAGAAAGAATAATTTGTAACTAATCCGCCGTGTTCTCTTGGCAAAAGGTAGGGTTATCTAATAAGTTCTGATATATCTATATGTTTTATATAATATAGACTGATTTTTTTTAATAAATACAGTGTAATATACTTATGAGGAGCAATCTCTATTAGTCGGAAATCTTACTAAAGTGTAATTTTGCTAATAAATGTTATTCTCGAAAATGTGCGCACATACCGTAGGCACGTTTAGTATTTAATCCCTGAACTCTATTTATCCGAATATTTGAAATTCTAATAAATGTTTTGAAATTTCCGAATGGTAACCGATAGCTTTAATTGATATACCCTATTTATTACTTTTACTTATTTTTAACTGCATGGAATTGAAACATCTAATAGGTATGAAGTAATAAGTCTATTTTTAGAAGAGGTAAAAAATTAAATAATTATTTAATTTATGAACTGGAAATGTTCCTAAGATATATATATATATATATATATATATATATATATATATATATATATATATATATATAATCATAAATATGGGTGTTTATCTGCGTACCCATACGTTTCATTCTTGCGAGAATCATCATTCTAGATATGGTTATTCATACCGGTTGCCGGAAACGAACCCCGAAATACGAGTTATGTTTCAAACTAAAATTTCGACGTCTTAGCCGACGCGGTCACTGCCAATATCCCAATAAATCAGCGAGAGATTAAACATTCATTTAAAGCCACGATAACGGCTGTGCTTATACTACTCACTACATAGTCTATATAACAATAATAACAGTAATATATACATATATATATATATATATATATATATATATATATATATATATATATATATATATATATATATAGAGAGAGAGAGAGAGAGAGAGAGAGAGAGAAATATGTATCGATAGATTATTTCTATGAATTTAGATTTATAGAGAGACCATGCCTCTTTTACACCCATACATGCATATTATGTATAGAGCGAAATTCAAAACAGCAATAACGCAAGCTTATAAGCTTCGAAATGCGTAATTTGACTTTTTTTTAAATTTCGTGTTTCAATTTAGACTGCCCGTTATTATAGAAGTTTATGAAACTTCTGATTAAGTTTTCATATTTTGTTTTCCTTTCAGCTGAGAAGATTTAATCTTTTCGGAAATTTAATAAGTTTCAACATTATTCGTTTTCAAAATATGCCTTAAGGTAGAACTGCCATAAATTTAGCACCCTACATTAGACATGCCGATAAAATTGACTTCTGTCGAACATTAATCATTTAGGCCCCTTTATTATCATGTAAACTCAAGAGTTAAGCGTTCTTTGGTATTTTTAAATGTAAGTGATATCCTCATAATACTACAATGGTAATGTTTATACGCTGGCACAATCGCGTTTGAAACAGTCGCGCATAAACTATTTTTCGGACGCATTTAATCAAACTTTCTGCTTTTTTTTAAAGAAAACCGAAAAAATTACATGACATTTCTCGCATTATGCTGAGAAAATATATTATCTGAAATGTTACTTATGAGATGAATGTACGGAGTGTTCGGTCACTTCAACTTCAAGTCTATGATGTTTTTTATTATCTCCTCATCGGTGACGTAACTTGACACATTCCTCAAATCAGTATACCCAAAAATACAAACGTTAAAATGTTTATTTTTGTTATTTTCCTTTCATAACAACCTCAGCCGCATTCAAAACGTGACCCCTACGCACATCTCTGCACTATATCTCGTTATTATGTAAGTTATCACTATCCTGCTTTTTAGACCACTCTAAGGTAATTCTCTTACAAGGCTTCCTAATGATATCACAGTGCAAGTAAATGCAATGGAACCAGAAGAATTCTAACTTGGAACAGCTAATTCCACATCGCGATGGCCATTATGCATCATTCACACATAGGTAGTGAGTGTATTCCTGTATAAACAACACACCACACATGAGCGGTATCTGACTAATGTACATCGTTTTTACAATCATACTGTAAAAATAACAGGAAACACAGGGTTAAACGGCTATTGCTGCTGATTTGTTAGTTTGTTAAGCGAGTTAGACCTTTGTATAGGACTGACAAAATCGTGCATCAGGATTGTCTAATGTGTATAAAGTCGCCCTTCGTGGGTCGCATCTAGTCGTAAACATGCAGGATTGTAGGTTTTTAGACCGAAATAAGCAAGGATCAGCGGTTGTATGTAAAGTCGGGAAAAGTTAGACCTAGACGCCACTAAGGAATAACGCAGTAGCAATGTTGCCACGTTTTCGTTGCGATTGCGCACCTGACACGTCTTTGCTTGCCACAGATATATGAAGGGACGAAAACGGACGACTAATTCTGGTATCGATTTCTGGGTCTATCCAAGGCCCCGTTAACCACTTCGTAACAAACCTGCGCGCCATAGATGGCCTCGTCCGGAACTGGAGTGCCAGACGGCATAGCTCTGACACTACCACGTCGCCACCGCCTCTATCACGATGAGTACGAGTTGGACTTTAAGAGATCTTACTGCTGAGAAGGCGCTAGAGGAAAAACGAATCACGTTATACTCATGTAGAGATGAGTTTCTTATAATATATATATATATATATATATATATATATATATATATATATATATATAGAGAGAGAGAGAGAGAGAGAGAGAGAGAGAGAGAGAGAGAGAGAGAAAGAAAGAGAGGGAAAGAGAAAAAGCGAGAAAGAATATAGAAAGAAAAAAATCACATACACATTTCATATATTATACGGGGGAATTTTTATGGGATCTGGTGGGTTTCCTTTCACGCGAATTCCGTTTCCCATTTGTATTTTTGTTCAGATATAACTATTCGCTTGATGATTAGATAAAAAAATGTTGGCTTTGGGCTCGTATTGAGGTGATAGGAAACGCTATGATGGTATTACCATTTTCCATTTCTGAGATACGACGATTAATGTATCTTCGTTTAATTTTATTTCAGAAGACTGAAGAGCATATCCTCCCAGGATTCACATACCTAGAAAGTAAGTTGAGATGTAATTTCTCGATGACTGTGATAGATGGTATTACTATTTCCAAGGGGGAAGATAGCAAGTGTAAATGTTTGCTCCATTAAATTTATTTTTTTACTCTCATGGAAAACGCCATATCAAGCCTTGCTGTCGGATAGCAGATAAATAACAAATTAGGGTGAATACTCTTCAAACGAATCCATTTAGCGATACAAAAATGCCATTTCAAACTTGAATGTAACAGCTTGATGGTCGGTCACATCCTCTTATAGAGATCAACAAAATCAACGAAAATAATACTTCACATTTGAGCAGCACAGACCGATGTGAATGCTATTTACAACTTTATTTTGACAGACCTACAGAGTGAGAAGCCGGGAGACCGACAGATTGAGAAACTAGCGTTTTATAGAAAATTTGCTACATTTCTAAAAAAAAATAACTTCTTGGAAAATCAAAATGACAATTTTCTTCAAACAAAAGACAAAAGTTTATGCAACGATTATCAAATTCTGATTTGAGATATGAAGAAGTATCTTTGAATTAAAAACAAGAAGGTATATTCTTAGATAGTTGTGCGTTTTATGAGGAAAATTGTATTGAGACCTCAGCGGGACAGACCGACTAATGTATTCCAGATTTTAGCTGACCAACAAAAAAACAGACATAAACATTTATAGAAATAATTGGACTTTTATGAGAACTGTTTAACAAATATATGTATAACTAATTTTGTAATTTATTAATTCATACGGCGTTTCCACGTCAAGTAAATGTGTATCTACATGTGTCGGTGTTCGATAAATGTATTTATCTTTTCAATCTGAAAAAATATTTAAAAAAATATTTTTTATACAAAAATATATGAAAAACTGAAAATAGAATATGATATTAAAAACCAACGTTTTGATATGTGTAAAAGTAATCAATGTTTTCTTTATACATAGAAAACGATTTGGAATTACGAATGCACTGATTTAGCGTACAGTACTGAATTAAGATATCGGTTTCATATATATAAAACTTATACGTATGTAAAGCAAATGTATCTCTCTCTCTCCATTTCTCTCTCTCTCTCTCTCTCTCTCTCTCACTATATATATATATATATATATATATATATATATATATATATATGTTGTATAGAGAGAGAGAGATAAAGATATATGTATATGTAAATATGAATGCATATTTGTGAAAATCAATGTGTCTTCTTCGTTGTGTTTTCGTAACTATCTCCTATTAAAACACACACACACACATATATATATACATATATATATATATATATATATATATATATATATATATATATATATATATAAACTTGCGATATATAACAGATGTACTATATTAAATTACACCACCCAACTATATCCAATATATCAAGTTATATCGTTTAAAAAGCAGGCATAAATAGTAATGTATACGACAAACAGATATTTGATTGGTCTTCATTTTCCTTCTACGATGTTCTTTGCAAAAAATTGCATTTTTCTAAAGTTATTTCGAAAGAATAACTGCCCCACCAAGATATATTGTCCCAAAGTTGCAACATTTAAATTATGATCTAGAAAGAAGTGCCCCGTTTTTTTTAAAGAATAATTATACTAATGTAATAGATATAACTCGTTATTTTCACTTGAATGTTCACAAGGATGTTACTTCCATTACAGGATTTCCTCCATATCTATATATGTACAAGTATCTGACTACTTCGCGTTTGTTTGTGCATGTGTTGGTTCATTGCTTATATTAGACTTACAGACAATATTTTCCTTTTAAAATTTAGTATTATTAATATAATAATTAATAAATTCAAGAGGAAATTTAAAAAAAAAATAGTTTACTTTTTGTTTATGACTTTAACAATGTGCAAACAAAAATGGTTAAACTAATATTACGTTAAACGACGAGTAAATACAGCTATATATATATATATATATATATATATATATATATATATATATATATATGTGTGTGTGTGTGTGTTTGTGTGTATAGCTATGTACAAAACTTGATCAGTATCTCCTTCTCTCTCTCTCTCTCTCTCTCTCTCTCTATATATATATATATATATATATATATATATATATATATATATATATAAATATATTAAAATATAGAGGCAAACAAGCCTTCAAAAACCATGTATTAGATGCGAGTAATTAAATCAAAAGAAAAATAAAAATATTTCGAAACATTTAATAAAATATTTCAAAATACCTTCCGTTGATTTAATTACTCGCATCTAATACATGGTTTTTGAAGGCTTGTTTGCCTCTATATTTATATTAACTTACAAAAGATGCTTTATAAAATGAACTTTCCTAATTTATAACTCGCAGCGACCATGCGCATTCAAGTTCTATTCTATGTAAAACAGACATTTTCAACAATAGTCCACAACACCGGACGTGACACTTCACCAACACCAGGAAGTAAATTATGGAAAAAAAAAAGGTTATACCTTTATTTGTCTTGGCTCTGATGAAGCTTGTTTTTTTGTCAAGCGAAATATTAGCTAAAAAAAAAATCAAGATGAAGAAAAAAAAAAACGGAAGGTATTTTGAAATATTTTATTAAATGTTTCGAAATATTTTTATTTTTCTTTTGATTTAATTACTCGCATCTAATACATGGTTTTTGAAGGCTTGTTTGCCTCTATATTTATATTAACTTACAAAAGATGCTTTATAAAATGAACTTTCCTAATTTATAACTCGCAGCGACCATGCGCATTCAAGTTCTATTCTATGTAAAACAGACATTTTCAACAATAGTCCACAACACCGGACGTGACACTTCACCAACACCAGGAAGTAAATTATGGAAAAAAAAAAGGTTATACCTTTATTTGTCTTGGCTCTGATGAAGCTTGTTTTTTTGTCAAGCGAAATATTAGCTAAAAAAAAAATCAAGATGAAGAAAAAAAAAAACGGAAGGTATTTTGAAATATTTTATTAAATGTTTCGAAATATTTTTATTTTTCTTTTGATTTAATTACTCGCATCTAATACATGGTTTTTGAAGGCTTGTTTGCCTCTATATTTATATTAACTTACAAAAGATGCTTTATAAAATGAACTTTCCTAATTTATAACTCGCAGCGACCATGCGCATTCAAGTTCTATTCTATTTAAAACAGACATTTTCAACAATAGTCCACAACACCGGACGTGATACTTCACCAACACCAGGAAGTAAATTATGGAAAAAAAAAAAGGTTATACCTTTATTTGTCTTGGCTCTGATGAAGCTTGTTTTTTTGTCAAGCGAAATATTAGCTAAAAAAAAAATCAAGATGAAGAAAAAAAAAACGGAAGGTATTTTGAAATATTTTATTAAATGTTTCGAAATATTTTTATTTTTCTTTTGATTTAATTACTCGCATCTAATACATGGTTTTTGAAGGCTTGTTTGCCTCTATATTTATATTAACTTACAAAAGATGCTTTATAAAATGAACTTTCCTAATTTATATATATATATATATATATATATATATATATATATATATATATATATATATATATATATATACTTGATTGTTTAGTCAAACTGAAATGTTTAAACTCAACGGATATGAGATAATCGTGGAGTTATAACATGTAATTCCAGAGCAATCATGAATTGAAATAGTTTCCGACTAAAATGGTCTCGTATAAGTCAAAATTGGCTTATATAAAAAATAGCAGCTGTTTTATGATAGATATACAATCAGAGCATTAGAAATAACAATAAATATACTAAAAGACTAACGAACAATAAATCAGAAAAAAAAACTAATGAGTTTTTTCACATTTTCACCGAAACATATTTTTTTACTTTGATACACATAGCGAATCCGCCATTGTTTACTCTCTAAAATGAAATAAATGACGGAGCGTGAAATGTTATTCCCTACGTGTTTAGGTGAAAATGTTCAATAGTAAATAGTTTCTTAATTATATATACTGATAGGTACGATCATTAATATTTTAACAAAGTCAAAATTTTGATTTGCACTGGTATACAGAAAGAGCTTAACATTACAAAAAAAATAAGTGAAATTCCACACCATTAACATATAATTCATTATTAGGTATTATAATTAATATATATTAAGTTTCTTATTTTATTTTTGTTCATCAATGTTGTTAATTCAGATACACACATGTATGTTCATATTATTTATTTGTTTGTCTATATTAAATAATTAAATTAATTAATTCATTAATAGATCAATCTACTAAATTATTATTGCTTTTATTAATTATAAATTTTAAAGAATAAAATATTGATTCCATTATTCAATTTTTAATTTTCTATGTTATGTATTAATTAAGTAACTATTACTAAGTTATTGTATTAATCATGTATTTCATTAATTATTTATGTTGTAAATTATTTATTTTCTTTATCATTTATTTTATTTATTAAGTATCTGTTTTAATAATAATTTATTATTTTAGTTAAGTACTTTTTTATTAATTTACTATTTGTTTTATTAATTAATTATCTAGTTCATCAATAAATTATTTACGTAATAGAATACATAATTAATTTGGTATTACGCTGCCAATAAACAAATCAATCAACCAATAATCCAATCGACCAATTAATGAATCAATTTATTTTATTTCTATCATTTTATATTGTTAAGTAGTTATTTCTTAAAACCAATTCTTTTTAAATCAGTCGTCACTTACCTCAGTGTACTGACGCCCGGTGCTGTCGTCATTATCATCATAGTGTGTAGCATTTCGTCACCACCATCATCATCGTTAAGTGCGCTGCATTTCGACGTCGTAATCGTCGTAGTTTGCCACACTTCGCAGTCATCATCATCCTCATCATCGTCTAGTGTATGTAATAAAAAAGTGTGTCATGCAGAAAAGAAATAGGCGAGCCACCCTGATAATTTAAACTGGGTCTTTATTTAGGAGAGATTTTCCCGTCATACGAATAAAAGTCACACATTCATTACATTGAAAGGAACGCCAAATTGTTATCCGTAACCTAATTTTACTTCGTTACGGAGAAAAGAAAGAGAGGGGCAGACCAGTCGCTATCCACTCTATTCGGAATTCAATTCCTATATTCCTTTGTTTTTAATTACATCTCGATTTTATATCCGCTCGCCACACTTCCAGAAAACGGACTGACTAAAAACGTATTACTTTTCGTTCACACGATATCGTGACGTTACTCTTCAAGAGGGACACTGAATTTGTCAGAAAGCACCTGTTTGACCTTTCCTTGAACTCCAAACGTGAGTTCGGGCTTGTTTATTCGTTTAGTTCGTAAGCGGACTTGTTTTTGAAATTTACGTGTCAAGATCGTCACGTAGTTGCAACATCTCCGAGGCCACAAAATCCATAAAATTACCGCGACCTTTTGTTCTCATACCTCCTGTTCGTTTATCTGTATGTGCGGAGAGCCGAACTCCTTTTCCCAAGTCGTTAAACACAACCGAACCCACGTGGTGGTTACCATACTGCGAACCGATTATCTCTTTGACCCCATTGAGCCTGCCCAAATTATAAGCACCTGATATTCAATCGACTAGATAAACCCCAATCGGGTATCCCAATTCACCTCCGACGTCTTACTCACAATACCGCCCCTAAACTACAGGATGACTCGATTCAATCTAGCACTGGAACTTGCTGCATGGCTGACCATAATTTAATATCTACGACTTTTACTGTACTGTGTTTCTCACTTCTTTCTTCTAATATAATTATTCACATAGAAAAAACAATTTTAGCAAAACCCAGACAAATAAAAATCAATAAAAAAAAATTCACGGCCTGTCTCACGTTACAATATAATATATAACAATATAACACAAACACAACTGTTTTTTCACATGCAAGCAACAATTACGATGAAAAAGATACAAAATAAAAATAAAACATTTTTTTCTTCATAGCTTCAAGGTGTCCTTTATCGTGTACGGCAATAAAAATATCGTATACATTTTGTCGTTTGTTATTGGTTTCTTTAGTAACGATACGTTTTTTGTCTTTCCCATACTAACACATTAACCTGATACAAGAGAATTATTAATTACGCTCCAATGGAATTCGATTCTCTATCTTATACCCTAGAAACACGTCTAACGTATAGAATAAATCGTCAATTTTGCCACATGGACACACGTTAGAAAGACACCATGGGATATAGGACGAGGATAGTGAAAATATATCCACGTTTACGCCCTGAAAAAATAACCAACAAGACATAGATAACACTTATAATGAAAATGATGTGTCTGTAGCTGAGACTAGATCAGCATTTATATCACAATTCCGTCTATTATTTCATATCATCTGGTTTTACTTGTAAATTCGAAAACCTGTAGATATTTACTTTACTTCACTCAACATTCTAACTCATGGAAGCAAGAAATGGGTGGTCGGCGAATGAATTGAACAGTTAAATAACAGATCGATTTAAAATAAAAACATCGATTGCAATAAAAATGTTACAAGTGTTTATGATTTCTACTCCTTTGGTTTCATTTTAATACATATTTAATACATATTTCATGGATAAATCTTAAAGGAAAAAATAAAACATAGTGTAATGCGTATTTTCCATTTAGTGTAACATAGTGTAACTGTTAAATACTGTAACAATCAAAGAAATAAGAATAATAGTTAATAACACATGTGTGTATTCTTTAATTTGCATACATTCAATAAAGTTGTTGGCTTTTCTCGGATAACACTAATTACACTGGACAACAAATTTCAGAAAAAAATGTATTACTGGAGATGTGTAAATTGATTTAGACTAATTTGGGTACGCTGGCCTTTATTCTTCCTGTTGAAGCCGGCGATCCTTGTGCAGCAGAAATAACAATCATCATGATGATTCTGCGGCTCACGCCATATCATGGGCACCGCAAATGGAATGATCGCGTGCTTGCCCACCAACCGCTGAGTCAATGCTGAGTGGCAGCTTGTGCAGCAGATGTGTGGTGCCCAGCTCTTTTCTTGGTCCCAGACCTTACACCCGAAGTTGTGAAAGTAGGCGGCCTTCATTTTCACTACTCTAGATAAACTTCGCTGTTGATCTTTTGGGGTAAACCGACACCAGACATAAC
Organism: Sepiola atlantica; assembly: GCA_963556195.1. NCBI lineage: Eukaryota > Metazoa > Mollusca > Cephalopoda > Sepiida > Sepiolidae > Sepiola > Sepiola atlantica. Next base: position 1,418,532 of record OY744529.1, read on the forward strand.
AGAAGTTGTCTGGATGATTGGTACAGGAACGTCTACTCATGTTTAACTGAAAGAAAGAAAGAAAAATTAGTAGTTATATAAGTACGTTATATCGTAGTTTCGTAAGAGGGGGTAGGCTACTTCTAAGCAATGGGAGTATTTCTGAAACTCAAAATCTTGACGTGATACAGCAAAACGGTTATGATTTTTGAAATCAGTGTACCCAAATAAGTCTAAATCAATTTACACATCTCCAGTAGCAAACATGTTGTTGTCCAGTGTTATCGGAGTCGGTCCGCTACTCTATTATTCAGGTACGAAAAAATAAAATAAACAGAGTTTATACGTTATTACTACGCCCACAAATTAAATCAAATTGCTTAATTAAAAAAAAATCATGTTTAAGTAAAATGAAGATTAGCATTTACATTTATTTTTTACGCTGAAATTTTTAAGTATAAATAAAAATTATATGCGGCAAATAACCACGTGTCCAATAAAGTGGGAGTCGTTATTTCTACTTAATACGTATACAGTTATACTCATTTCGATTTTTAGAGATAATATTTACCGAACTTAATTACTTATAGTTGTCCGTGATTACAAATGGCAGCAACCATCTCTTCAGCGATTCGACTTTAGACAATTCCCTTAACAGTCTTCGTTAGCTTCAGGTATAATTTCATTTTTTTAGATAAACACTTGGACAATTTCAAGCATAACAACTTTCAGGCTTAAAACCTTTTTTTCCAACTGTTGATACCAACTCAATGGAAGCACGTAATATCAGTTTCACTAGGTACATTTACCTACTTTAACTAACAGACAACACAATTTTTATTTCACTGTTGGCCATCTATACCCAACCTAACATTAACCCAACATTCATCTTTTCCTTTTCACATTAGGCATTCTTGTTTATATTAAGGGGAGATAGTTTACGCATGACGTTTACTTTTCTTCTTAAAACCTTCTATTCTCTCTCTCCAACTCTATCTAACACCTCTCTCTCTATCTCTGTCGCTCTATCTCCCCATATCTCTCTCTCTCTCTCTCTATATATATATATATATATATATATATATATATATATATATATATATATATATATATATATATATATATATATATATAGCATTGAAGAGACAATATTTATTACTCATAATGAATTAAGAAATTCCTCTGGTTTCTTTGAACTCAGTATATCGGAAACCTACCTTTACTGGTCTTTACACTCATTTTGTCCCACAAAACAAAAGTGTAATCTTATTAAGACCCTTACCCATAGGGCCTTACAGATTTGTTCGAAGACCAAGCTGGATGAAGAAATTAAATGTATCACTAAGACCCTCTGTAACAATGGCTATCCTTTAGACATTGTACAATCTACGATTAAAACAAAGATTTTACATTTTTACAAAGGCAAATCAGCTTCTGTAGACAGATGCCCTGTTTACCTTCACCTACCTTGGCTTGGTAACATTAGTGATAGATTCGCCAAACAAATCTCTTTGTCTGTACAACAATGTTATTTTGCTGCGAATACACGAGTTGTTTTTTCCTCTCGACCAATCTTGACTTCTATTCGAAAAGATGTCCTTCCCCCACATCATAATAATTCCATTATTTATTTATTTAAATGTAGTTGCAGTATGCACTACGTTGGGATGACGTCATAAAGATTTGACATTCGGGTCAAACAACACGTGCCCACAAAAATTCACCAACTGACGTTTTGAATAATAGTTATCGTTCGTCGATAGGTGAACATCTCATAAATAACCGCACCTGTGCCTCAAAATTCAGTGTCGACTTATTCTCCATTCTTAGTAAGTCGCACGCTCCTTATAATCTCAAGATCCTAGAAACAATTTATATTAAGTCCTTGAGACCTTCTATTTGCAAGCAAAGAGAAAATCTCCTCGGGCTTAATGTTGTTTCTATTTGATTGAACTTTTTTAAAAATTTTATTTTTAATTTTTTTACCCCTTTTCCTCGCTATAATTCTCATAGCATCTTTTTTATATTTTTTATACGATACCTCGATATTTGACTCTGTTGAGAGAGGTACGAAACCGGGCAGCTGCCCTTTCATCTGTACGACAAAGAAAATATTTAAATGTATATATATATATATATATATATATATATATATATATATATATACAAGCTACGTATCCGACCTTAGGCCAGAAAAATATTTCAAATACGTGACGGGGTTGGGACCCTAATCTTCTTCAAAGTAGGCCCCTTGTGCTTTCACACACTTAGTCTACCGATCCATCCAATGCCGGAAACACCTATGGAAGTCTTCTTTTGGAATGGTGTTCATCTCCGTCGGGGTTCCGCATTATCTTTTTTTATCACCTTCTCAATAACAGCTGCGCTCCGAGCAGTTTGGGGCCTGCTAGAACGCTTGTCAGTCTCCGCTGATGTGCGGCCATTTTTTAATCGGTTAAACCACTCCTTAGTTTGTGTTACACGTCGCATCTTCTTCAAACACCTGCTGAATCTTACGCGACGGCGGAGATAAACACCATTCTAAAATAAGAATTCCAGAGGTGTTTCTGACAGTGGATCGATCGCTGGGTTAAGTGTACGAAAGCACAAGGGGCCTACTTTGAAGGGGATAAGGATCCCAACCCCGTCACGTATTTGGAATAATTCTTCTGGCCTAAGATCGGATACGTTTTTGACAGACCTCGTATCTAGTCTAAACCACCTTTGAGTTATTTTAAACAAAGAAAAAAATGCAGTTTAAATTCCCAGAGATACTAACTAAATCCAAAATATCAGAGACTAAGCACTTGCATAAGCTGACTCACCGCTGGAAATTTTTAAACTACAAGAGGGGATTCAAGTATATAACAGTGAAAAAAGCAGGGGACCTCAACTTAAATTGTGAAATATTAAACGGGAGGTCATCAGCTGTTTTCCAGATTTAAAAACAGGGCAGTTATAAAATATATGGCTCTCCAGTGGTACTGATCAAATGACCACTTCCCCAATAACCAAATGTAGAAACAATTCAGTTCATAATTTCACTAATATATATATATATATATATATATATATATATATATATATATATATATATATATATATATATATATATATTGTATGAAAATAAATATCTATCGAGTAAGCTACTAGGAAATCATGTTATATTCTCCCAGGAAATCATCAGCCTAAATACGTTGATGTATTGTTTCGGATTGCTTTATATCTAAGTAGAAACACTACTCTAGCAAACTAAACAATCGGATACGTTTCTATTATTACCCCCACGGGCTATTGTTTTCAATGTGTAATGGTCTAAGACAAAGATCGGGCAACCGTTTGTTTTACAGCATTTTATGTAGGGGCATTTTGGCACTCCCTACTTTAAACTGGGTCAAAATAACAAATGATCCTCCGTTAAACAAACACGATGGGACAAATATAATTGATTTTTTAAATTTATTTTGTTACAGATATTTAATTTAGTGTTATTTATTTAATTTGATATATTTATTTATTATTTATGTTATTTTTTTCATAGTTATCCTAAAGTAAAGTTTATTTAATGCTTACAGTTTGTTGCTATTTCACTTTTACATTTTAGTACTTGGGGGATCTTTAAAAAAATCATTTCTAGATTTTCGTTCAAGCATAATATACACGAGTCGTTTCAATATCTTTCTTCAATATCATTGTAATAATTTTCACTCAATTATTAGCCGTCCTAAATATTCGAATAGTTCAAAAGAAACACGCGATTAATCTAATTATTTCAGCTCTAAAATTCGCCTGTAAAAGTGTATATTAATTGAAAGCAATAAGATTAGGCAGATATCATATAATGTAAAATGATTTTAGAATGTGTCGGACCGATGAAATGCAACACATTTTTTATGGTAACTTAATAATTTTAAAAAAGGCATCACTCGCTTTTTGGCACTATTCATATATAAAATTAGATTTACTCGATAAAGATACATAATATACGAC